>SJYX01011710.1:683107-759585 GCA_006410675.1 Oreotragus oreotragus
GTGTGTGTGTGTGTGTGTGTGTGTGTGTGTGTGTGTGTGTGTGTGTGTGTGTGTGTGTGTATACACACACCTCTCCCTCTCCCTCCTTGTCTCTTCAGGGGAATTTCTTTATTCCTTTGAAAGTTCTCAGTGTCCCTCACTAATGTTTTCTGTTCACTTTGATGGGTTCCAGAATACTTGGCTTTCTCTGACTCAACCTGGAAGTTTAAGCATCCTAAGACCCTCTATGCCTGGGATGGAGCCTGCATCTGGATCCCTTGCACATACACTTGGGTAAAAGGTGGTGGACACACCCTAGATAACCTGACTGTGTACCACAATTTTACGTATGACAAGGAGGCCAAGCACTACAAGGGGGCCATCCTCTATAATAAGAACCTGAAAGCCAAGGAGTCTACCCCCAGGCAGGAAAGGGTACGGTTCCTGGGGAACAACAGAAACAACTGCACCCTCCTCATCAATCCTGTCAAAGTCAACGACAGCGGCCTTCTGGGGCTGCGGGTGACGTCGGGGATTGACAGATGGATGGAGTCTCTAGACCTCAACATCTCTGGTAAGGCCCCGAGGATGGGTCCCTTTGTCTCAGCAAGGAGGAAGGTGGGGAAACATCTGACTCCTGGGAACGATCGCAAAGCCTGCAGAGGCCTGACGGGGATGCCAGAGAGTGACCAGGGCAGCACAAGGACCCCATGGTGCCCATGGCAAACTGGAGTGTGGGCCTTCACCCCTCCTTGAGCAGACGGCCTGCCACTAAGCTCCTGTACATTCTAGAATCTGGCTTCTGGGTTGCCTGATTTTTCCAGAGAACATGGAGATCTGAATTTTCAAGGGAAACCTCCCAATGTGTTAATGTGAGGGATTAATTCTAATTAGCACTATGCGGCTACCTGACACACAGATAGGGTATGAACAAAACATAGGTGTGGGGCCCCCACTCCAGGCAGCACGCTCACTCTGTTCCACAGCCTGTGGATTTGGTGGGTGGTTCTATGCAGCCCTATGTTTGGGGTGAGAGATGCCACAACATGAGGGTGGCCCAGCCCTGGGGACAGCAGAGACTGGCTGCACAACAGCCTCTCCACCAAAGGAGAGTAAACACTGAGAAGGCAAACACCAGGGCATGTGGCTGAAGCAAGCATAAACCGTGAGACACAGTTCCTAAGGAGGATCAGCTTTCACAAGCCCTTTCAGAGGGTATTTCAGCTGAGCAGAGAAAGGCAGGCCCAGAGAGAGCGGTGGACGGAGTGGCCGGGGATTCCTGATGGGTTACTTGGGGCAGGGTGTCTAAAGTGAGTCCATCTCTCAGGCTTCTAGCGTGGTCCCTGCCCTTTTCGTTTTTCTTTTTTTAAAAAACAGTATGATTGAGATAAGTCTAATACAACTCACCTACTAAAAGTGTTCAGTTCAGTATTTTTTAGTGTATTTATACACATGTTCAACCATTACCACAGTCAATTTTAGAACATTTACATCACCACAGAAAGAACTGTAGTGACTTCACCTGTCACTCCTGTGATGGCTAATCTGTGTGTAGATATGGCTGGGCTTCCCTGGTGGCTCAGACAGTAAAGCGTCTGCCTGTAGTGAGGGAGACCCAGGTTCAATCCCTGGGTCGGGAAGATCCCCTGGAGAAGGAAATGGCAACCCACTCCAGTATTCTTGCCTGGAGAATTCAATGGATTGAGGAGCCTGGTGGGCTACAGTCCACGGGGTCGCAAAGAGTCGGACACGCCTGAGCGACTTCACTTCACAATGGCTGGGCTGCAGTAGCCTGGAATGTGATCGAACATTATTTTGGATTTTCTATGAAGATGTTTTTAGATAAGATTAATATTTATTTTATTTATTAAAAAAAATTTATTTGTTTAATTGGAGGATAATTACAATACATCAGTATGAATCAGTCACAGGTATACAGGTGTCCCCTCCATCCTGAACCCCCCTCCCACCTGCCTCCCCACCCTATCCACCCAGGTTGTACAAAGAGCATTGCTGTGGGTGCCCTGCTTCACACACCGAACACACACTGGTTATCTATTTTACACGTGGCAGTGTGTATGTTTCAGCACTGCTCTCTCAAATCATCCCACCCTCTCCTCCCACTGAGTCCCTGCTCTTTTGCAGAGAGGGCTCCTCAACCCCACATAGAGCTCCATCAGGAAATCTGGGAGGACCGGGAAGTCACTCTCACCTGCTCGCTGAATTTCGCCTGCCATGATTACCAGATCCATTTGCAGTGGTCCCTGGAGGGGTCTGTGAGCACCTCTACCATCCTCTCCCCTGAGATGGTGGCCACCCAGAGCCACCTCAGTTTCCAGCCCAAGTGGACTCATGATGGCAAGAACCTGACCTGCCAGCTCTGGGACCCCATGAAACAGCGGGTACTCTCGGAGAAAACGGTGTCGCTGGAAGTGAAGCGTGAGTTTCCCCGATGCTCCTGTGGGAGGGATGAGGCTCCTATCATCTCTTCACCCCCTCAGAGGGGCATGGGAGCTCGGAGAAGGAAGCGTGATGGGTCTGTGGGCACTCGCAGATGGGAATGGTGCAGGCAGAGCTTCGGCACCCGCTCTCTCTTTCCCATCATCAGCGCTGGTGTTTCAGGACACAGATTCACGTTAGCGTCTGCTTCCCAGGTGGCATTCGTGGTGAAGCAGGAGACATAAGAGATGGAGGTTTGATCCCTGGGTCAGGAAGATCTCCTGCGGGAGGGCATGACAATCCACTCCAGAATTCTTACTTGGAGAATCCCCCTGGACAGAGGAGCCTGACAGGCTGCAGTCCATGGGGGTCACAGAGGGCTGTACATGACTAAAGCTACTGAGCATGTGCACACGCCAGTCAAACAGAATAAAATAATTTAATCTACCCTCAAGCCATGACATGATTTGGGGATCACCTGGCTAAGGGTTTTTTGTTCCCTTGGGAGGATGAGATGAAGAAATTTTTCACATCATTATTGGAGCCTCATTCATTCATTCAATAAGTGTTTATTGTGAACCTACTCGGCGCTAAGCCCTGTTATGGATGCAGGGCATAGAGCCGTGAGCAAAGTTCTTGCCCACGAGGAACTAGCATTGCAGTGGGGAGAGCAAACAGATGATCAGGGGAATACAGAACATAATTTTAGGTGGTGCTAAGTGTAGTTAAGAAAAAATAGGGACTTCCTTGGTGATCCAGTGGTTGAGACTCTGCCTTGCAAAGCAGGGGGCACAGGTTCAGTTTCTAGTCGGGAACTAAGATCCCACATGCTGGAGAGCAACTAAACTCATGTGCCAAAACTAGAAAGTCCATGTGCTGCAGCTAGAGAGTCCATGATCCACAACCAGAGTCTGTGTGCCGCAACGAAAGATCCCACATGATGCAACAACGACCACGTCCTGCAGCTAAGTCCCAACTCAGCCAAATAAATAAATATTTAAAAAGAGAGAACGTAAAAGGAAATCAGGGCTAGGACAGAGAGAGTGAGGGGTGGAGGCTTACCTCAAGCTGAGACTCGGGGAAGGGAGGAACTGAGGCGGGCACACAGTATCTCTGTGAGAAGAGCAATCCAGGGAGAGGGAAGAACAAGTCCAAGACTTGAGGTAGGAACCTGGCATGTCTGCATCAGAGCAAGGGGCCCTTGGCCTTGGCACTGTGTCCAGGGGGCCCAATGGTAGGAAAGGAAGGCCGAGAGGGACTGGGACACTAGATCTCAGGGGCTGCAGTGAGGGGTTTGGGTTTTTTTCTAAAGTGTGGAATCCAGCGAACGGCTTCAAGCAGGGGAGTGGCAAGCTCTGATGGACCCTCTTGTGAATGCTGCTGGCTGCTGGCAGAGACCAGAGCTTCGGGGACTGGGCTTGAGAGATGGATGGGCTTCGGGGGAGCAGAGAGATGAGTCGGGAGGCTGTGACAGGCCCCTGGTGCTTGGAGCAGCCCATCTTTGTTGACAAGGGCAACAAGGAGTGGCTCCAGACTCTCACCCCAGTCTGTGTAGGCTGCTACTTTATCAGATTTAAAGGGCTGCGGCTTCTCAGCACTTAACAGCCTCGGAAAATTCCCTACCCCCTCTGCACTGTCCTCTGCTCCTCCAGACGCACCAAAGTTGGAGATCCAGGTCAGCCCCGAGGAAGCCACCGTCACGGAGGGAGAGTCTGTGACCATGAGGTGCCAGGTCATCAGCAGCAACCCGCCGCACTGGGGTGTGTCCTGGTTCAAGGACGGGACTCAGCTGAAGGTGCAGGGGACAGCACTCACTCTGTCTGAAGTGACCAGGATGATGAGCGGGCAGTACACGTGCCAGGCCTCCAACGATGTGGGCCTAAGACAGTCAGACGCGGTGGATCTCCAGGTGCACTGTGAGCTTCCCGGGAGCTGCAAAAGGGGCAGGCTGGGAGTCAGCAGGGGCGCCACCCAGGCCTTCAGGAGGGGACCCATAGGGGCCTCTGCTCACCCCACTCCCACCTCGGCCCCTTCTTCCAGATGCTCCAGAACCTTCCAGGGTTCAGCTCTCCCCCTCGTCAATTAAAGAAGGAGTTACGGTAGAGCTGACTTGTATATCAGCAGCCAGTCCTCCTCCAGTGAATTACACCTGGTATTTCAATGAGCAAGAAATGCCTGGAAAGAACGGCAGGACCTTCCAGATCCCTCAAGTCCTCGTCAAGCATGCTGGGAAGTACTCCTGCTTGGCAGAAAATAGTCTTGGGCCTGGATCTGTTGACCAGGAAGCTGACTTGGACGTCCAGTGTGAGTAGTCGCAGAGGAAATAAAACAGTCCGAGAAGGGACAGCAAGCAGAAACCAGGGGCTCCGACAGATTAGCTCCTGGGAGGCGGGTGTTGTGCTACAGTTCACAGTCATGTCCTTAGCAACAGAACAGGGCCTGGCTCGTGGGAGGTGCTCGGTAGATGTTTGTTGACTGAATGAACGGCAAGCTGCCAGGGTCCCATGAGGGACACAGAGACTTGGCATCGCTATGCAGCGACTGAGGCCCTGGAGGGGTCCGAAGTCTTTGAAAACCGGGGCAAAATGCTTTGTTACCTCTCTGTCATCTGGCCCTGTTTAGCACCAGTGAATCTTGTTACTGAGCAGAGCTTGGGACAGAGAGAGTCCCCATATCTGATCCTTGGACCCTCGGATGTCATGTTAGTGTTAGTGTTAATCACTCAGTCGTGCCCGACTCTTTGTGACCCCATGAACAACTGCAGCCCACCAGGCTCCAGTGCAGCCCACCAGGCTCCGCTGTACATGAGATTTTCCAGGCCAAGGATACTGGAGTGGGTTGCCATTTCCTTCAAGTACACTGGATACCCAAATCCTGGAATCTAGACAACGGATATAGTTTACACTAGTGGCAGCAATGTGTTTACCACTTGCCATGGGGCTCTAGTGGCCTCCTCTCACTCTGTCCTCACAATGGTTCCACAAGGTTAGCTACTCACAGGACCCCACTTGACAGATGAGTAAACTGAGGTCTGCAGCCTCCAAGTGGCAGGATCCAGCAGTCTGGCTCCAGAGCTATGCTTTTTCTTTTTTAAATGAACGCCCTTGCTATATGACCAGGCCTTGACAGCCCCCAGACCCATGCAGAGATCCACAAAGAGCAGCCCCTCCTTGCTCAGCTCCATACGTACATACTCTGCCCAGAGCTGTTCTCTTAACCACTGCACCATCCTATCTCAAACCACAATCAGGCCAAATGGCCAGGGCAAGAGGGAAGCACAAGCCTTCCTGCAGCTAACCGACAAACTGTGTCAAGGCAGGGCATGGGGAGAGCAGAGGAAGCCGGAAGGAACAGATACTGATATTAGAGGAAGCTATCTTTTCTTCATCCATCTCTCTGGTTTTCTCCCAGATCCCCCCAAGGGGGTCACCGCGGTGATTCAAAACCCCACACCGATTCGAGAAGGAGACAGTGTGACCCTGTCCTGCACCTTCAATTCCAGTAACCCCAGAGTTACTCGATATAACTGGAACAGCCCAGGGTCCCAGGACCAGACATCACAGAAGCTGACGATTCGAAAAGTCAGCTGGAACGCACAGCCAGTCCGATGCGAAGCCTGTAACCAGTGGTGTTCCTGGTCTCCCTCTGTCAACCTGAACGTCCTCTGTGAGTGCCCCAGGCCCGGGGGAAATGGGAGGGGGCCCAGCTGGGATAACGGGGTGCCAAGAGTGAGGAGCCCGAAGCCTGGACCACAGTCCTCACAGAGAACTGAGGGATGAGAGTCAGGCCTCGGAGCCAAGGGGAGAGGGAGTCTTGGGGACAGGAGGGAAAGGGACCCCAGAGGTCAGCCTGAGGCCCTTGCTCTCCAGATGCCCCCAAGGATGTCAGCATCCAGATCAGCCCTCATACAGAGATCCGATCTGGGAAGCGGGTCCTCCTCCAGTGTGAGTTCTCAAGTAGCCATCCCGCGGACGTCCACGTCTTCTGGAAGAAAGATGGAAGCCTTCTTCTGGAGGCAGGGAAGACACTTACCTTTGACCCCATCTCTCCAGAAGATTCGGGAGCCTACCACTGCTTGGTCAACAACTCCATAGGACAGACCTCATCTGAGGCCTGCGAGCTCCGAGTGCTGTGTGAGTGGCTGGAGCTGGAGGCGGACGGCAGAGATGGGCAGAGGGCCAGTGACCTGAATCCTCACTGTGCTTGTCCTGCAGATGCTCCCAGGAGGCTGCGTGTGTCCATCAGCCCGAAAGACGGCGTGGTGGAGGGGAAGATGGCAGTGCTGACCTGCGAGAGCGACGCCAACCCTCCCACCTCCCACTACAACTGGTTTGATGGGAATAACCAGGACCTCCACCATTACGGCCAGACGCTGAAGTTGGAGCCGGTGAAGCTGCAGCACGCAGGCAGCTACTGGTGCCGGGGGACCAACCACCTGGGCCAGAGCCAGTCGCCCCCCACCACCCTCACTGTCTACTGTAAGGCTCCCTCCTTCTTCTCTGGCCCTGGCCGCTCCTGGGGCTTCCTCCTTGGCTGGGCTGCGGTGTGTTCAGATCACATCCCTGATCCTGCCCTGCGCGCCCTCCCTCTCCTGCAGGGGGCGGACGGGGGCTTGGGGAACCCTGGGCTCAGAGGCCCCCCTGCTCCACACACAGCTCGTCCACCTTCCTGCTCCTGCTCAGGGAGGACTCGCTCTCTGCCTGCCCCCCTCCTTCCAGACACCCTGAGGTCCTCTTGGCTCCCTCTCTGCCCCTCCCTCTTTGTCTAAGCCTTGAAAGGCTGTTTGTTTCTATCTTTTGATTTTTTTTAGCAGTTTTTTTTTTTAAAGACAATGTAAGTACATGGTTAAAAAAAAAAAAAAAAAAACGGCATGGAAGGGTAAATAGTGGAAGGACAGTCACTTCTTTCTTGCTCCCTGAGAACTCTGCCTCCTCTCCGCCCTCCAGGCTTTCACTGTTGGCTGGGTATGTCTCCTTGCAGAAATATTCTGTTCGCGCACAATAGGCCTCCAGAGACCTGGGTCCATACACCCTTCTTTGTTACTTAGACTTTGGAAGAGCTCACACATTGCCTTGAATTTTCCTTTCTTCACATAATGGGGGCTTCCCTCGTGGCTCAGATGGTAAAGAATCTGCCTACAATGCTGGAGACCAGGGTTTGATCCCTGGGTTGGGAAGACCCCCGGGAGAAGGGAATGGCANAGACTTTGGAAGAGCTCACACATTGCCTTGAATTTTCCTTTCTTCACATAATGGGGGCTTCCCTCGTGGCTCAGATGGTAAAGAATCTGCCTACAATGCTGGAGACCAGGGTTTGATCCCTGGGTTGGGAAGACCCCCGGGAGAAGGGAATGGCAACCCACTCCAGTACTCCTGCCTGGACAGAGGAGCCTGGTAGGCTACGGTCCGTGGGCTTGCAAACAGTTGGACAAAGACTGAGCGGCTAACACTTTCACTTTCCATGTAATAACAGCACTTGGAGATTGTTCTAGATTTATGCATAAACAGGTGTCTGAAGAGTCTGGAAACATAAGGGGGAATATTTACCTATTGTGTTTTTCTCAGATTAGTGATTGGAGCCAGGACTTTAAACTTAGAGGATCATCACCATGTAAAGCCGGTGCTAAAGGGAGCCGACCTAAGTGTGTCATTTGGAAAAGTAACTTAACACCACGTTCCCTAGGTATCCCCTCCGCAGACACCCTGAGACCTGCCTCCTTTCCTCAGGGTGCAGTGTTGCAAAACTATGTGCCCAGTGCTTTCCTCAAGGCTGGACAGTTTCTTGCTCCGGGCATACCCACAAGGACAACTGTAGGCTAGGTTCCTGCCTGGACCTGCTGGGTTGAAGGATAAGTGATTTTAAGTAAAGCCAAGTGGCCCTTGGGGCTTCCCATGTGGCGCTAGTGGTAAAAAACCCACCTGCCAATGCAGGGTCAGGAATATCCCCCAGAGGAGGGCATGGCAACCCACTCCCATTCTTGCCTGGAGAATTCCATGGACAGAGGAGCCTGGAGGGCTACAGTCCATGGGGTCGCAAAGAGTCGGACACGACCGAAGCGACTTAGCACACGCTCACACGCAAGAGGCCTTCTGATGAGACAGTACCATTTATGAGGGTNCCCCAGAGGAGGGCATGGCAACCCACTCCCATTCTTGCCTGGAGAATTCCATGGACAGAGGAGCCTGGAGGGCTACAGTCCATGGGGTCGCAAAGAGTCGGACACGACCGAAGCGACTTAGCACACGCTCACACGCAAGAGGCCTTCTGATGAGACAGTACCATTTATGAGGGTCGCGTGCTCTTCATGTGCCTGAGTCTGTCACAAAGCAGGCGCTCCTCTTGAAAACCGATTGCACTTCTCTCCTAATGAGATGTCCAGAGGGCAGGGCTGGCTTCTCCCTCTTATTCTGAGTTACCTGCCCGGAACATGGAGGAGTTTCACAGGCTTGAAGGACAATGGCCTCGCAGAGAGAAGCCGAGGATACCTCCCAGGCAAAGGGCGGAGCAGGCCTGCTCCCCGACTGAGGCTGTGTCATCAACTGACGTACCTCCCTTCTCCATCAGACAGTGCTGCCACCATCAGCAGGCGTGCGGCCTTGGGAGTGGGGTTCTGCCTGGCCTTCTTCCTTCTCACCATCTGGGGAGTCAAGCTTCAGCGGAAGTGAGTGCCTCCCACCACCTGCCTCCTTTGCTTTGCCTCCCCCATCCCAGTGAGTGGGTCCCTGGTCATGCAGCCTTGCAGCTCCCAGTGGGCTGGGTCCTCAGGGCGCTCTCCCCAGGCCCTTCGTCCTCCCTGATCATGTCTTTATTTCTCAGTTGGAAGAGGATTCAGAGACAGCAGGGCCTTCAGGAAAGTTCCAGTGGACAGAGCTTCTTTGTGAGGAATATAAAGGTAGGAGGGCAGAAAGAGGGAATGCAGGGCAGGTCTCGAAGTCAAGAAAGAAGCAAAGTGGAAAATCAGCTATGTGTCAATTAAAAAATAAAAAAGAACTTTCCTGGCGGTCCAGTGGTTAAGACTTCGCCTTCCAATGCAGGACATGTTGGGTTCCATCCTTGGTCAGGTAGCTAGGATCCCACATGCCACAGGACCAACAAACCGAAACATAAGACAAAAGCAATATTGTAACAAATTCAATAAAGTCTTTAAAAAGGATGGTCCACATTAAAAAAAAAATCTTTAAAAAGAAACACAGTGGACATGGGTGATAGAGTACTGTGGGGGTGGGTGGGGGAGCTAGGATGGGGAGAGGAGTGATAAGAGCTGAAATTTTGTCTTTCTCTCAGGCTAGAAGGACCCCCCAAGCTGAACGCCCCCACTCCCTGGGGTGCTACAACCCGGTGATGGAAGATGCAGTCAGCTATGCTACCTTGAGCTTTCCTCTTGGCGAGACTGACACGCAGAGACTTAGGTACCAGGAGGGTGACACCTGCGCCCTGGGAGGGACATGGGGGTAGGGCTCCCATCCTGCCTTCCTCTTTGCTTCATCTTCTCATTCCAGCTCTGTAACGACCCCCTGGAGAATGGTCTAGGGAACTGGATCTATGCCTTCAAGCAAGGGCCAGTCTCCCTCACCAAGGTTGAGGCTTCATGAAACATACACACATACGTTCACTCGGTGGACACCTGAGCTCCTGCTGTGAACACTGGGTGTCACACAGGGGGCTGAGAGGCTGGGGGTGCTCTTAGGGGCTGGAGGAGTTGGAAAAAGGAGCAAATTGCATGCAAAAGTCTTCACCTGTGGTTATCTATCTGCCTTCCCTCTCAGAGACGCAGAGAGCTCAGAGATGCGGGAAATTCCCCCAAGCAGGGACGATAGGGTCACCTATGCTGTGGTGCAGAACAGTCAAGTGGTAAGAGGGCAGGGCTATGGGAGGCGGGGGGGAGGGGGGACCTGGCCTCGCCCCTGCGTCCCAGACGGGAAGGACCCGGTGGGCTCCGTGGTGGCAGAGGCTGGGCAGGGGGAGGGCTGCCCAGGCCCTGGCATGGTCAGAGCCTGGGCAGGCGCCTCCCAGTTAGAGAGGTCAACTGCATCCAGTTTCCAGACAAGAGGGCTTCGTCTTGGGCCCTTGGGACCCCGGGGTGGAGGTAGGGGAAGCCAGGAGGGAAGGGACAGTGGGAGTGGACAGTGGGAAGCTGCTCACCACACTGTGGCTTCCTTAGGCCGACTATGAGAACGTGACTCCGGAGGTCCTAGACGATGAGGGCATTCATTACTCGGAGCTGGTCCATTTTGGGAATGGGAAGCGGGCGCTGGCCCAGGAAGGAGTGGAGTACGTGACCCTCAAGCACTGATGGGCCAAAACCTTCTCAGCCCCTGCTGCTGTGCTGGGGCGTTATACACGTGCATGCACGCATGCATGGTTACTGCAGCCCAGCTGGTGCAGAGAACTTTGTATGTGGCCCAGACACAGTCTCCCTTCTTAGCACTGGTAACTCGCCAAAGGGTTCGTTCCTGGTCCCTTCCTCTCAGCGTCTCATCCACATACCTACCCCGAACTGTACAAACCTTCCCCCTGGCCCTCCCCAGCCATCTGTCACCACCTGTGTGTGTGTGGTCTGTTAGCCACTCCGTCGTGTCCAGCTCTTTGTGACCCTATGGGCTGAAGCCCGCCAGGCTCCTCTGTCCATAGGATTCTCCGGGCAACAGTACTGGAGTGGGTTGACATGCCCTTCTCCAGGGGATCTTCCCGAACCAGGGATTGAACCTGGGTCTTCTGCATTGCAGGCCAAACCTATACTGTCTGAGCCACCATCTGCCCCCTCCCAAACCCCATCCCCTAGATGGCTGTGTCCCCGCTGGGATCAGCTGGTCATTATTTTTATTTCTCTCTCATCCCGTTCCTTTGACAAGCGACCCCTGCTCTGATAACTGGACTCACTAATATAATCCCTAATTTTTGCCTCCGGGACAAAGCCCAGGAAATGAGGAACATAAACGAGGTAGAGAGAGGCACTGCCCTGGGCCAGTTCCTCCTCTAGGAGGCATTCCATGGAGAGGATTATGCTGCTGCGGCCCCTGTCCTTGGAGGTCTCGGGGTCTGAGACGTACACCGATGTGGATACACATGTAACAGATACAGAGCTGCACAATAAACCTGACTCAGATATGGCATCAAGCAGCCAGTGACTGATTTCCAGTCTGCAGAGTCTGAGTGGGGAGAGGGAGACGGGGCAGGCATCCTGGGGCTTGGGAAGAAGGGAAAGGTCATGATCAAATCACCAGACTGGAGAGCCCATCTTCTGGTTGCCGAGAGTCCACTGGCATCACAAGACAGAGTCTGGGTCTCGACTCTTCTGCTTGACCAGCCAAGTGAGCTTGGGCAGAGTTCACCGGCTTCTCTAAGCCTCAGTTTCGTCATCTGTTAAAAAGAAGAGGCAGGTGGTTCGAGATAGGAAATGAGCTGTACTCTTATGTCATGTTATAAGAAGGCTAACACAGCAGCCAAAAGTCCCTAAGAATCAAATTTCTATCTGATTTGCATCTCTTGAAGACTGTGAAAAGGGGAAGCCAACTCATTGCTCACAGCACTTCTCAAAAAGTGGCCCTGCTGAGTTCTTTCACAGCCCCCAGCTGCATGGCTTTTCGAAGGCCTGGAGGGACCGCTCACCCTTTCTATCTTCGTTTTCTAGTATGTTTCCTGGCTTACTTGCCCTCTGCTTCTCCGTCTGGTCTCTCTCTGCCCGTTCCACTTCTGCCAAGGGGCCGAAGCCCATTCTCCTTAGGGGCAGGAAGGCGTGGTTCATCAATCAGCAAGATGCCCAGCAAATTCCTGGCCTGTGATGGGTGTTCTGAAGACATCACCTTCCTTTCCTGCCCTCAACATTCCCCATGCCCAACACCAGATGTTCTCTGCAAGGTCATCCTTGGGATACCCGAGGAGTGGGGCGCTGATTTCCCCATCTAACTTCTTATCCCTGGTTTGACTTCTTCCTCTTTTTTCTTTCTTTTTTGGGCACACCATGTGGCTTGGGTGCATCTCAGTTCTGGGGCCCTCACAGTGAAAGTGCTGAGTCTTAACCACTGGACTTCCAGGGAACTTCCTGTTAACCTCTTGTGAGCACCATATGCTTTTTTAGAGATGGCTTCGAGGACTGTTGAAATGAGAGGAGAAGGGCTTGGGAACCAGAATCACTGAACCCATTCAACCATTTACCTACTGAACACCTGTCACTGCCTCCAGCACAGTTATTGGGATAGCAAAAAAAAGATGGAGCATGGTCCTAACTTAGGGGTCTCTGGTCTAGCTGCCCAGAGGGTTTTAGATGCCCAAGGGGCTGGAGGCAGCCTAAGGAGGCCTGGCACGGGGTTCCCTGGCAACCAGCAGGTGACATTCATCCTGTCCCCATGCCTGGCTGCTGACATCAACCTACTTCATGACCAATTGCCCAAGAGATGTAGCTGTCATCAGGCCCCACTGAGATGTGCACAGCGGAGACTGGGCAGCCCTGGGGCCAGAACACATGCAGCCCCGCATCCAGCCCCAGACCTCACCGCCCTCCCGGAGCCCAGACAATAGACCGTTCATCCGACTCAGTGAGTCCCTGCTGTGTATGCAACAAGCAGTGGACAGAGCAGACAGCTAGCTTCGCCCTCACTGGCCAACATTCTAGCACTTGTTGCTGTTTAGTTGCTAAGCCATGTCTGACTCTTTTGGGACCCCATGAACTATAGCCCGCCAGGCTCCTCTGTCCATGGGATTCTCCAGGCAAGAATCCTGGAGTGGGTTGCCATTTCCTTCTCCAGGAGATCTTCCTGACCCAGGGATGGAACCTGCATCTCCTGCATTGGCAGGAAGATTCTTTACCACTGAGCCACCAGGGAAGCTGTACATTTTAGCAGGGGAGCTGGCAAATCTGATGTCGCAGAGTTTCAGGTGCTCAGAATAAACAACACAAAATGACAGCAGAAGGCCTGGAGCAAAGGCAGAGCCCATAGGATGCAGGGACCAAGGGAGTCTCTGTGATGCTTCGCAGACACCTGAACTGCAAAGAGGGAGAGCCAGCGGAGAAGAGCTTGAAAACCCGCTGTCTCCCTTGGCACCCAGCTTTGTTCATCTCCCAAACACTCATCACGACAGGTAAAATGGCACTTTCATTGAGTTTTTTCCCCAGCCCTGTCCATTTCTGAGTGTTTCCAAAAGACAAAACCCTAAACAGCAGGTGGCGAGTTCTTCTATTTCCCAGGGGAGGTGCTGGATGACATATGCAGGACTTGGAAGGGAGGTGATGGAGACCCTGAGATTCAAAGGGAGATACGACCATTTCTTTGGAGGGAGCTGTGGATCCGCTGAGAATCTCATGCTGCCCGCACTTGAAGCCTGATGGGAAGCACTTCCAGGGAGCCACTCGGAGAAGCTTATTCAGGGTGACGCAGAATTCGGGGAGGACATAGTGGCCTGGTGACTGACACACACGCCCAAGAAAGCTGAAGTCCAAAGAGGCCGTATTGTCAGTTTCACACAGGAGAGAGACAGATGGCTAGACAGACACCTGTTTAGTCAGAGACAGAGAGACAGGACCACAGAGACAGCCTGGGGCCATTTAAATCTCACTTAGGGAGGATGGGGCTTCCTGGGTGGCTCAGTGGGTAAAAGTGCCCACCTGCAATGCAGGAGATGCAGGGAGATGCGAGTCCGATCCCCAGGTCAGGAAGTTCCCCGTTCCAGTATTCTTGCCTGGAGAATTCCATAGACAGAGGAGCCTGGCGGGCTACAGTCCATGGGGTTGTGAAGAGTCAGAGGACTCGACTGAAATGACCAAGCAGGCACGTAGGGAGGATGACACCAACAGGGAGGTGAACGACCAAGTTCCCAGAGGCTGAGACGAAAGGTAAGCAGCCAGATGGAGGCATGCGCCACCCAGCATCCCTCCAAGTGGCCCCAGGAGGGGTGCCCTCTGCCATTAGTGCAGCTCAGAGAGGGGCGGGGCAGACCACCGCCCGGGTACTTCAGGGCCGTCCATCTCAACGGTGCCTGTTCCTGGTCTCTCCTCCTCCTATTCCTGCTGACATGGGGAGGGTCAGTAACCACTGTCGGGGACTTCCCTGGTGGTCCAGTGGCTAAGACTCCGTGCTCCCAATGCAGGGGACCCAGGTTCAAACCCTGGTCAGGGAACTAGATCCTGCATGCTGCAACTAAAATCCAGCACAGCCAAGTAAATTTACAAGAAATAAACATAAATATGAAAAAAACCAGCCACAGGCATCAGGACAGTGGGGAGAGGAGAGGGAGGACCGGGGAGCCCAAGGCCTGTTATCAGGCATGGGGAGAGCGGAAGCCCCAGCTAGGCCTGATGATCTCATCACCCCACATTGCCCCACCTACTGCACGCCAAGTGGAGGTGCTATGGTGACCAGAGGGACTTTTTTAGTCTCTGAGAGTGAGCCTGGCCCTGCCCATGAGAGCCTGTCCAAGAGTAGAGAAGACTTAGCCCCCAGGGCAGGTTTTAACAGACTGGTAGGGGCGGGGTGGAATAAAACTGTGTTCTGGTTGTACCCCACCCACCCTGCTCTTTAAAGGTGCTGGCCAGGCACACCTTCCTCCACCCAACGAAAGCCCACACCTCAAACCTCTCCCCTTCCTGTGTTCGCATCACCTTGGACCCTCACCTCCTTCAGAGATGGTCCATTAGCTGCTCATCCAGGCTGTGAGTGCTTCAGGCTAATGGCCCTGCCACCCCGCCCTTCCCTCCCTTCCGGCTCACTGCCCATCCTGGCCGCCCTCCCTCGGGGGACTCCTGAGCCTCAGACATCTGGCAGCACCAGGAGGTGAGTCCCTCTTTCTATGGCTTCTCTCCCCATAAGAACGATTCCCCAGATCCCTGCAAGAATGATTGTCCAGAATCCCAGATGCCCCCGCCCAGGGGAACCCCTGAAGTCGGCCAAAGTCTTTCCCCTACACCGAGGGGACTTGGCTTACCCCTGGACTCTCCTCAAGGGACCCTCTTCTCCTGCCCATGGCCACAATCTTCACCTTCCCCATTCCCCGACTTCTCCTTCCCTCAGCTGGGAGTTGCCACCTGACCCACACTACCTGCTAGAGGGGAGCAGGGCCCTTTCTTTCCAGGGAATTGGGAAAGGGCCATGAACACAGGAGTCTAGATTCCTCTCTTGAGAAAAACATCCTTTCGGGCTTAACTCTGGTTCTGAACTCTCTCCACCCTTTGTTTTCCCAGAGGCTCAGGAATCAGGAGGTCTTGCTTCTCCTGGGACCTGCTCACCTGTGTTCCATCTCCCCCCGTTACCAGTGATTGCTCG
Organism: Oreotragus oreotragus; assembly: GCA_006410675.1. Taxonomy (NCBI): domain Eukaryota; kingdom Metazoa; phylum Chordata; class Mammalia; order Artiodactyla; family Bovidae; genus Oreotragus; species Oreotragus oreotragus. The sequence continues at coordinate 698,782 of SJYX01011710.1, forward strand.
CTCCATTTTAAGGGGGCACGTGGTGGAGAGAAAGCAGAGGGCTGACAGCGAGTGGTCCCTGCTCGAATCCAGGCTTGACCGCTAAAGAGCTGCCACCTCCCTCCATGGGGCATCCATCTCTCCACCAATCTCACTAGACGGCTTCTAGCGTCCTGAGCGGTGCTGAGACCAGTCTGTGACGCCAGGAGCCCCCATTGCCTGGTCCCGGGAGATCTGAGATCAGGGAGTGAGTGGGGCGCACAAAGGGTCCCATGGACCTGCCCCCGCAGCTCTCCTTCGCCCTCTATGTGGCTGCCTTCGTGCTGGGCTTTCCACTCAACACCCTGGCCATTGCGGGCGCCGTGTCCCACGCCCGGCTGCGCCTCACCCCCAGCCTGGTCTATGCCCTCCACCTGGGCTGCTCTGATCTCCTGCTGGCAACCTCTCTGCCTCTGAAGGCGGTGGAGGCCCTGGCTGGGGGCGCCTGGCCCCTGCCGGCCCCGCTCTGTCCTGCCTTCGCCCTGGTCCACTTCGCTCCGCTCTATGCGGGCGGGGGCTTCCTGGCCGCCCTGAGTGTCGGCCGCTACCTCGGAGCTGCCTTCCCCTTGGGCTACCAAGCTGCCCGGAGGCCGCTCTACTCCTGGGGCGTCTGTGTGGTCATATGGGCCGTCGTCCTCTGTCACCTGGGGCTGGTCTTCGGGCTGGAGGCCCCGGGGGGCTGGCTGGACAATTCTACCAGCTCCCTGGGCATCAGCACGCCAGTCAATGGCTCTCCGGTCTGCCTGGAGGCCTGGGACCCGGCATCGGCGGGCCCTGCTCGCTTCAGCCTCTCGGCTCTGCTCTTCTTTCTGCCACTGGCCATCACGGCCTTCTGCTATGTGGGCTGCCTCCGGGCACTGGCCCGCTCGGGCCTGAGCCACAGACGGAAGCTAAAGGCGGCCTGGGTGGCCGGCGGGGCCCTGCTCACACTGCTGCTCTGCTTAGGACCCTACAACGCCTCCAACGTGGCTGGCTTCCTGCACCCCGATATCGGAGGCCAGTGGCGGCAGCTGGGGCTCATCACAGGTGCTTGGAGCGTGGTGCTCAACCCTTTGGTGACCGGCTACTTGGGAGGGCGCCCTGTCCGGGGGACAGTCTGTGTGGCAAAAACAAAAACAGGGGCATCCCAGAAATAGTAGCTGCTGCTGGGGGAGAAGGGGCAGGGAGCAGGAGAGCCTGGCTGCTTCTCCAGGCTCCTGGCGAGGGCCACTTTCAAGGAACGGCGGGGCGGCCTCACCTGGGAGCATCCCTGGAGCCATTTGTGGGGAGAACTGAGCCTAGAAGAAGACAGCATTGCAGTCAGAGAGAAGGATGGAGGCCTGGAGCCGGATGGCGGGAGGAAGGTAAGCTGCCCTCGGTACACAGGACTTCCCACCTCCCCTGTCTCTCGTCTCCTTGAATCCTGACTGCCCCGACTGCCAGCGGGCCACGTGGAGGAGGAGGAAGGACGTTTGCTTCTAAGCCAGAGGCACTGCCACTCTGATGGTACGCTTGGAGAGATGTTACTCCAAAATCATTTCCTAGAAATGTACATTTAAATTTCTCAAGAAGAAGCAGGAGGCAAGACCATGACACTGTGATGCCCTATAGGGTTCACAAGGGGGCAGCATTAGTACTGTGAACAGGAAGCTGGTAGGCAACAGGCGCTTGGGCAGGGGGAAGGGAAAATACTAGCAGCACCAGAAATAGTCGCAAACAAATATACATGACAGTCACTATGTCAAGAGTTTTGCAAGCGTTGTCTCTTTTCATCCTCCCACAATCCTTTGATTTAGCCGTGCAGCTGCTGTACAGGTGAGCAGGCAGCTCACTGCACAAGGGAGTCAGGCAAAGGGGCAAACGCTGACTGAGTTCTAGACTGCGCTTTGCTCACCAAGCCACGTGCCTGGTGTGGGGCTGCTCCCACCCAGGAGAAGGAGTGACTTACTCTAGTTTGAACAAAGACACTACCCACTTTGTCAGGCCGTGCATGCCCCCTGGTGCAGGGCTGTGCTCTGCAGGGAGTGCCTTTTCCTAATTTGCACTAAGGCGCTGAGGGAGTTTGCTATAGTCCTGGAACCAGGTATGATCATCATCTTCATTTCTTGGGATTAAGAAATTTGCCCAAGGCCTTACAGCAATGGAGCGGTGGACATAAGAAGTGATGTTTTGAGGAGGACCCCAAAAGGTCAGGGTGCATCTGGAAAACTTAGGTGTATCGGGGTATGCCTCTTTTTGTGGTCCCTTTTGTGAAGGTGAGTGGTAACACCCTGAACCCAAGAGTGGGCAGAGGACAGCGGCGGAGAGAGACACACGCATGGGCGTCTGCTCTGAGACGAGGTGTAGGGAGCAGACTTACTCCTCTAATGATGACAAAGATATGAATACATAGAAGCAGAAAAACTGGTAGCTACGTGCCTGACTTGCACTTGTGGTTTACACAAGTTATCTTTTCATGCTTAAAAGTCTACAAGGGGGAACTTCCCTAATGGTCCAGAGGTTAAGACTCTGTGCTTCCACTACAAGGGAAATGTGTGGGATTCCCTGGTCAGGGAACGAAGATCTTGTATGCTGCATGTGTGGCCAAGAAAAACAAATGTCTACAAGGGCAAGAATTCTTGTTTCATTTGCTGATATAACCCCAGCAATTAGAAGAGAGCCAAGCACATAGTAGGCTTGCAGTAAATATTTGCTGAGTGAGTGAGGGCTTGTGACAGCCCCCCAAAGACAGTTTTATCACCCCTGTTTATAAAGACGGAGGGCTTTCCTGGTGGCTCAGCAGTAAAGAATCTGCATGCCAATGCAGGAGACACAGGCACGATCCCTGGGTCGGGAAAACCCCATGGAGTAGGCAGTGGCAACCCAGTCCAGTATTCTTGCCTGGACAATCCCATGGGCAGAGCAGCCTGGTGAGCCACAGTCCAGGAGGCTGCAAAGAGTTCAACATGACTTAGCCACTAAACCACAGCAATAACAAACAAACATGGAGACGGGCCAGAGACGTGACGTGAAGTCACTAGCCAGAGGCTCCACTCAAGCCAGAAACAGGTTTGCTCTCTGTGCAGTGGGGACACCAGAGAATCTTGGTCAAAGCCTGAGCTCCAGCACAGGTGACCCCTCCCGTAAAGCGACAACCACGCTCCCTCCCGCTGCACCAGAGCACCCGCTGCTGCTGGGCCCCCTCTTCTGGTTACTTGTACCTCTTTCACTCAGGGGAGGTTTCAGCTCCTCCCTGCAGCCCCGCAGAGCCCGCCCCCAGCATCCTCTGGTTACCCTCGCCCCTTGTGCCGTGAACTTGCTACCACTGCATCCCTATCCCCTGTGCTTGCACTGTTTCCTCTGGGGGCTCTTGGCCTCTGTATTATTTGTGTCTTTATTATTGTGCTACTCAGTCCCTCTCAAGGACACCCCCTCCCACCAAATGTAAGCCCCACAACAGCAAAAACTTTGTCTGGTTCTCTGCCCGATTTCTAACAGCTTATTTGAGATGAAATTTACGTATCATAAAATGCGTACCCATTTTAAGTGTACCATCCTGTGATTTTTAGTACATTTACCAAGGAGTGCAGCTATCACTATCAAGCAATCTAGGACATTTTTGGATAAAAATGGAATAACTCTCATGCTCACTTACAGTTAACCCACTTCCACTCTCAGTCCCCAGGCAACCAGTCATCTACTTTCTGTCTCTACAGATCTGCCTGCTCTGGGCATTTCGTAAAAATGGAAACATACATGGTCTTCTATCTCTGGCTTGTTTCACCTAGCACAGCGTTTTTAGGTGCATCCATGTTACAGCATGCATGGGTATTTCCCTCCTGTTTGTTGCCAAATAGTATTCCACTGTCATGGTTTATCCATTCACTAGCTGATGGACACCAGGTAATGTTTCCACTTTTTGGTTATTATGACTAATATTCTTATGAACATTTATGAGCAAGTCTCTGTGTGGATATATGCTTTAATTTCTCTTAAGTCAATAGTTAGTGTCAGTCACTCAGCTGTGTCCGACTATTGGTGCCCCTGTGGACTGTGGCCTGCCAGGCTCCTCTGTCCATGGGGATTCTCCAGGCAAGAATACTGGAGTGGGCTGCCATTCTCTTCTCCAGGGGATCTTCCCCACTCAGGGATCAAACCTGCATCTCCTGCTTGGCAGGCGGATTCTTCACCACTGAGCCACCAGGGAAGCCCCTGCTATGCATTATGTGGCTCCTAAAAGGTAGTTGTTTTCATCATCGCCACCAACATTAATATTACTATCAGCCCAGAGACAAGCCCACTGCAGGAAGTGGGGTGAGGGCAACTGACATCTGTTCAGTGCTCACCACACTTAACTTAGCCTTTGACAGGTTATTAACTGACACTTTACACAATAAGCCTGTGAGGCTGGTATTCTGATGATCCTGTTCTACGTGGATGAGAAAGCAGAGGCACAGAGGGCTTAAGTCACTGGCCCCAAATCACGAAGCTAGCAAGTGACAGGGCTAGCACTGAACCCCAGCCTGGATCCAGAGCCCAGGCTCTGCATGACTGTGTCATACTTCCTGCCCTTACAAGGCAAACGGGAGGAGTGCCATTCTAGAGGAGCAGATAAAATTCAAGTGGAGGATCAGGAAGAAGACAAAAGTCTGCACATCCCCTGTGAGGCCGAGGAGGAGCAAGGCATGCAGGCAGTCGTGGAATTTGCTCCTCATTTTGCATACTGGCCCGGCGGCGCTGCTAACGGAGCTAAAGGCATCTTTTGTGCCGTTGCTCTCCAGCGAGTGACGTCATGGGCACTGCCAGGTTTTTATCACTTCTGCCAGATAATAGCTCACCGGACTTGATCTGGAGGAGCCGGCAAGGTGTTGAGCGGCAGAGCCCTCGGGGTCTCAAAGCAGCAGGTGAGCACGGGGTCCTTAGGGGCTCTGTGGAGGGCACCTTGGCTCTCAGGGAGAGGGAACAGGAGACAGGAGGCGACCAGGAAGAGAGGGACAGGAAAGGGGCAGGAGACCGGGTGTGACCAGGAAGAGAGGCAGGCGGCCCCTGCTGCGGAAAGCGTGAGGGACCGGGGGTGGGGGTGTTCCCGGCCGACAGCTGGGAAGCAGATGGTGCGAGACCCCCACCTGGGCTGCCATCTCTGTCTCTCTCTCGCTAGTGGCCATGACCAGCCCAGACCACTCCTTCTTCCTCGGCAATCACTGGCTCTTCTTCTCCGTGTACCTCTTCACCTTCCTCGTGGGCCTCCCCCTCAACCTGATGGCCCTGGCGATCTTCGTGGGCAAGCTGCGGCGCCGCCCGGTGGCCGTGGACGTGCTCCTGCTAAACCTCACCCTCTCGGACCTGGTCCTGTTGCTCTTCCTGCCGTTCCGCATGGTGGAGGCGGCCAGCGCCATGCACTGGTCCCTGCCCTTCGCCTTCTGCCCCTTCTCCAGGTTCCTCTTCTTCACCACCATCTATCTCACGTCCCTCTTCCTGGCAGCCGTGAGCACAGAGCGCTTCCTGAGCGTGGCCTACCCGCTTTGGTACAAGACTCGGCCGAGGCCGGGGCAGGCTGGCCTGGTCAGTGGGGCCTGCTGGCTCCTGGCCGCTGCTCACTGCAGCGTGGTCTACGTCATCGAGTTCTCAGGGGACTCCTCCCCCAGCCAGGGTATCAACGGGACCTGCTACCTGGAGTTCCGGGAGGATCAGCTGGCCCTTCTCCTGCCTGTCCGGCTAGAGATGGCAGTGGTCCTCTTTGGGGTGCCCCTGCTTATCAGCAGCTACTGCTACAGCCGCCTGGTCTGCATACTCGGGCGGGGAGCGAGCCATCGCCGTCGGAAGAGGGTGGCAGGGCTGGCGGCCGCCACGTTGCTCAACTTCCTCGTCTGCTTTGGGCCCTACAATGTGTCCCACATCGTGGGCTACATCCAGGGTGAGAGCCCCACGTGGAGAAGTTACGTGCTGCTCCTCAGCACCTTGAATTCCTGCTTCGACCCCCTCGTCTACTATTTCTCATCATCTGGGTTCCAAGCCGACTTCCAGGGATTGCTGGGGCGGCTGACTGGGTCCTGGGGCCCTTGGCGGCAGGAGAACGGCGTGACCTCAAAGAAGAGCGAGGGAGAGGGGCCTCCGCAGGAGCTGTTCAACATAGAGGCCAGCTAGCGGACTCTAGATGGGCGCTCTGGAGCCGGTGGCAGGTGGACTGGGCTGCAAGGGGGATCATCCCCGGGGCAGTTCCAAGCTCAAGTCAGGCAGGACCCTGGAGAGGCAGACTGGGGACTGGCATCATCCGGGGCAGAGCAGGCACCCCGCCTTCCTCAGGATGTGCCCAAGCCCAGCTCTTGATCTTACCACACATTGCCCTCCCTTCCTAACCCCTGACGTGCCCAGGAAGTGGTCAAGGTGAGGAAGAGCTATGGAGAGAAAAGGAGTTTCCCATGGCAGCAGGCCAGCTCCTGAACTTTGCTGAAGGTAGAAGAGGAGCTGAGAGCAGTGTTCAGGGCCCCAGGGAGCTGCCCAGTGACTTGGGACAGAAGACAGGAAGAATATGTCCTTCAGAACTACTGACGAAGCTGGTGGGGGTAGGGACACAGGACTCCAGGTGGGAGGGAGCACCCTGCTGCCACATGTGGATTTTCCAGAAAGTTTCCACTGTTCAATAATTTCAGATCTTCAGGGACATTTATGAAAAATGGCAAAGGAACATTACCTAAATAAACTTGGCGGCAAGCAAAAGAGAATTTTTTTTTTCTTAACCTGTTTTTTTTGTTTTTAATGGTCCATGTGATTGGTATATGTGAGTGTATCTTAGGTGAAATTGATGGATGGAAGGATAAAACAGCTAGACTGTGAAAGAAAAAGGATGAACAAGAAGATGCTTAGATGCTGAGGGAGGACTGGAGCTGGAAGAATACGAACAATTAACTAACCTGTCTTAAGAGCTTGGCCTGACACCGTCTTCTTCAATCTTCTCCGTCGCTGTGAGGCAGGTACTATTACTCTTTCCATTTTACAGGTGAGAGACTGGGCCCAGAGAGGTGAAGTCTCTTACCTGAGACCCCATAGCCCACAGGCGGTTGAAGCAGGACTGGAAGCTGAAATTAGCTGACTCCGAAACCCAGGTCCCTGAGCCACTCTGCCACTAGCTGTGTGTCATTGGTAAGCAGGCCCAGTCAGACTTCCAGAGTCAGCCAAGGCAGACTGACTGGGACAAATGTAAACAGATCATGCGGAGAAACAGAACTGGATGGAAAGCAGATGGACCATCTGTGAGCATACATCCTCTTCCCAGTAAAGAAACCTCCTTGAAAAGGATAAGAGAATTAGACAGCACGTTGACTTCAGGTTACCGAAAAGACAAATGTGTGTTCTTAAGAGCTATTTTTATCAAACTGATCAGGTAGTAAATTTTTGTTTTCCACAGAGGGGAGGGTGATGCCTGAGAGAGAGCTGATCAGGGCCTCCCCCACTGCCCCACAAAGCAACCACAGAAATGCTGGGACTGTTGACACTCAGTCAGATTGAGCTCAAAATTATTTATTGTGCCCGTATCGTGTGTAGATGGGTGGGCTCAGAACTTTAGGGATTTCAGTACACTGTCTTTGTTGTTGTTTAGTTGCTAAGTCGTGTCCCACTCTTTTGAGACCCCATGGACTGTAGCCTGCCAGGCTCCTCTGTCCATGGGATTTCCCAGCAGGAATACTGGAGTGGGTGGCCATTTCCTTCTCTAGGGGATCTCTCGGGCCCAGGGATCGAATCCGCACCTCCTGCACTGGCAGGTGGGTTCTTTGAGCCCCCTGAGGAGCCCTTTACTAATGTCTTTAGCATCTGCTTTCTTCCAGGGTCACTGGGGAATGAGGACTGGCTGTGGGCGGGGATTGAGTCTCAGGTGAAGGGAGAGAGACACCATCTCTGTGCAGAGATGAAGGCATGAGCTGTCCTTCTCTCCCATGGCTCATCTGTCTGTCCCAAGGCACTCAGGCCTTCATGGAAACATGGGTATACATGCTTGGGAAAGGGCACAAAGGTGACGTGGAATCCTGCAACCCCAGGGGGTGGTAGCCACGACCCAACTCTGAGGACGAAGAGGAGTTGGAAACCCAGCATTCCAGAGAGAACCGCGGAGAGCAGGAATCTGACTCCTCCCTCAGAGTTCACACTGAGGAAGAAGAGACAGCTTAGCTGGCCGAGCCTCGCCCAGCACCACCCCCGCCCCAGTCTGTACAAACTGAAGGCTGGGGGGCGGGGAGGATGAAGAGCCATCAGAGGCTGGGGGGTGGTGATCCTAGAGGGAAAGTGCTTCCACGTCTCTTGAAGTCGAGGGAGAGGGGTGCTCAGGCAGTAGAGGGTGGGTCTGGGGCTGCTGTCCTGGNCTCCTCAGCACCTTGAATTCCTGCTTCGACCCCCTCGTCTACTATTTCTCATCATCTGGGTTCCAAGCCGACTTCCAGGGATTGCTGGGGCGGCTGACTGGGTCCTGGGGCCCTTGGCGGCAGGAGAACGGCGTGACCTCAAAGAAGAGCGAGGGAGAGGGGCCTCCGCAGGAGCTGTTCAACATAGAGGCCAGCTAGCGGACTCTAGATGGGCGCTCTGGAGCCGGTGGCAGGTGGACTGGGCTGCAAGGGGGATCATCCCCGGGGCAGTTCCAAGCTCAAGTCAGGCAGGACCCTGGAGAGGCAGACTGGGGACTGGCATCATCCGGGGCAGAGCAGGCACCCCGCCTTCCTCAGGATGTGCCCAAGCCCAGCTCTTGATCTTACCACACATTGCCCTCCCTTCCTAACCCCTGACGTGCCCAGGAAGTGGTCAAGGTGAGGAAGAGCTATGGAGAGAAAAGGAGCTTCCCATGGCAGCAGGCCAGCTCCTGAACTTTGCTGAAGGTAGAAGAGGAGCTGAGAGCAGTGTTCAGGGCCCCAGGGAGCTGCCCAGTGACTTGGGACAGAAGACAGGAAGAATATGTCCTTCAGAACTACTGACGAAGCTGGTGGGGGTAGGGACACAGGACTCCAGGTGGGAGGGAGCACCCTGCTGCCACATGTGGATTTTCCAGAAAGTTTCCACTGTTCAATAATTTCAGATCTTCAGGGACATTTATGAAAAATGGCAAAGGAACATTACCTAAATAAACTTGGCGGCAAGCAAAAGAGAATTTTTTTTTTCTTAACCTGTTTTTTTTGTTTTTAATGGTCCATGTGATTGGTATATGTGACTGTATCTTAGGTGAAATTGATGGATGGAAGGATAAAACAGCTAGACTGTGAAAGAAAAAGGATGAACAAGAAGATGCTTAGATGCTGAGGGAGGACTGGAGCTGGAAGAATATGAACAATAACTAACCTGTCTTAAGAGCTTGGCCTGACACCGTCTTCTTCAATCTTCTCCGTCGCTGTGAGGCAGGTACTATTACTCTTTCCATTTTACAGGTGAGAGACTGGGCCCAGAGAGGTGAAGTCTCTTACCTGAGACCCCATAGCCCACAGGCGGTTGAAGCAGGACTGGAAGCTGAAATTAGCTGACTCCGAAACCCAGGTCCCTGAGCCACTCTGCCACTAGCTGTGTGTCATCGGTAAGCAGGCCCAGTCAGACTTCCAGAGTCAGCCAAGGCAGACTGACTGGGACAAATGTAAACAGATCATGCGGAGAAACAGAACTGGATGGAAAGCAGATGGACCATCTGTGAGCATACATCCTCTTCCCAGTAAAGAAACCTCCTTGAAAAGAATAAGAGAATTAGACAGCACGTTGACTTCAGGTTACCGAAAAGACAAATGTGTGTTCTTAAGAGCTATTTTTATCAAACTGATCAGGTAGTAAATTTTTGTTTTCCACAGAGGGGAGGGTGATGCCTGAGAGAGAGCTGATCAGGGCCTCCCCCACTGCCCCACAAAGCAACCACAGAAATGCTGGGACTGTTGACACTCAGTCAGATTGAGCTCAAAATTATTTATTGTGCCCGTATCGTGTGTAGATGGGTGGGCTCAGAACTTTAGGGATTTCAGTACACTGTCTTTGTTGTTGTTTAGTTGCTAAGTCGTGTCCCACTCTTTTGAGACCCCATGGACTGTAGCCTGCCAGGCTCCTCTGTCCATGGGATTTCCCAGCAGGAATACTGGAGTGGGTGGCCATTTCCTTCTCTAGGGGATCTCTCGGGCCCAGGGATCGAATCCGCACCTCCTGCACTGGCAGGTGGGTTCTTTGAGCCCCCTGAGGAGCCCTTTACTAATGTCTTTAGCATCTGCTTTCTTCCAGGGTCACTGGGGAATGAGGACTGGCTGTGGGCGGGGATTGAGTCTCAGGTGAAGGGAGAGAGACACCATCTCTGTGCAGAGATGAAGGCATGAGCTGTCCTTCTCTCCCATGGCTCATCTGTCTGTCCCAAGGCACTCAGGCCTTCATGGAAACATGGGTATACATGCTTGGGAAAGGGCACAAAGGTGACGTGGAATCCTGCAACCCCAGGGGGTGGTAGCCACGACCCAACTCTGAGGACGAAGAGGAGTTGGAAACCCAGCATTCCAGAGAGAACCGCGGAGAGCAGGAATCTGACTCCTCCCTCAGAGTTCACACTGAGGAAGAAGAGACAGCTTAGCTGGCCGAGCCTCGCCCAGCACCACCCCCGCCCCAGTCTGTACAAACTGAAGGCTGGGGGGCGGGGAGGATGAAGAGCCATCAGAGGCTGGGGGGTGGTGATCCTAGAGGGAAAGTGCTTCCACGTCTCTTGAAGTCGAGGGAGAGGGGTGCTCAGGCAGTAGAGGGTGGGTCTGGGGCTGCTGTCCTGGGCCCTTCAAAGCAGGGGAGAGAGGCGGGTGGGGAGATGGCGTGGGCGCATGCGTGTGCGTGACGGCGCATCACGCACTCGCGCCACGCGGCAGAGCCAGCAGGCTCCGGTGGGTGAGGACAGGGCAGGCCCGGGGGCGGCAGGGGGCAGTCCTCCGGGTGCTGCACGAGGTCAAAGACAGCTCAGAGAACTCAATTCCAGTTGCAAAAGAGAGCAACTGGGGACCTGACTCACAGCGGGCACCCAAAGCTCGTCAGGATCAGCTGCCCCTGCTAAGTCGCTTCAGCCGTGTCCGACTCTGTGCGGCCCCATAGACGGCAGCCCACCAGGCTCCCCCGTCCCTGGGATTCTCCAGGCAAGAACACTGGAGTGGGTTGCCATTTCCTTCTCCAATGCATGGAAGCTAAAGCGCTGTTTCTCAGACTTCTGTACTACTGTTCCCTCAAGGGGCCTTTTCTGGGTATTTTCCTCCTACTCAGCACCTTCCCTTCCCTGCCCATGAATTCTTACGATTATTTTTTAGAATTTCTACAATTTATTTGGCTGCCTCGGGTCTCAGATGTGGCACGTGGAATCTTTGGTGGGTTGCGTGGCCTCAGCAGTTCCGGTATGTGGGCTTAGTTGCCTCGCAGCCTGTAGGATCTTAGCTTCCTGATCCGGGTCGAACCCACTTACCCTACCTTGTGAGGGGGATTTTATGCCACTGGATCACCAGGGAAGTCCCCCACCCTATGGCATTTTAATACAACAGACATACTCTGTATCTGCCTATGTGTGTAACCCTTTGGAAGACCCTGCTGCTGCTGCTAAGTCGCTTCAGTCGTGTCGGACTCTGTGCGACCCCATAGACGGCAGCCCATCAGGCTCCCCCGTCCCAGAGATTCTCCAGGCAAGAACACTGAAGTGGATTGCCATTTCCTGCTCCAATGCATGAAAGTGAAGAGTGAAAGGGAAGTCGCTCAGTCGTGTCCGACTCTTAGCGACCCCATGGACTGCAGCCCACCAGGCTCCTCCATCCATGGGATTTTCCAGGCAGGAGTACTGGAGTTGGGTGCCATTGCCTTCTCCATTGGAAGACCATAAACCACTATAATACTTTTTGGTTCCCCCAGAACTACATTTTCACGTTTTGGGGAACAATTGTTGCCCCTGTGGAGAACGCATGAGCTGGAGTGCAAGTTTCATCACTCACAGAGTGAGAAAGCCTGTCTCGTGCATTAGCCCAACAAAGTTAGGTTCATTATCTTGCTGGAGCAAAGGAGACCACACACACTCCAGAGGAAGCGTGGGGCATCTTGCAAATGAAGAGACTGGGTTCTTAGAGGTTTGGGATGAGGATGACCTTTAGGTGATGTTTTGATGATACCGTATTTGATAGGCTCAAAGCACAGCAGGCCTGGATGGAAAGAGGTCAATTTCAGGGCTGTGCCAAGAAGCGGACCCAGGGTCTTATTTCTCTGGAAAACACAAAATAAAGATAAAGGTGGAATTTTGTGACTGAAAACTCACGTGACACTCTGGAGGCTGAAAAGCCAGGCAGCTTCTCTGTGTCACAGGCTCCTGCCCAGTGCCTCTAGGCAGCAGTGGAATGCTCCGTTTTCACTGAGGGGATTTCAAACAGCCATGTGTCTGACAGTCTGTGATTTTAATTTTATTATAATTTTTTTTTTGCCCATGCCACACTGTTTGCTGGATCTTAGTTCTCTGACCAGGGATTGAACCTGGGCCCCAGCAGTGAAAGCACAGAATCCTGACCACTGGACTGCCAGTGAATTCCCAGTCTGTGATTTGAAGAATTAGATTTCTTAGCAGTAAAATTTTGTTAATTAACAAAACAAGTTTTTAAAGGCTTACAAAAGGGAGTCACTGATGGCCGTGAGAGTGGGAAACTTCCCTTCCTAGAAGGAAAGGCCACCCTCCCCCTACCCCCAGAAAAACCTGAGGCAGTGCAACCCAGAAGGATGAAAGGAAGAGTAGGCTTGACTCATCTCGGCCATAGGTTCCCAAGTGTCAGCTCACAGGGGAAGGGGAGGAGGCTGGGAGCTTTAAACTGCCAAGTGTGACCAGAAATCTAGGGAAGCTACCAAAGAAGTCATTAGGAAACTGGCAAAGATGGTTCACTGCGGCCTGACTGAAGGCAGCGAGTGGTGAAACCACTGCAGCTCAGACTGTCCATGAACCTGTGTCAGTCAGAGGAGGGCACAGGGCCAGACAGGGAGCAGGGAGGAAGCTAGGCCTTTTGCTGAGCTGAATACATCACCTGTGACCAGAGCCTGTGGACAGTTAGCAAGTAGCCTCCCACTGTGTGTCTGTGCCCGGTGGGGCCAGGGAAGCTGTGATGCAAAGCAGGAGAGGTAAGTCTGCTTCCCCTGAACCCTGGGATGGGGCAAAAACTAGACCAGATTGTGTTTGGGGGAGCAGGGAGGTGGGAGGTGAAGAACAGACTGGGGAGGGAGAGTAGGAGTAAGAAGCCTGGGAGTCTGTAGAATTCATTGCAAGAATCATCCAAAAGGAGGAAGCAGAGCAGCAAAGAAAAGTAGCAAGTGACGGGGAAGGAGAGTCAGCCATTGATTCTGGGAGAGGAGAATCAGAGGTGGAAGACAGAGTCTTGGGTGGGGGAACAAACAGAGTGAAATGGTGTGAGAGAGTGCTCAACTTTCCCTTCCTATCTCTGACATGATACCTCAGGTTGGAAAAAAAAAAAAAAGGCCCAAGAAATACAGGTAGTTGTGGCCCCTAACACTGCAAAGAGAAGTGGGAAACCTTCTGACTTCCCTCTAAGGCCAGCTCTGAAAAACCATATGGAGGGAGATCAAGGTATCAAGATGGTGGTCCATGTTCTGGGAAAAGGATGGGGGCGTCACATACCAGAAAAAGAATGGGCTAGAAGGAATGAAATCTGATAAATACTGTTGGAAGTGGGAAGGGCCATGGAGTTGACTCCCATGGAGGCGTGGAACTAGGGGAGAGGAAATGTTACAAAACAGGAAACAAAATATTTTTGGAAAAGAGTGATTTCACTGAATTCAGACTAGCGAGAGAGCTAAATTAATTATCCCCTGTTGCAGATCCCCCAGCCCCAGGGGGGTGATTCGAAATGGAAACCAGTCATGACAATCTTGTTCCCCTTTATGGGTGACTGGTCTCAGGATGGACACATGACCCATTTTGAGCCAAAAAATGGTAAGAAGTCTGCTGAAGGTCTCTGGGAAAGACTTTCCTCCCTATTAAAGGAGATAGATGTGTGAGGAACAGCCCTCTCCCTTCCTGATTTGGAAGCTTTTATGTGAATATGTGATACTTGGAGCTACAGCAGCCATTTGGGGGCCATGAGACCACATTCTTGAAGAACAAATGTAATAAGTTAAAGGTTGCAGAGAAGAAGGATGGAACAAACCTGGGTCCTTGCTGAGCTTGTTGAGCTGGGATCACCACCTCCAAACACCCTATGGTTGACTTGCTATAGGCAAGATATTTTCTAACTTGCAGCCAAATGTATCTTAACTCTAATGGATAAGCCTGTACCCCAAAGCATCCTGTATCCTATTGGAACCTATCCAATGACATCTTCTCTTATTTTAAATTATTTTATGATCCTGGAATTTCTAAACTCTGTTTGCTTGGTAGGAGCTATGAAATCTTAGTGTTTATTCTACCTATTACGAGTGGACTCAGGGGAGGTTTCTTATGGTTCCAGTCAGTAGCTCTGGCATCAAGATATTGGGATCCCCCTTGTTTAGAAAGGGGCTTTTGAGAGCTGACTGGGGCTGCATGGACCCAGCACTATAAGACAAAGAGCAAAACTTTGACAAAGACGGACACTTTCTAAGGTTGAATATCATCTGACTGACAGTCTCAGCTGCAGGCTCTCCTCCTTTTACTGATGAAATTTCCCAAGCTTATTATGGGATTTAAAAAATACATGTGTTGGAGTATAGTTGATATACTAACAACGTTGTGTTGCTTTCTACTGTACAACACAGTGAATCAGTTACACATAAACATATATCAATGAATAATGTGTTTCTGCCGTACAACAAAGTGAATCAGTTATACATACACATATATCAACTCTTTTTAAAGATCCTTGCCCTACGTAGGTCATTCCAAAGTATTAAGTAGAGTTCCCTGTGCTATACAGCAGGTTCTTATTAGTTATCTATTTTTGTATATCTGTTGTTATTGTTTAGTCGCCAAGTCATGTCTGACTCTTTTGCGACCCCATGGGCTGTAGCCCTCCAGGCTTCACTGTCCATGGGATTTCCCAGGCAAGAATGCCTGAATGTGTTGCTATTTCCTTCTCCAGGGAATCTTCCCAACCAAGGGTAGAACCCACGTCTCCTGCTTGACAGAAGGATTCTTTACCGCGGAGCCACCTGGAAAGCCTACTTTATAGTAGTGTGTGCATGTCCATCCCAATTGCCCAGCTTGTCCCTATCTCCTAATTACAGTAACCGTGTTTGTTTCGTGCATCTGTAACTCCATCTGCTTTGTAGATAAGTGCATTTGTACTTTTTTTTTAGAATCCACGAATAAGTGATGTCATGCAATATTTCTCCTTCTCTATCTGACTCACTTCACTCAGTATGACAATCTCTAGGTCCATCCATGTTGCTGCAAAAGGCATTATCTCATTCTTCTTCGTGGCTGAGTAGTATTCTACTGTATATATGTGCCACATTGTCTTTATCCATTCCTCTGTCAAGGGACATTTAGGTTGCTTCCATATCTTGGCTATTGTAAATAGTGCTACGATGAGTACTGGGGTTCATGTACCCTTTCAAACCATGTTTTTCTCTGGATATATAGCCAGGAGTGGAATCGCTGGATGAAAATGGTAGCTCAATTTTTAGTTTCTTAAGGAACCTCCACACTGTTCTCCAATATGGAATTTTGGTTGCAGTGAAAACAAGACAGGGTTGAATGAGCGGGGTGGAGATCATGATGGATGCTGCCCTATAGAAGGGTACTTGGCCTTGCGTATGTTCTTGGAAACAGGAGAGCTATGCAGTCTTTGTGCCCATAAAGTCACCATCACACATACTCTGCCCATATGAAGATGAGGATATGTGTTCCTGAATGCATAATTTACTTGTAATTGATATGTAATCATGAGCTTGCGGTTCACTGATTCCCTTGTCCCCTCCCCCTTTCTAATAATTGTTTTCTAGTGGTTCTCTTTGCTTAGAGCACAACCCTCTCTTCCTAACACCCTAGAAGCCTCCACTGAAATAACTCCTTGTTTGCTTATCCTTTGGAAAACAATCAGATTATTTGCTGTAAATTAAGAGGTCAGCCAGAAAAAGATGTAAGCAAAAAAGCTCACTGCAGAGTGAACCGAACAAACAGGCCAGCAAGCTCCTGCCGCTGCACGCAGATGGCAAGCCAACCAACCCGGTGAGGAATCACCCAGCTCCGTGAGACGAGAAGCACAGGAGGGCTTTGGAGACAAGACTTCCAGGGTTATGAGCAGCGGTGTCCTCCCAGCTATTACTCGAGAAGATGAGAGCATCCTGTCCAAACAAAGACTGCATGCAAATATTCAGGGCAACTTTAATTCATAATAGCCTCAAACTGGACGTGGCCCAGGTGTCCATCAAAAGAGAATGGATTTTAAAACTGTGATGTAGCCATGCAATGGGACGCTAATTGCCAGTAAAAAGTAACAAACTGGTCACATGGGTAACAGGATAGCCTCTAACTGTGACACTGTGATTTATAATGAATACATATTTGGTCTTCATCCCCATTTCTGGCACAGAATTCTTAAAATCCTTAGAATTTCCTAAGTGATGACAGCAATAAAGCTATCTTTTGTTATGCTAATAAGGTGACTTTCGAAGGATGAGGGCTGACTGTGCGTGGAACCAACTATGTGATTGGAGGATTGAAACTTTCAGTTCTACCCCTGCTGACCTCCAGGGACTAGGGGGAGGCTGAGGGTTGAATCAGTCACCTGTGCCAAAGACTTAATCAATCATGCCTATGGACGCCTCCATAAAAACCCAATTTGGAGAGCTTCTGGGTTGGTGAATACATGGAGACTTGGGCAAAGTGGTATGCTGGGAGTGGGTGTGGAAGTGCCCCCAATACCTCTGGGTATATGGGGTCAGAATTGGGTTGAATTGTAGGACACTCAGCAGGTATTGGGAGAGTGGCTTGGTGGTGCAGAGGAAATGACACCCCAGCTTGGAATTGGTATCAGAACCCCTTTAAGTGACAAAAAAACATATCAGTGGTTGTCAGGGACTGGGGATGGGACTGGGAGGGGATTGGCTGAGAGGACACCAGAGGGACATTTTATGGTGTGGGAAATGCTCTATAACTTGATTTGGGTGGGAGTTACACAGATCTATCAAAACATAGTGAACTCTTTGATTAAAATGACTACTGGGACTTCCCTGGTGCTCCCGTGGTTAGGAATCCACCTTGCAATGCCGGGAACTTAGGTTCGATCCCTGGTTGGGATCTGAGATCTCACATACTGAGGAGTAACTAAGCCTGCACAGGGTAACTTCTGAGCCGGTGTGCTCCGGAGCCAGGGCGCCACAACTAAAGTCCATGGACTGCAACAAAAGATCCCACACGATGCAACAAAGATGCCATGTGCTGCAACAAAGATGCCATGTGCCACAACAATGATGCCATATGCTGCAACTAAGATGCCATGTGCCGCAACAAAGATGCCATGTGCTGCAACTAAGAGCCGACGCAGACAAATAAATAAGTGAATCTTTTAAAAAATGGGTAATATGCAAATTAAGCTTCAGTCAAAAACAGTTGACTAAAAATGTGACACCTCACCTCAGGTGCCTTTGATTGGTTGTACATACCATTGTGTGGCTCAGCTGGTAAAGAATCTGCCTGCAATGCAGGAGATCTGGGTTCGATCCCCGGGTTGGGAAGGTGCCCTGGAGAAAGGAAAGGCTACCCACTTAAGTATTCTGACCTGCAGAATTCCACGGACTACAGTCCATGGGGTTGCAAAGGGTTGGACACAACTGAGCAACTTTCACTTTCACTTTCACCATTGTCGAGAAAATCCTCCCAAGTTTCAATAATCCAAGCAAGTCTATGCTTTTGCTGGACCACTCTGCAGAAACTGGGACAGCTGTGGAACCACCGAAGTTACACAAAAGGGCAGAAACCATAGCTCAAAACAGTGATACATAGCAACCAGCTCTTGGTACTGGACATCCGTAGGGAATGTTGTTCAGCCACTCAGTCGTGTCTGATTCTTTGCAACCCCATGGACTGCAGCACGCCAGACTTCCCTGCCCTTCACTATCTCCTGAAGTTTGCTCAGACTCATGTCCATTGAGTTGATGATGACATCCAGCCATCTCATTCTCTCTCCCCCTTCTCCTCCTGCCCTCAGTCTTTCCCAACATCAGGGTCTTTCCCAGTGGGTCGGCTCTTCACATCAGGTGGCCAAAGTAGGGAGTAGTAGGGACTATAGCTGAGTGGAGAGTGCACGGCTCATCTGAACTCAAGTCCTGTCTAGTTATCATGCAGGGCAGTGGGCCCCATGCTGCCATAACTTCCAATTTTTCAAGTTGGAAATACAGTATTTAAATTGCTGTTTTGAGAGCTTCCCTGGTGGTCCAGTGGTTAAGATCCACCTTGCAATGCAGGAGATATGGGGTCGATCCCTGGTTGGGGAATTAAGATCCCACATGACTTGGAGCAACTAAGTCTGCCCACCACAGCTAGAGAGCCTGTGATCCCAAGTGCTGCAACTAAGACCCAACATAGCCAAATTAAAAAAAAAAAAAAAATGCTGTTTCCACAATTTTATATTCTTTTAAGCTGATAACCAATTCCAAATGTGAAAGGGTTGTGTGTGATCTGAGGATGGTGGCCTGGCTCCTGGGCTTACAGCCGGTGGCCCCTGCCACCCAGAATGTTGGGGATGGACAGGTAGGGAGGAAAGCAGGAGGAAGCAACGCTCAGAGAGAATTTTGCCTAGATCTGAGGGCAGAACACCACAAAGACCACCACTGACTTTCTAAAATCATTCTTACCAGCCCGTTGTTCTCATTTAGAAGTTCCTGTTCACACCACCAGCCCTCCTGCCAGGGAAGGCCCCTGCAGGACACAGTCAGGCAGAGGAGATGTGATCCTAATACCCCACCATCCCCTGATTCCTCCATCTCCACCCCGGCTCCTCTTCCTGCCCTCACTCTCCCAAAACCATTGTTCTGGAAGGCTCTTCCCCTTTGCCCTTGTTCTGTACCCTCTTCCCAGCTGTTCTAGTTCATCACCACGTTAATCATTGCTCACTCCCAACTCTCCAGCCCCGGACTCCTGTGTCCCCAACTGTGCCCAGGGAGCATCCCCACTTCACAAGTCCAAAACTGAACTCTTCACTTCCTCCCCCAGATCTGGCCCCACCACCCAGCCCATCCCGCCTCTGTAAATGGTGAACTCTACTTTTCTGCCCATGCCAGACACCCAGGCATCATTTTTTAAAGAAACAATTTTTTTCTTTTAAAAAATAATCACACTATAAAAAGGAATTTCCTTCAGGGAGAGATGTACATACAGTTCTGTGAATTTTAACACACACGATTCCTCTAACTACCACCCCGATCAAGATAAAGAGCAGTCAGTCACATCTTCCCCTCAGCCCTAACTGATGACAACTGCAGACCTGCTCCCTGTCATCAGTGTCACCTTCTCTGGACTGTCACACAAATGACACCCTAGAGGTTATAGCTTTTAACCTTTTGAGACTGGCTTTTTCACTCAGCATAAGGCCTTTGATACTCATCTCATTTGATACTATCATGGTTTGTTTTCTTTTATTGCTGAGTACTCTGTTCCACTGTATGCCTACACCACAAACTGCTTATTCGTACACCCCACGAGGGACATTGAGTTGTTTCAGCTTAGGGCAGTTAAGACTGCAGTGGTTTGGTGAGTCCAGAACCTGACAGAGGAGGACAGGAGGCTGACGACTCAGGATGAAGTTGGTGTTCGAGTCCAAAGGCCATCTGCTGGAAAACTAGGAAGAGCTATGGGGCAGATGAGGTCTGGCGGAGAATTCCCTCTTGCTGAGGGGAGGTCAACCTTCTGTTCTATTCAGGTCTTCAACTGACTGGAAGAGGCCCATCCACATTAACAAAAGGACAATTGCTTTACTCAAAGTCTATCAATTTAAACCTAAATATCACCCCAAAACATCCTCCCAGAAACATCTAGAACAATGTTTGATCAAATATATATAGAAGTACTGTGGTCCAGAAAAGTGGAACATAAAATTAAACATCATAATCAGTACTATTTTAATTTTTTGGATGAAAATTGAGGTAGAGAATATTATATTATATACAGTAATTTGTTTTTCATCTACCTATACTTGTTTTTTTCTTATTTGATTTGTAGAAGCTCTTTGAATACTAGTACATAAACCCTTTTTACGTATGTAAAAAGATAGTCTTGTTAGCGATATTTTCTTCCACAGCTTTATAGCTTTATGTGCTCACATTTGTCATTTCTTTGATGACTTCTGTGTTTATATCTCACTAGGAAAAAGTCGTCTCATTTACAAAGCTTAAAAATTGTAGGGTTTCCCTGGTGGTCTAGTGGTTAAGAATCCATCTGCCAGTGCAGGGAACATGGGTTTGATCACTTCTCCCAGAATATTCCACATGCCTCTGGGCAACCAAGTCCCGAGTGCCACCAACTGCTGAGCCTGTGCCTACAGCCGATGCTCTAAACAAGAGAAGCCACTTCAATGGGAAGCCCAAAGCACTGCAAGACGGAGTAGGCCCCGCTCACCACAACTCGAGAAAGCTTGCAGGCAACAAGAAAAACCCAGTGCAGCCAGTAAATAAATAAATTTAAGACGATATAATATCTACACAACTTCTCTATAAGATTTGCAAAAGAAAAAAACCCCACAAAACTCTCCACACTACTTTATTTCAACCTTTATCCAAAAATGTAAAAACTGTGGATACTGACCTCCAACCTCATAAGCAAGTGGAGAGAGAGGGTCAGGACAGAAGGTCAGAGCTCCTCCCCTTCCTGGAGCAAAGGGAAGCTACGGGTGTGGCACAGGATGAGAACACCAGGGCCCGGTGGAGAATGGGACCCTCTTTCTCCTGTCACCAGACGAAGACCTCGCCCACTCCACCCCACGGCTATCCATCCTCTTCAACAGAGAACACACAAAATTATCGAAACTTATACAAAAACGCGGAACATGGTGCAGGCGGCAAGCAGCTAGCTGACCAGGAGGACGAGAGCTTATCCCCCTGCTTCTTGGCAGGTAGGATGATGAACAGCTCAGCTTCCTCCTCCTCACTCCCCTCTCTATGCTCTCTTCCTCGGAAACATCATTGCTTATAATAACAGTCTGGTGCCGCCCAGTATCCGCACAGAGCCAGAACTCGACAAGAGGTGGAAGGTTACAGGTGGCTGGAGCTGGAAGTCATCCAAACAGCATAGGCTGGCAGGACAACTTGAGGCTGGCCACAGGTACTGTGATCTCCTGGCGATCATGGCTCCGGGCCATGACTTCAACGTTACACTCTTCTCTGTGCCCTGCCCACCCCCAACCTGGTGAGGCAGAGCATGGTCAAAACTAGAATGTGCTCTGCACCACCCTCTTCCTCTACCTTGAAGATGAAAGAGCAGGTGCGGCTTGGGAGCTCACAGATGAAGAAGAACTGTCCATAGTAATGGAGCCAGCACCCTCTCCCTAACCTCCCAGCCAGGCTCCAGTCTTCTAACTCAAGAAACGCCAAGATGGCAGTGCCACCAGCCACGTGGCAAAGGCCGTCTGCCACATTTCTGTATTTTTGAAAAATATATTTGATCTTTAAAACCCTGGAAGTTACTTTCACTCTCTAACTGCAACTCTTCCAAAGAGACAGTCAACCAATCCAACATTACTTACTAAATACCCCATCCTTTCCCGTAGTTATCGGAAATGAACTTGGATCACTTTAGTTTACCCATGCTATAAGCAAAAACGTTAAAGATGCAAAAAATCCAGCATTGGAGAAGGTGTATGAAAATAGGTACTCTCATACACTGTTGGTGGAAATGTACATTACTAAACATTTTCAGAAAGGTAATATGAAAATATCGACCAAAAATTTGAAAGTGCATCTCTTTGACCCAGGAATTATATCAGTTACGTTTCTAAAAAATCGATCTAACCAAAATACTCACACAGGTCTAGGCAGACAGATAGATTGTTATTCAGCAAAGCACTGTTTGTTACGACAAAGGAACAGAAAAGTGAAAATGGGCCCTAAATGACTACATACATTAGAGGGTGGTCCTCAAAAACATACCACGTAGCTATTGGGAAGAATACAGTAAGGCTTCCTGGGTGACTCCGTGGTAAAGACTTTGTCCGCCAAGGCAGGAGACATGGGTTTGATCCCCAGTCCGGGAAGATTCCACATGCCTCAGAGCAACTAAGCCCATGCAATTATTGAGCACACGTGCCATAACTACTGAGGCCAGAGTGCCCTAGAATGCATGCTCCATAATAAGAGCAGGCCTCGCTCACCACAACTAGAGAAAGGCCCTCAATGGATCCAAAGCAGAGTTAACACGCAGGAAAGCAGATGAGACAAGGTGGAGTGAAGAAAGAGAAACCAGTGTCCCACCCTCCTCTGCAGGCTGTGAGCCCAAGGCAGGGAAGACCCAGCACAGTCAAAAATAAAAATAAATAAACAAGTATTTCTAGAAAAGAATACAGTAGCTCTATGTGTACTAACATGGAAAGATCACCAAGGCAGATTTTATGGTAAAAAATGACACATTTCAGAATATTATATATAGTAGGATTCCATTTACCCATTCTTAAATTATATATTTATATATGTACATATATGGGTATAAACGAAAGAGATGTTTACTAGGAAGGGAGATATGTCAGGGAGAAGTGAAGTTGCCTTTCACATTTGACTTCTGTATTGTTGGATGCTTTTACAATAAGAATATACTCATGTATTGGGTGGGCCAAAAGGTTCAAATGGAAAAATGAAAAATGGAAAAACCCAAATGAACTTTTTGGCCAACCCAACATGATTATGCAATTTTTTAAAATACAGAAATAATAATGGAAGAACACTCATCACTTTGATCTGACCAAGCTAGATCAGAGAACAGGCCACAGAGATTCAAGCTGCCTGAACACTCGCACGGGCCACTGTGAGGTCAGCTGAGACTGGGGATGAATCACGCCACCTACTCAGGACTCCAGGGGTCCACCCCTAGCGCTGGGGAGGGGTGAGGTGGCTACACTGCCATCAAACCTAAAGCAGGGAAGGCAGGAGCTTCTTTAAGAAAAACGGGGGTGGCAAGCCGGG
The DNA here is from genome assembly GCA_006410675.1 of Oreotragus oreotragus. Lineage (NCBI taxonomy): Eukaryota > Metazoa > Chordata > Mammalia > Artiodactyla > Bovidae > Oreotragus > Oreotragus oreotragus. The sequence goes on from SJYX01011710.1 coordinate 721,852, forward strand.
AGGGTCATCAAATAATGACCACCAGGGTGAATGCACAGGAAATGTGTGTTGGGAGCATCATTACCTCTTATGCGAGGGGCCGGTCCATGCATGCTCTTGGACACCGCCATTTCTCCCAGTGATACAGAAAATGCAACCTACATGGGAAGGAAAATCCCAAACAGAAGGAATATATGGAAATGTAAAGCTGATTCACTCTGCTATACTGTAGAAAGTAACAACATTGTAAAGCAACTATACTCCAATAAAAAAAAATTTTTTTTAAGATTACAAGGGCAAAGTTCTAGGAAAAATACAAGTCAATAAAACTGACTTTAAAAGAAAAAAAAATGCACCCACAGGGTATCAGGAGAATCACACCCAGACAGAACACTGTCTGCTTGTCTCCAGGGAACCAGTCACAGGAAATCATCAGAAATGCATTCAAAAGGCAGTCAGATTTCTGGCATGCGCTCTCGATCTCTTCCCAGACTGGTCTCCAGGTTCCCTCAAAGAGCAGGCATGAGATTTCCCCCAAGTTAAAGGGCTCCCATGAATGACTTGAGATGCATGACAACAGCCTGTGAGGTACAGTGTCATACTTTGTAGGGAGGAGGGTCCTATCACAACAGCTAGAAAGTGGAATTTTAAAACAGTTACTTAGGGGGAAAAAAAATGCAGAGCCAAAGCTGGCCTTTGGTGGCAAGACTCTGGCTTACAAACATTTTTCAGTGAGGGGGAGAGGTGAGGGTATAACTGATACACTTGAAATTGCTCAAATCTGTACTCCCTGAAGGCAGGTGTTACATACACATGGGCTGGGGAGGGGTGTCATTCCTCCTGCATAGTGTGGCCAAAAAGGATGGAGACCATTGCCTTAGCCCATGAGGTTGTCTGCCAAAGAAGCATAGCAGCAGAGCTGGTGGAGGGCTTGACAGTTTGGTAAAGCTTTCCCCCAGGGATGATCTAACTTGTAAAATAATTCTGAGGGGTTGGCATCATTCCACTTTCTTGACAGATGACAGAACAGAGGATCAGGTCTGTGGAATGGACATAGGGCATTAAAAAGGAGGACCTCTGCTGTTTCATTTTCAGCCAAAATCAATCAACAGATACGAAGTACAACCGCAACGTGATGGTGTTAGATCTTCAATGCAGACTCTGCAGACTCTGGAAACTGGCTTTGTGAACTTAAGCTCAAGACTCACCTCTGGCCAAATCCAAGAAGCTGGCAAGTGGAAGAGGCAGGCAGGGAGGAGCTGTGAGTGTGCCGTGTTCTGATCCCAGTGGGAAGAAGCAAAGGAGTTTCCTGCTCACCGAAGAGATAATCCTAAAGGGATGTCAAGACAGCTGCTGGCAGAACTGAACCTACCCCTGAAGTTTAGGGAAGCAAGGGCTAGTGCCAGATGCTAGCTGGGAGAAATAAAAACTGAAGAGCTTGCTGGGACTGGCAGGCAAAAGTGGGAGAGAAGCTACACTGGAGTGAGCTGCTGCTCCACCAACAATGGGACAAAGGTATGAGGCTCCCTGATACCAAAAAAGGGCGCTTTGCTGAGAAGCCAGCCTAAAGGCATTTTATAAATGATGCCGTCCAAGGGGGCAGCCTAGAGGAGCCATGCAGACCTACAGAGGGGATGCCCAGGGGCAGAGGATGGATTGAAAGTGGCCAAGGGGAGGAGGTATTCCACATCCAAGGAAAGGTGCCGAGCAGGGAGGTCCAAGGATCAGCGAAATGTCCCCATGGGAGAATGAGTTGGCACTAGATGTCTGTCCCATTCAGAGGGCACCGGCTCCAGGCCGTAAATGCATCAGGCCAGCCTGACATCCACTGCCCATTCCGCCTCCTCTCTGTCCACAGGGTGGGACCCTCAATGGATCCAAAATGAAATTAACGTGCAGGAGAGGAGATGAGACAAAGTAGAGCAAAGAAAGAGAAACCGGACAGTGTCCTACCCTCTTCTCCAGGCTGTGAGCCCGAGGCACTGCAGAGCTTCGGGGAGAAGCTCTACTTAGAACAGAATTAGGAATTTTGATGTTATACTGGCCTGGAGCTATGTGGTTATTTAACTGGACTGGACTTTTTATTGCCTGAGTGTCTGAAGAAGCCCTGGCACAGAGCCATGCAAGCTGTAGGAAGAAGAGATGCAGGGGAAAATAAGGTTTACTAGAACCTGCCCAGCCCATGAATATAACAACATGGTTATATTCGTTTTAGGGGCTTCCCAGGTGGCTTGGTGGTAAAAATCTGCTTGCAATGCAGGAGTCCCAGGAGACACGGGTTCAATTCCTGGGTGGGGACGATCTTCTGGAGAAGGGAATGGTAACCCCTCAAGTATTCTTGCCTGGAAAATCCCATGGACAGAGGAGCCTGGCAAAATACAGTCCATGGGGTTGCAAAGAGTTGGACACAACTGAAGCAACTGAACATGCGTGCATTCATTTCAGATGGCCTCAAGGTGCAGTAATATCCTCTGTGGTATGCGACATCTACACATCCAGGGCACCTCTTGGCTGAAGCCAGCTGAACCAGACTGCCCATACAGGGAGGGGCTGCTGCCCGGGAGCAGACCCTGGACCATCTGCCCATACCAGGGCCCGTGAAAAAGCCGGCCTGGAAGGCAATTGGCCCAGGGCTCAGCATCACTCTTCTGATGTGAACACTTAATAAAGTTACATATAAAGTTGCAGGACTGTCTTGACATGGCCTGACTTTGAACCTGTGGCCCATTTCCAGCTCGACGTCTGTAAAGAAGTCCATCAACAAACAAACAAATTCTAAAATTGTTTTGTGAGTCGTTGTTGCTGTTCACTCAGTTGTGTCTGACTATATTTGACCCCATGGACCGCAGCACACCAGCATTCCCTGTCCTTCACTATCTCCCGGGTTTGCTCAAACTCACGTCCATTGGGGTGGGGATGCCATCCAACCATCTCGTCCTCTGTCATCCCCTTCTCCTGCCCTCCATCTTTCCCAGAATCAGGTCTTTTCCAATGAGTTGGTTCTTTGCAGCAGATGGCCAAAGTACTGGAGCTTCAGCTTCAGTCCTTCCAATGAATATTCAGGGTTGATTTCCTTTGGGATTGACTGGTTTGATTTTGCTGTCCAAGAGACTCTCAAGAGTCTTCTCCAACACCACGGTTCGAAAGCATCAATTCTTCAGCACTCAACCTTCTTTATGATCCAATTCTATTTCTTTCTTGTTAGGAATGCCACCCCACTATTAAATCTCATTTGGGCATTTCATCACTTGTTTTTTTCATATACTGGGAACCTCAAAATATGGCAATGATCTGGGCTGTCCTGACCTTTGAGAGGCCCCACTGTGGGCCTCTGGTCACCCTTTGGTTGCCTAGCATTTGAAACCCTTCCTGTGTTGAAGAAGCTGCTCACAGGTGAACTTTGAATCTTGGTGAGAAGCAGAGCCCTGCTCCCGCTGGAGAAGCTGATAGTTGTAGGTCCTGATGTGAGCCTACATCAGGGCCTACATCGCCTATTTTCTGAGCAGCCCTCTTAGGTTTGGCCCATCAAGTGCACCTGCCCCAATTCTGAATATGAGGCTGCAGTGTGGTACAGAGGAAAGAAGTCATGGTGAGAAGGAATGTGGCTCTGGGGCCCAAGGTTCAAGGTAGTGTGTGTGTGTGGCGGTGGGGGTAGGGGTGTGTGTGAGGGAAGGGCTACTGGATCCTCATTGGGTTGGATCTGAGGCATGATTTTACAGTGGTCCTGGCTACGTGTGAAAGTGAAGCAAAGTGAAGTCAGTCGTGTAGGATTCTTTGTGACCCCATGGACTGTAGCCTACCAGGCTCCTCTGTCCATGGGATTTTCCAGGCAATAGTCCTGGAGTGGATTACCATTTCCTTCTCCAGGGGATCTTCCCAACCCAGGGATCAAACCCAGGTCTACCGCATTGTAGACAGACGCCTTCTGTAAGCCTGGTTCTCCAGCCTTGCTGCCAAGTCTCTAAGCTTTCCAACATCTTATCAGATAATCCCTAAATTAGCCAGAGTTGACCTCTGTTACTTCAGTTAAGAGCTATCACTTAGACACTGGGTGGCATAATGATTATGGGCCGAAAAAGCCCGTGTTCTCTTGAGAGGTGCTCAACCTCTAATCAGAAAAATGGAGCTCCATTAAAGCTCCATTAAAGCAAGGAGACACTGCTGGAAATCCATTCAACTGGCAAAAAAACAAAAAAACACAGAAACTGGACAAAGCCGAGTCTGGCTGGGGATGTGGTTCAGAGATCCAGTGTTTGCAAGGCTATCAGCTCTGCCCTTTCTGTTTTTTATGTCTGCTTTGGATTTATCCCCTCTCCCACCTGGAACAGCACAACTGAAGGAAAGGCTGTGGCTGGGTGGTGTGGCCCACACAACTGGCCACGTACATGGACTGTCTCAGCTCACTTAAGCCTAAGGGCTCACTGTGACAAGCAGCATAGCTCATAATACATGCCCAACAAGTGTTAGCTATGAATGTTTTCTCTTGCTTTTATTTTTTTGAGTAAACTTAAACACACGCACTCAGAATAAAAAAAAATTTTTTTTTACAGTACAAAAGATACATGGAGATTGGTAAATTTCCCTCCTACTCCAATACCCCTCCAATACCCAGTTCCCCTTCCCAGAGACAGTTCCCCTTCCCAGTGAACAGTTCCATGGGCGTCCCTTCCTGCAATCTACTCCTCACCCAGCAGCTTTCAGAGGGATCCTTTGGAAATGTGGACCAAGTTACCCCTCTGCCCATCAGATCTCAGATGTCACTCTACATCCCAACCTTAGACACAGGGCCCCACACACTCTGGGCCCTGCCTACTGCCCTGACTTTATTCCCACACCTCTCCCTCAGCCCTCTTGCAGCAGCTCTGGCCTCCCTGACCTCCTCTGACACACTGCGGCTCATCTCGGGGATGGCCATGCTCTGCCTGGACCAACCCCCGACAGTCTCACCCTCATACTCTTCTTTCTGGCAGTGTATGGCGTCAGTCGCTCAGTTGTGTCCGACTCTTTGCAACGCTGTGGACTAGTAGCCCGCCAGGCTCCTCTGTACATGGAATTTCCCAGGCAAGAATACTGGAGTGGGTTGCCATGCCCTTCTCCAGGGAATCTTCCCGACCCAGGGATTGAACCTACGTCTGCTGCATTGCAGGCAGAGTTTTTACCATCTAAGCCACCAGGGAAGCCCTTTTTTCTTGCAGCACTGCTCAAATATCACCTCCTCTCAAAGCCCTTCTTGGACTGCCCTAGCTCTCTGCCCCTTTACTCTGCTTTTCCAACCTCCATCTTCCTTCTTCTGGCCCCCAACTTGAGGTTATGTATCTGTTTATTGGAAAAGACTCTGGTGCTGGGAGGGATTGGGGGCAGGAGGAGAAGGGGATGACAGAGGATGAGATGGCTGGATGGCATCACTGACTCGATGGACATGAGCCTTAGTGAACTCCGGGAGTTGGTGATGGACAGGGAGGCCTGGCGTGCTGCCATTCACGGGGTCGCAGAGTCGGACGTGACTGAGCGACTGAACTGAACTAAACTGATCAATCTAATTCTTGTCTTATCACAGTGGAACATCTGCTCCGGGAGGCAAGGTCGGTTCACCGCTGATTCCCCAGTGACAGCCAGTGCTGTTACCTAGGGGCTCTCAGAGAGAACTCATCGGGTGAATATGTGGGTGTAGGTCTGTTCTCTCTTACAACTCACTAGTCTCACAACTTGCTCTTTCTCATCTAACAATAAGCCTCAGAGTCTGATCTACCTTGGCGTATGTAGATCTGCCTCATTATTTGTAACAGATGCTCAGTATTTCAACTGATTGGATGCTGCATGGTTTTTATTTAACCAGACCCTTTGCTGATGGACAGAGGTTGTCCCTAGTCTTTTATTATCAGAGAACCAACAAACAAAAAACACTGTGATGAATATACTTCTTTGTGCACATGAGAAAGTATATCCACACAATAAACTCATGAATATCAACTTGTTGGGTCAGATGATATCAAATTTTTAAGTTTGAGAGATGTCATCAAGTTGCACCCCATGGAGATGTGTCCCAAGTCACAAGGGGAGAGAGAGGCAGAGCAGATGAGGTCAGAGTGTGAAGGGGCAGGAAGCCAAAACAGTTGAACTTGGAGGCCATTGTAAGGACTAGGGCTTTGATGAGTAAGATAGGGAGCCCATGGAATTTTGAGCAGAGGAGAGACAGACTTATTCATGTTTTAAATGATCATTCTGGCTGTTGTGTGGAGGACAGACTGAAGGGGACAGCAGATGCAAAGGGGCCAAGACAGGAGAAAACAAAGGAACATAGGTGAGAGATGGCGATGCCAGCCTGACCAGCTGGCACAGGAGATGTGGTGAGAAGAGATTGGACTGGGGATATGTTCTGAAGATAGAGTGGAGAGGATTTGCTGATGGAGTAGTTGGATCCTGGGAGATATTTTCAAAGGATCAAAGGGATCTCTCAGGATTTTGGTCTGTCCAACCAGAAGGATGGGGTGGCAAGGTCCATGTCCCTGGAGTCCATTCTTGAGGTGCTGGACATGAGGGTGTGGACAGGCAGCAGCTGGACTGAGGGCGGGGGAGGCATCTGGTGAACCTCAACATCCTAACAGATAAGGTTTCCTGATCTTAGACTGTGTGGTTTCAAAGGGGTTTCACGGAAATGCACTGAGGTAAGCTGTCAGGGCCCCAGCTTGAATGAGGTTAGTGGCTAACTCTGGCCTAGCTCCCGGGTCGGGCCCACGTTCTTCCTTTCTGTTTACTTCTGTTGTTGGTACGTGCTGGGCTGCACACCTCCATCTCTATCATTTTCAAAAGCACAGCAGACGGGACTTCCCTGGCAGGCCAGCGGTTAAGGCTCTGCGCTCCCAGTGCGAGGGGCATGAGCTGATCCCTACTCAGGGAACTAGATCCAAAAACTAAAATAAAAAGTACAGCTGAAATGAATACAACATTGTAAAGCAACTAGACTCCAATAAAAATTAATTTGAAACAAAAAATAAAAGAATTGCAGCATCAAAAAAAAAATCCATTTCCAAGGCACTCCATTTTTTTGCAACCCTACCTCTGATCATCACCCCACCTGTTGTCACTGGAAGCTGAAGAGGACAGTGGTGGCTCTGTGTTGTCAAGAGGTCAGGAAGACACTGAACCAGAAGGAAGCTATCAGATTCTGACTGGCCACAGAGTTTTACTGGGGACATATCTAATCCTCAGAGAGGAAGATCAGATCAACAAATGAGACACTGTCATCCAAGGTCAAACAATTCCAGATGAACCAACACACCCAGGCTCGCCCCGTGTGCTCCTGGGGCCCAGAGGCTGCACGGCCCAGCATATCTTGCAGGCCCAGCCACACTGGCCTTCTTTCAAGTCCCCTGATACTGCAGGCTTGTTCCTGATGCAGAGCTTTGGATTTTCCCATCCCCTCTACCTGAAATGATGTTGGGAAAGATTGAAGGCAGGAGGAGGAGGAGCAACAGAGAATGAGGTGGCTGGATGGCATCATCAACTCAAAGGTCAGGAGTCTGAGCAAACTCCGGGAGATAGTGAAGAACAGGGAAGCCTGGCATGGTGCTGTCCTTGGGGTTGCAGAGTCAGATACAACTGACTGAGTGACTGAACAACTGCCTGGAGTGCCCTTCACGTGGCTGGCTCCCTCTCAGCAGCTCAAATACCCCTCTTCAGCGCAGGCCTGTACTGACAGTCTTACCTAAAGAAAGCTCTATACCAGACTCTCTTTAGATTTGCTTCCTTCCTTCGCTTGAAATCACCTGCTTTGTGTGTTTACCTGTTTACCCTGTGTCTTGCTCACTCGTGTCCCCAGCATCCAGAACCACACCTTGCGCAGGGCCTTTGATGGCTGGGAAGCAGGGTGCTGCTGACAGGTGTGCTATGGTGGGGAGCAGCGTGGCTCACTCCGAGGTAAACTTAGTTGAGTTGGACTGGAGATGCTGCACTGCCCACTCCCATGATGCCACTGGATGGGGTCACCGAAGCTCTGTGATTTAGCTAACAACTTAGTCTAAATGCCCATAAGGCTGGGGTCTTAGGGACACCAAGGACGTCCCAATACTGGTGACTTGGAGAACAGAATGGAGATTTTATTTTATAAGAAGGTAAAAAGCACAGGCTCTGGCTCACTCTGCTAGTGTCTCCAGCTAATAAGCTCTTACAGGCACACCCGACTCCAGTCCTTTGGCTCCCAGCCACAAGTAACCAAGTGCCTGGGCTTCCCTGGTGGCTCAGCGGTAAAGAATCTGCCTGCCAATGCAGGAGACACAGGTTCAGTCCTTGGAAGGGTCGGGAAGATCCCCTGGAGAGGGAAATGGCCACACACTCCAGTATCCCTGCCTGGGAAATCCCATGGACAGAGGAGCCTGGGGGCCTCCAGTCCATGGGGCCGCAAAATGCTTGAACATGACTTAGCCACTAAACAACAACGATCAAGTGCCTATCATGATCCAGGGACTGTGCTAGCTTTTTTTCCCTAAGGACAGGCTTCAGAATAGTCATTTCCAGAAGAACCAACCTTACCTAGACTCTCTTCATGAAGCACTGCCATTTTACAAGCCAAAAGGGGGTTTCCTAAGAGATTCCTGAGGCTTTGGAAATGGCTCAGGGTCCTGGCACCTGCTAGAAGAGAGGGTTCTGCAGGTCTGCATGGCTGGGGGATGAGGATGGAGAAAAGAGGTCCCTCTCTTAGCATTTTAAGCTAATGAAAGCAGCCTTATCCTTATCCAGCAATCTTCACCTTTCCAGGAAGTTTCTGTTGCTCAGTCACATGCAGACAGTAAAATAGCACAAAATACCTTGGTAGAGAATGAAAGATAATTATGTTGCCTTCGTCTCTTGTGTATCAAGCATCAAAAGCACTTCCTAGGTGCCCATTCTAGGATACACACCATGTGGGTTACAAAGGGCAGAAATGTAGAGAGACCACGTGGGTAGCAGGGTGCGGAGTGATGAGCTAAGTGAGAAGAGATCCTTTCTGGAGGAGAAACGGCTGAGGGTCATGTTTCCTGGGTCATGGGGAGAGAACCAGAGCCTCTGTTGGGAGTGCCGCACAGCCAGTGGACAGACAAGCACGTTTCCTGAGGAGAGACAAGCATCTTGCATGTCTGCCTTGAGATGCTAGCAGGGAGCAATGTGGGTCCTACACAGGCTGATGAGAGAACAGTAAGAAGAGAGGGTGGTCCAAGCAGGATCGAGACCATGGTGGGAGGGGAATGACTCCAGAGGGGAGAAGAAGGAAGAGGAGAAGAGCGAGAAACAGGCTGCCTGGCAGCAACATGGACTGAGTCCATGTAACGTGTTACATGGATAGTCTGAGTCCAATTCTGTTAAGAATGGACCTAATGGGCCAGAGGCAGTCAGGCAATGCTCAAGATGCTAACTAGATTCCGCCAGAGCTACCTGCAAAGAGAACAGGAAATTGATTGGGTCAGTGGCCTTGAGAGAAAAGATGGGGCCGGGGGGACAGGTGAAGAAAGAGCAGAGGGAGCAGGAAGTGGATGTGTGTGCAAAATCGTTTGGAATAATGGCCCACAGAAAGGAGAGAGAAGAGATTACTTGGAATGCAGAAGGAGGAGAAAGCTCGAAAGAACAATAACGATCTGGGTTCTGGAAGAAATATGTTTGGTGGGGCAGAATTTGGTAGGGGATCCAGGTCGAGTTGCCTTGGCAAGAGCTCAACTACTGACCTTCCTCTTTTTGACTACGTGACTCCTCTAGGTATAAAAAAAACTGTTGTGTTTTGGGGGAGGTGGAAAGGTGGCCCAGTTAGACAAGGTTCCACTTGCTTCTGAGACCTGACATATTTGCAAAGCCGTCCATCCACTTCCAGGAAAAGGCAAGGCTCCTGACTTTGCTTGTGCTCAGGGAAGAGGCTGTTGGGATCACAACCGTAGGTGGAAAGGGGATGGAAGGAGTTTGGGTAGATAAACTTAGGAAGAGGGAGCAGAGTATGGGCTTGACTCTAAAAAGAGGGGAGGGAAGAAGGTCATGGAAATGAAAGGGGGCCAGGATAAGTCAAGGGAGAGAGGGTGCTGGTGAGGGCCGGGGCACAGGTAAGCACAGGAGGAACAGAAAAGGTGAGCTCAACGAGTTGGGTCGTCTCCCTTCTCACAGGTCCCTCTACTTCTGAGATTTTTCCAATTTAGAAGAGAGATACACAGGTGGGCCACCAGTAATATGTTACCAGTAACAGGCTAAGGACTCAAGTTCAGTTTTAAACGTACACTTGTTAATGATGAATGAAAGGAGATTAAACGTTACTCTTTTTTAACTTTTATTTTATATTGGAGTATAGCCAATTAACAATGTTGTGATAGTTTCAAGTGAACAGCATAGGGGCTCAGCCATACATATACGTGTATCCATTCTCCCCTAACCTCCCCTCCAGTCCAGGGTTCTGCCTAACACTGAGCAGAGCTCCCTGTGCTGTGCAGCAGGACTTTGCTGGCTATGCATCTCAGATAGAGCAGTGTGGTGTTGTTGTCGTTTAGTTGCTAAGTAGTGTCTGACTCTTTTCCTATCCCATGGGACTGCAGACCACCAGGCTCCTTGGTCCATGGAATTCTCCAGGCAAGAATACTGGAGTGGGTTGCCATCTCCTTCTCCAGGGGATCTTCCAGGCTCAGAGATCCAACCTGCATTGGCAGGCAGATTCTTTACCACTGAGGCACCTACAAAGCACATAACAGTGTGCACAAGGAGATTAAAGGCTATTCTTGATTGACATACATCTCACGTATATGCTTCCTTCAAGGCGGAGAAAGGGTGACCTGGCTGGCAGCCTATGGGGACTGTGGTGGTTCTAGTGAAATCACTGGTTATATGTAAACCAGAAGGAAACAAGCTGATGTTGGGAGGACTTAGAATGATTCCCAGAGTCACATAACTGATCCACAGCCTGGCCTGGACTGGAATCCTGGTCCCGTCAGGCCCCTCAGTTGTCCCACCCGGAACCTGCAGGTTGTCTTGGAATGGCTCTGCATAGAACTGAGAAATGGGGCATCTGAGGCTCCCCTTGGGCTTGAGCTGCTTTCCCCTCAAGCTCAACCAGACTCCCATTTTCAGAGCTGAAGCTGAGAATCTTGTGTTCAAGCCCTGTGACTTGGGGAGAGAAAAGAAAAAGAAAAGAGGTCAAAGATTAGGAGGGGGAAAAAGCCACAAGCAGGCCAAGTAGAATTTGGAAATGTTCAGAGATAGTCTTGGGGTTACCCAGTCTTCGTGAGGAACCACAGTTCACACAGCCATTCACTGACTGACAGAAGTGGATTCAGCCCCTGCTACGTGTCGGGCGCAGTTCTAGGTACTTAAGACAGAGGGCCACACAGCCCTCACACAATGTTCTTTATTTAAAAAAAAAATTTTTTTTTTTTGTTTATTTGCTCTTGGCTGCCCTGGGTCTTTGTCGCTGTGCGGGGGCTTCCTCTAGTTGCAGAGAGTGGGCTGTGCGGGGGCTTCCTCTAGTTGCAACGAGTGGGGGCGACCGACTCTTCATTGTGGTGACTTCTCTTGTGGAGCAGGGGATCTAGAGCGTGCAGGCTCAGGAGCTGGGGCACACGGGCTTAGTTCCCCGGAGGCAGGCGAATCTTCCCAGACCAGGGATCGAACTTGTGTCCCTTGCATTGGCAGGCAGATTCTTAACCACTGGACCACCAGGGAAGTCCCCCTTTCTATTGGGACAGGAGGAGAAGGGGATGACAGAGGATGAGATGGCTGGATGGCATCACTGACTCGATGGACATGAGCCTTAGTGAACTCCGGGAGTTGGTGATGGACAGGGAGGCCTGGCGTGCTGCCATTCACGGGGTCGCAGAGTCGGACGTGACTGAGCGACTGAACTGAACTAAACTGATCAATCTAATTCTTGTCTTATCACAGTGGAACATCTGCTCCGGGAGGCAAGGTCGGTTCACCGCTGATTCCCCAGTGACAGCCAGTGCTGTTACCTAGGGGCTCTCAGAGAGAACTCATCGGGTGAATATGTGGGTGTAGGTCTGTTCTCTCTTACAACTCACTAGTCTCACAACTTGCTCTTTCTCATCTAACAATAAGCCTCAGAGTCTGATCTACCTTGGCGTATGTAGATCTGCCTCATTATTTGTAACAGATGCTCAGTATTTCAACTGATTGGATGCTGCATGGTTTTTATTTAACCAGACCCTTTGCTGATGGACAGAGGTTGTCCCTAGTCTTTTATTATCAGAGAACCAACAAACAAAAAACACTGTGATGAATATACTTCTTTGTGCACATGAGAAAGTATATCCACACAATAAACTCATGAATATCAACTTGTTGGGTCAGATGATATCAAATTTTTAAGTTTGAGAGATGTCATCAAGTTGCACCCCATGGAGATGTGTCCCAAGTCACAAGGGGAGAGAGAGGCAGAGCAGATGAGGTCAGAGTGTGAAGGGGCAGGAAGCCAAAACAGTTGAACTTGGAGGCCATTGTAAGGACTAGGGCTTTGATGAGTAAGATAGGGAGCCCATGGAATTTTGAGCAGAGGAGAGACAGACTTATTCATGTTTTAAATGATCATTCTGGCTGTTGTGTGGAGGACAGACTGAAGGGGACAGCAGATGCAAAGGGGCCAAGACAGGAGAAAACAAAGGAACATAGGTGAGAGATGGCGATGCCAGCCTGACCAGCTGGCACAGGAGATGTGGTGAGAAGAGATTGGACTGGGGATATGTTCTGAAGATAGAGTGGAGAGGATTTGCTGATGGAGTAGTTGGATCCTGGGAGATATTTTCAAAGGATCAAAGGGATCTCTCAGGATTTTGGTCTGTCCAACCAGAAGGATGGGGTGGCAAGGTCCATGTCCCTGGAGTCCATTCTTGAGGTGCTGGACATGAGGGTGTGGACAGGCAGCAGCTGGACTGAGGGCGGGGGAGGCATCTGGTGAACCTCAACATCCTAACAGATAAGGTTTCCTGATCTTAGACTGTGTGGTTTCAAAGGGGTTTCACGGAAATGCACTGAGGTAAGCTGTCAGGGCCCCAGCTTGAATGAGGTTAGTGGCTAACTCTGGCCTAGCTCCCGGGTCGGGCCCACGTTCTTCCTTTCTGTTTACTTCTGTTGTTGGTACGTGCTGGGCTGCACACCTCCATCTCTATCATTTTCAAAAGCACAGCAGACGGGACTTCCCTGGCAGGCCAGCGGTTAAGGCTCTGCGCTCCCAGTGCGAGGGGCATGAGCTGATCCCTACTCAGGGAACTAGATCCAAAAACTAAAATAAAAAGTACAGCTGAAATGAATACAACATTGTAAAGCAACTAGACTCCAATAAAAATTAATTTGAAACAAAAAATAAAAGAATTGCAGCATCAAAAAAAAAATCCATTTCCAAGGCACTCCATTTTTTTGCAACCCTACCTCTGATCATCACCCCACCTGTTGTCACTGGAAGCTGAAGAGGACAGTGGTGGCTCTGTGTTGTCAAGAGGTCAGGAAGACACTGAACCAGAAGGAAGCTATCAGATTCTGACTGGCCACAGAGTTTTACTGGGGACATATCTAATCCTCAGAGAGGAAGATCAGATCAACAAATGAGACACTGTCATCCAAGGTCAAACAATTCCAGATGAACCAACACACCCAGGCTCGCCCCGTGTGCTCCTGGGGCCCAGAGGCTGCACGGCCCAGCATATCTTGCAGGCCCAGCCACACTGGCCTTCTTTCAAGTCCCCTGATACTGCAGGCTTGTTCCTGATGCAGAGCTTTGGATTTTCCCATCCCCTCTACCTGAAATGATGTTGGGAAAGATTGAAGGCAGGAGGAGGAGGAGCAACAGAGAATGAGGTGGCTGGATGGCATCATCAACTCAAAGGTCAGGAGTCTGAGCAAACTCCGGGAGATAGTGAAGAACAGGGAAGCCTGGCATGGTGCTGTCCTTGGGGTTGCAGAGTCAGATACAACTGACTGAGTGACTGAACAACTGCCTGGAGTGCCCTTCACGTGGCTGGCTCCCTCTCAGCAGCTCAAATACCCCTCTTCAGCGCAGGCCTGTACTGACAGTCTTACCTAAAGAAAGCTCTATACCAGACTCTCTTTAGATTTGCTTCCTTCCTTCGCTTGAAATCACCTGCTTTGTGTGTTTACCTGTTTACCCTGTGTCTTGCTCACTCGTGTCCCCAGCATCCAGAACCACACCTTGCGCAGGGCCTTTGATGGCTGGGAAGCAGGGTGCTGCTGACAGGTGTGCTATGGTGGGGAGCAGCGTGGCTCACTCCGAGGTAAACTTAGTTGAGTTGGACTGGAGATGCTGCACTGCCCACTCCCATGATGCCACTGGATGGGGTCACCGAAGCTCTGTGATTTAGCTAACAACTTAGTCTAAATGCCCATAAGGCTGGGGTCTTAGGGACACCAAGGACGTCCCAATACTGGTGACTTGGAGAACAGAATGGAGATTTTATTTTATAAGAAGGTAAAAAGCACAGGCTCTGGCTCACTCTGCTAGTGTCTCCAGCTAATAAGCTCTTACAGGCACACCCGACTCCAGTCCTTTGGCTCCCAGCCACAAGTAACCAAGTGCCTGGGCTTCCCTGGTGGCTCAGCGGTAAAGAATCTGCCTGCCAATGCAGGAGACACAGGTTCAGTCCTTGGAAGGGTCGGGAAGATCCCCTGGAGAGGGAAATGGCCACACACTCCAGTATCCCTGCCTGGGAAATCCCATGGACAGAGGAGCCTGGGGGCCTCCAGTCCATGGGGCCGCAAAATGCTTGAACATGACTTAGCCACTAAACAACAACGATCAAGTGCCTATCATGATCCAGGGACTGTGCTAGCTTTTTTTCCCTAAGGACAGGCTTCAGAATAGTCATTTCCAGAAGAACCAACCTTACCTAGACTCTCTTCATGAAGCACTGCCATTTTACAAGCCAAAAGGGGGTTTCCTAAGAGATTCCTGAGGCTTTGGAAATGGCTCAGGGTCCTGGCACCTGCTAGAAGAGAGGGTTCTGCAGGTCTGCATGGCTGGGGGATGAGGATGGAGAAAAGAGGTCCCTCTCTTAGCATTTTAAGCTAATGAAAGCAGCCTTATCCTTATCCAGCAATCTTCACCTTTCCAGGAAGTTTCTGTTGCTCAGTCACATGCAGACAGTAAAATAGCACAAAATACCTTGGTAGAGAATGAAAGATAATTATGTTGCCTTCGTCTCTTGTGTATCAAGCATCAAAAGCACTTCCTAGGTGCCCATTCTAGGATACACACCATGTGGGTTACAAAGGGCAGAAATGTAGAGAGACCACGTGGGTAGCAGGGTGCGGAGTGATGAGCTAAGTGAGAAGAGATCCTTTCTGGAGGAGAAACGGCTGAGGGTCATGTTTCCTGGGTCATGGGGAGAGAACCAGAGCCTCTGTTGGGAGTGCCGCACAGCCAGTGGACAGACAAGCACGTTTCCTGAGGAGAGACAAGCATCTTGCATGTCTGCCTTGAGATGCTAGCAGGGAGCAATGTGGGTCCTACACAGGCTGATGAGAGAACAGTAAGAAGAGAGGGTGGTCCAAGCAGGATCGAGACCATGGTGGGAGGGGAATGACTCCAGAGGGGAGAAGAAGGAAGAGGAGAAGAGCGAGAAACAGGCTGCCTGGCAGCAACATGGACTGAGTCCATGTAACGTGTTACATGGATAGTCTGAGTCCAATTCTGTTAAGAATGGACCTAATGGGCCAGAGGCAGTCAGGCAATGCTCAAGATGCTAACTAGATTCCGCCAGAGCTACCTGCAAAGAGAACAGGAAATTGATTGGGTCAGTGGCCTTGAGAGAAAAGATGGGGCCGGGGGGACAGGTGAAGAAAGAGCAGAGGGAGCAGGAAGTGGATGTGTGTGCAAAATCGTTTGGAATAATGGCCCACAGAAAGGAGAGAGAAGAGATTACTTGGAATGCAGAAGGAGGAGAAAGCTCGAAAGAACAATAACGATCTGGGTTCTGGAAGAAATATGTTTGGTGGGGCAGAATTTGGTAGGGGATCCAGGTCGAGTTGCCTTGGCAAGAGCTCAACTACTGACCTTCCTCTTTTTGACTACGTGACTCCTCTAGGTATAAAAAAAACTGTTGTGTTTTGGGGGAGGTGGAAAGGTGGCCCAGTTAGACAAGGTTCCACTTGCTTCTGAGACCTGACATATTTGCAAAGCCGTCCATCCACTTCCAGGAAAAGGCAAGGCTCCTGACTTTGCTTGTGCTCAGGGAAGAGGCTGTTGGGATCACAACCGTAGGTGGAAAGGGGATGGAAGGAGTTTGGGTAGATAAACTTAGGAAGAGGGAGCAGAGTATGGGCTTGACTCTAAAAAGAGGGGAGGGAAGAAGGTCATGGAAATGAAAGGGGGCCAGGATAAGTCAAGGGAGAGAGGGTGCTGGTGAGGGCCGGGGCACAGGTAAGCACAGGAGGAACAGAAAAGGTGAGCTCAACGAGTTGGGTCGTCTCCCTTCTCACAGGTCCCTCTACTTCTGAGATTTTTCCAATTTAGAAGAGAGATACACAGGTGGGCCACCAGTAATATGTTACCAGTAACAGGCTAAGGACTCAAGTTCAGTTTTAAACGTACACTTGTTAATGATGAATGAAAGGAGATTAAACGTTACTCTTTTTTAACTTTTATTTTATATTGGAGTATAGCCAATTAACAATGTTGTGATAGTTTCAAGTGAACAGCATAGGGGCTCAGCCATACATATACGTGTATCCATTCTCCCCTAACCTCCCCTCCAGTCCAGGGTTCTGCCTAACACTGAGCAGAGCTCCCTGTGCTGTGCAGCAGGACTTTGCTGGCTATGCATCTCAGATAGAGCAGTGTGGTGTTGTTGTCGTTTAGTTGCTAAGTAGTGTCTGACTCTTTTCCTATCCCATGGGACTGCAGACCACCAGGCTCCTTGGTCCATGGAATTCTCCAGGCAAGAATACTGGAGTGGGTTGCCATCTCCTTCTCCAGGGGATCTTCCAGGCTCAGAGATCCAACCTGCATTGGCAGGCAGATTCTTTACCACTGAGGCACCTACAAAGCACATAACAGTGTGCACAAGGAGATTAAAGGCTATTCTTGATTGACATACATCTCACGTATATGCTTCCTTCAAGGCGGAGAAAGGGTGACCTGGCTGGCAGCCTATGGGGACTGTGGTGGTTCTAGTGAAATCACTGGTTATATGTAAACCAGAAGGAAACAAGCTGATGTTGGGAGGACTTAGAATGATTCCCAGAGTCACATAACTGATCCACAGCCTGGCCTGGACTGGAATCCTGGTCCCGTCAGGCCCCTCAGTTGTCCCACCCGGAACCTGCAGGTTGTCTTGGAATGGCTCTGCATAGAACTGAGAAATGGGGCATCTGAGGCTCCCCTTGGGCTTGAGCTGCTTTCCCCTCAAGCTCAACCAGACTCCCATTTTCAGAGCTGAAGCTGAGAATCTTGTGTTCAAGCCCTGTGACTTGGGGAGAGAAAAGAAAAAGAAAAGAGGTCAAAGATTAGGAGGGGGAAAAAGCCACAAGCAGGCCAAGTAGAATTTGGAAATGTTCAGAGATAGTCTTGGGGTTACCCAGTCTTCGTGAGGAACCACAGTTCACACAGCCATTCACTGACTGACAGAAGTGGATTCAGCCCCTGCTACGTGTCGGGCGCAGTTCTAGGTACTTAAGACAGAGGGCCACACAGCCCTCACACAATGTTCTTTCTTTAAAAAAAAAATTTTTTTTTTTTGTTTATTTGCTCTTGGCTGCCCTGGGTCTTTGTCGCTGTGCGGGGGCTTCCTCTAGTTGCAGAGAGTGGGCTGTGCGGGGGCTTCCTCTAGTTGCAACGAGTGGGGGCGACCGACTCTTCATTGTGGTGACTTCTCTTGTGGAGCAGGGGATCTAGAGCGTGCAGGCTCAGGAGCTGGGGCACACGGGCTTAGTTCCCCGGAGGCAGGCGAATCTTCCCAGACCAGGGATCGAACTTGTGTCCCTTGCATTGGCAGGCAGATTCTTAACCACTGGACCACCAGGGAAGTCCCCCTTTCTATTGGGGACTTGGAGACCTCAGAACTTTTCCTGTGGGAGCTTCTGAGACATCAAAATTCTTAAGACTCTCTCTCTCTCTCTCTCAATTTGCAGGGCGGAAATAGAGAAGAGGATGATGCTAAAGAAGTAATTTTCTTGGGTAATTCTGTTGTGTAGATTCTAAAGAAGTAATTTTGTTGTGAAGCAAAAAAAGCACAATTTTGTTGTGAAGAAGGACAAGTTCTTTCTCCCTGACACACAGGAAGAAGAATATTGTTCCGTCTGCTGGGTAAGCAATAATCCCTTAGTGAAACGCAGAGGGGAGATGTAAAGAGTCTGATTCACCTTGGTTTGGGGCTAGGAGACTCAGCGAGAATTCTGACAGCATCTTTTGTCTCTTCGGGAAGGACGGCCCCAAGTCCCCCAAACCTGAGACTTCTCCTTGTCTGCTTTCTATATTTCCTCTTCGATCTCCCTGCCAACCTCCCGGCGCTGTGGACCTTTGTGGGGCGCGTGCGCCAGCCCCACCCCGCACCCGTCCACATCCGCCTGCTCAGCCTGACGCTGGCCGACCTCCTGCTGCTGCTGCTGCTGCCCTTCAAGATGGCTGAAGCTGCGCATAATTTCACCTGGCCCCTGGGGAACGCGATCTGTGCCCTCACAGGTTTCCGCTTCCACTGCGGCATCTGCTGCAGCACGTGGCTGCTGGTGGGCGTCGGCGTGGAGCGCTACCGCAGCGCGGCTTTCGCGGTGCAGTGCAAGCTTAACCGCCGGCCCGTGTGCGGAGTGATCGCTGCCGTGGCACTGTAGCATCGTGATCATTGTCCAGTACTTACCAACCAACTCGTCACGGGAGGCCAACAGCCGCCCTGCCTGCTATGACAGCTTCACCCAAGGGCAGCTGTGCGTGGTGCTTCCGGTGCGGCTGGAGCTGTGCCTCCTCCTCTTTTTCATCCCCATGGGGGTCACTATCTTCTGTTACTGGCGTTTGGCGCGAATCATTCTCTCCCAGCCGCAAGTGGCGACCCGGAAGCGCTGGAGAGCCGTGGCGCTGGCTGTTGTGACGCTGTTCAATTTCCTGGTCTGTTTCGGGCCCTACCATGTGTCTCACGTGGTGGGGTTCTTCCGTAAGACCAGCGAAATGTGGCGGGTCTACGCCGTGATGCTCAGCGCTCTCAGTGCCTGCATCGACCCTTTGGTTTTCTATTTCTCCTCCTCAGCTGTGGGCAGAGCCTTTGATAAAAGGATACAGAGGCTGCAGAGCAGGGGCGCCACCCTGGCAGGGTACCGGAGGAGGCGAGCTGCACAGCCAGCTACGGAGAGAGGAAATGGGAGCTTAGGTGCGGCCAGATGAGACTAGATTTGACAGCCTGGGTTATGGTGTTTTGGGGAGAACGGATCTCAAAAAGGGGAACAATGAAAGAGAACCCGGGCAAGTTCTCCCCTGCCGAGCTTAAGGGGCAAAGAAGAGCAGTGGGTCTCTTAAATCCAACTCATCCACTGGGTGAGGGTCTTCATTTTGTTCCCTGTGGTTTATGACATTTCCTCATTGGTGGCTAGTACTGCTTGTGGTAAGCTCTAAGCCCTTTTATCCTGGGATATCAGAGCCGTGCAATTCCTTGCCTTCCCTACCCAGTGTCTATAAGATGGCAGAGTTCAGTAATAGGCATACCTCCTTATATTGTACTTCCAAGATACTGTGGTTTCCACCATTTGAAGGTTTGTGGCAACTTTATATGGCCAACAAAGTATTTCTAAGAGCAATACTTTGCAAAGAGCAACAGAGTATTTCTAAATTTAAAAAGTGTTTTTTTGGGGGGGAGTATGTAATGTTATTGTACAGTTTACAGTCTAAAGTACGGTATAAGCTTTTGTGTGTGTGTGTGTGTGTGTGTGTGTGTGTGTGTATGCTCAGCTGTATCCAACTCTTTGTGACCCTGTGAACTGTAGCCTGCCAGGCTCCTCTGTCCTTGGAATTTTTCAGGCAAGAAATACTGGAGTGGGTTGCCATTTTCCTACTCCAGGCGATCTTCCAGACCTAGGAATTGAACCCACATCTCTTGTGTCTCCTGCACTGGCAGATGGAATCTCTTGTGTCTCCTGCACTGGCAGATGGATTCTTTACCACCAAGCCACCATGCACTGAAAACCAAAATATTCATGACTCACCTGATTGCAACATTCACTTTATTACAGTGGTCTGGAAACAAACCTGCCATATTGCCAAGGTATGCTGTATCTACTACAGAATTCTTTAGCTTCATCTTTTGCCCTGAATCAAAAGTGGGTGATTTCCACATGTTGGGTCTAAACATCCAGCACAGGCAGAGGTCTACAGAGCAAGATAAGATGCTGCCTGTGAGCCCTGACGAAAGCAATTGAGGGCTCACGTCTATAATGGGCAAGAAAAAAAGTCCTTGAGAGAAAAGTCAGTGGTGGTGTGAAGAAACTTGGGTCAGGATACTTCTTAGTAGTTATGTCTTATTTTCAATCCCCAACACTGTGTATTTATATGCTTTTTTTCCTTGATCAGTCTTGCCGGAGGTCTATTAATTTGTCTTTTTCAAAAACCCAGCTTTCCTCTGGCATTTATCTCTGTATTCTGTTTCATGAATGTCTTAACTTTATCTTTATTGTTTCCTTCCTTCTGCTTTATTGAGTCTTTTCAGTTGTTCCTTTTCTTATTTTTTAAGGTTGGATACTCTTTTATTTCAGCCTTTGTCCTTTGCTAATGTAAGTATATAAGGCTATTGCTTGCATATGTGCTAAATCGCTTCAGTTGTGTCTGACTGTCTGTGACCCTGTGGACTTTGACTGTAGCCTGCCAAGAATACTGGAGTGGATTGCCATGCCTTCCCCCAGGGGATCTTCCCAATGCCTTCCCCCAGGGGTTCTTCCCAACCCAGTGATCAAGCCCACGTCCCTCACGTCTCCTGCTTTGGCAGGCAGGTTCTTTACCACTAGCGCCGCCTGAGAAGCCCCCTATAAGGTTATTAATTTCCCTCAGTGAAGGAGCCTCAGGAGATGCGGGTTCAATCCCTGAGTCAGAAAGATTCCCTGGAGAGAGGAGTGGCAACCCACTCCAGTATTCTTGCCTGGAGAATCCCACGGACAGAGGAGCCTGGTGGACTACAGTCCATGGGGTCACGAAGAGTCGGACACGAATGAAGCAACTTAGCAGGCACATAAGAGCACTTTTAGGGAGATGCCACAATTCTGATTTTCAGAATTTTCATTACTTTGAGTTATAAGTAGGCTCTAATTTCCACCTAATTTTCTTTTCTTTGACTCCTGGGTTTAGAAATGATTCTTAATTTTCAAGCATATAAATTTTAATGGACCTTATCATTATTATTATTATTGTTACTCATTGCTGAGTAAATCACACTGCCATCAGAGAATACTATTTTAATAGTACCAGTTCCTTGAAATTTGTTGAGAATTGCTTTTTGGTCTAGAATATAGTCTATCTCATGTTCCATTTGTGGAAAGAATATAGGTTCTGAAATTGTTGATGAGTTCTCTCTATACACTTTAGATCAAATTTGTTAATTTGGAATGTTCAAATCTTTATAACCTTTATTTACTTTTGTCTGGTCTATCAGTTGCATGGAGAGGTGGTTTACAGACTCCTTCTATGACAGTGAATTTGTCTATTTCTCCCTGTAGTTCAGGCTTCTGACAATGTTGAAGGTCTTTCAACAGTAATTTGCCTTAAATCTATTTTGTCTGATATAAATACAGCCACACCAATATGCGTTTTTTCTTAATAGTATTTGCCTAGTACATTTTTACCCATCCTTTTCTTTTCAAACTCTCAATATCCTGATGTTTTAAATGTGTCCTTTATAAGCAACACATACAGTAGTTGGATTTTCTGTAATCCAGTCCTATGATTCAAAAGTATTTGTCTTTTAACTATATCCTTTCATTCACTTATATTTATATCATAATTAATTTCCAATATATTTGGATTTACTTCTGCCATCTTATTTTTAAACACTTTCATTGAAGAATACATACATACTGAAACATACGTGCATATCATGCATGGCCTGATAATAAGTGTGCTGGCCAGATGAATTGTCACCTTGAATATATTCAAACAAAAAAAAAACACCTACCGTCTTATTTTGTGCTTTCTGTTTTCCTCATATTTTAATATTTATTTTTTATCTTCCCTTGCCTTCCTCTGGGATTAAGTTGGGTTTTTTTCCTTTTATTTCCTTTCGTTTCTCATATCATTCTCATATTGATTTCTTACATTACTGATTTGAAATTATATGCTCTGTCTTTATTATTGTACTGATTATTTCAGATATTTTAATATGTTAGGAGTGCCTTAGGGTAGGGAGAGACTGCCCACTATAGTATTCTTGCCTGGAGAATTCCACAGAGGAGCCTGGCAGGTGACAGTCCATGGGGTCGCAAAGAGTTGGACACAACTGAGTGACTAACACCTTCACTTTCACTATGTTGAGCTAAACTATAGATAGGATTTCTGATTTGAGAAGTTGTATTAACTGGAGGAAGGGAAGGTTCAATACTAATTCTATTTGCCAGTGTCATCCTGAAAAAAAAACTGTACATTTGATTTTTTTTTTTTTTTGTCAGCAAAGATTAAAGAAAGCTCATCAGGGTGAAAGTCATGAACACACTTAGTGTCCTTTATTTGGGGGGGTTCACAGAGCCCCAGTTAGAGCCCCAGTTTTGCAGTTAGAGTACTCAACAACATCTAGTTCATATAATCTAGTTCAGTGCAACGACTGTTGCACCTGCTGATAAATAATTCCTGGAGCATTGTGTTAAGGGGAAGGTTTGAAGATACCATTAGAAATACCATATCTCAGCCCTTTCCGGTTTTCAGGTTAATGGTGGGGAGGGTGCGCTTCCACGGGAAAGGAAATCAGGTCACTTGGTTTATGTAAACTCCCGTGAGAGCTCTGTCTCTGAACTGGGCTCAAGATACCACACCCACAATTAGCACTCCACGACCTTGAAACCATGCCNAGCAATACCATATCTCAGCCCTTTCCGGTTTTCAGGTTAATGGTGGGGAGGGTGCGCTTCCACGGGAAAGGAAATCAGGTCACTTGGTTTATGTAAACTCCCGTGAGAGCTCTGTCTCTGAACTGGGCTCAAGATACCACACCCACAATTAGCACTCCACGACCTTGAAACCATGCCGTTTTGACAATAATACGTTGCTAACTGCTGTCATTTGTGTCACATTAAACAAATGCTGTTTTGCAAAGATAAAATTATATTAAACATGTGTTTTCAAGCTATCCACGCCATCCTACTTTCATACTATCCTGTGATTCTCACCTGCTCACCTGGCAGAGGCTCTGCTCCCCTTCTACTTGGGTGGAGACCTGCTGGCTGATGGAAGTCCACTGAAGAGCCCAAGTCTAGCATTTACAACATCGCTCCCAGGAGGAAACTCCGCTACCGGGGCCGGGCGCGGAGTGATAAAAGGGAGGCAGGGAAGAGCGAAATGACTTGTGGACTTGAAGATTTCCCACCAGCACAGCAATGCTACTTTGAACATCCCTGTGCCTGTCTTTTTGTGCACTTGTGGGAACATTCCTCCAGGGAGGGAAATACTGGGAGCATTGGCATCTGCCTTTTCAGCTTCAGCAGAAACTGCCAAACTCTCTCCAAAGTGACAGCATAAAGCCAGCTCTTTCAAAGAAAGGGCTGGCAGAAGCCCCTGCTACCACGACCACCTTCCCACCAGCTCTTCTTCCGACACTGGCCCTGTAGTCGACACACAGTCGAGAGTGGGTGGGAATTTGCTAATGGTTTTTCCAGTGGTCATGTATGGATGTGAGAGTTGGACTATAAAGAAAGCTGAACACTGAAGAATTTATGCTTTTGAACTGTGGTGTTGGGAAAAGACTCTCGAGAGTCCCTTGGACTGTAAAGAGACCCAACTAGTCCATCCTAAAGGAATTCAGTCCTAAACATTCATTGGAAGGACGATGCTGAAGCTGAAGGTCCAGTACTTTGGCCACCTGATGGGAGGAGCCGATTCATTTGAAAAGACCCTGATGCTGGGAAAGATTGAGGGCAGGAGGAGGAGGGGACGACAGATGATGAGATGGTTGGATGACATCACTGACTCAATGGGCATGAGTTTGAACAAGCTCTGGGAGATGGTGAAGGGCAGGGAAACCTGAAGTGCTGCAGTCCATGGGGTTGCAAAGAGTCGGACACAAATGAATAACAGCAGCAACAACACAGTTAAATGTGGATGGCTGGTGAGGGCCTACTGTACTGCACAGAGGGAAAGAGGAAAAAAAGAAGGTACGACCTGTTTGTTAACCTTAAAAATGTATTCCAATTTTCATTTGGTGCAGACAAATACTGTTTGATTCCACTTATATGATGTACCTAGAATAGTCAAATTCATAGGGTCAGAAGGTACACTGGTATATGCCAGGATCCATGGCATGGAGATGGGGTGGGGAGAGAGGAGGAGGAGTTAGTGTTTAACTGAGACNGTTAACCTTAAAAATGTATTCCAATTTTCATTTGGTGCAGACAAATACTGTTTGATTCCACTTATATGATGTACCTAGAATAGTCAAATTCATAGGGTCAGAAGGTACACTGGTATATGCCAGGATCCATGGCATGGAGATGGGGTGGGGAGAGAGGAGGAGGAGTTAGTGTTTAACTGAGACAGAATTTCAGTTTAGGAAGGTGAAATATTTGGAAGATGAATGATGCTGAGAGTTGTACAACAATGTGAATGTACTTAGTGCCACTGAGCTGTACAGTTAAGTATGGTTAAAATAGTATGCTTTATATTATGTGACTTTCACCTCAGTTAAAAAGAATTTTTTTTAATGTAGCTGAGGGCTTCCCTGGTGACTCGGTGGTAAAGNATTTGGAAGATGAATGATGCTGAGAGTTGTACAACAATGTGAATGTACTTAGTGCCACTGAGCTGTACAGTTAAGTATGGTTAAAATAGTATGCTTTACATTATGTGACTTTCACCTCAATTAAAAAGAATTTTTTTTAATGTAGCTGAGGGCTTCCCTGGTGGCTCGGTGGTAAAGAATCTGCCTGCCAATGCAGGAGACACAGGTTCAATCCCTAATCCGGGAAGGTCCCACAAGCCTCGGGGCAATTAAGCCCGTGGGTCATAACTACTGAGCCTGTTCTCTAGAGCACAGCTACTGAAGCCCAAGAACCCTGGAGCCCGCGCTCTGCAGCAAGAGAGGCCGCTGCAATGAGAGGCCTGCACACTGCAACTGGAGTAGCCCCCACTCACACACCGAGAGAAAAGCTTGAGAGCAGCCAAGACGACCCAGCAGAGCCAAAACTAAATAAACACGAGAATTTTTAAAATAGTAGCAGAGAGGTGTTTCTCCTGCATTCCGTTGTTTATATTGAAGGTACATCTGATCTGAGAAGAAATGGTGCCTGGAAGAAAATCTTGGTCCTAGAGGAGAAAATCTTGGTCCAGGTTGACAATGGAGTAAAAGGAAAATAAGATGCTGGGACTCTGAGGGTGAACCTAGGGCACGGGGATGGGGGTCAAGTGTCCTGGTTCATGGGAATGAGAATGTAGCCTGTTGGTTCTAGACTATATGACGTGGGCTATGACCAGGCATATTTTCTATAGAACCACATGGTCGCTCTTGTATTTATGTGTCTTTGTCAAATGGCTTCCAAGGAAACTGGAGTCACCTTGAATCTATATGCTTGAAGCAGAGAAGAGGTGGGGAAAAGGCAGAGGTCGTACGGGGTCAGGAGGTGGGACACTGGGAGTCCGAATCGGAAGCCCTGCCTGCTCACAGAGACAGGTTGTGTCACAACCCCAGCCCTCTGGGGGATAGTTCGTCACATGGCCCCGCTTTCTCCTTTAGGTGCGCATGTGTCTAGGGATTCTAGAGTGGTTTTGTGAGACAGGGATGAAGAACAGCCAGTTCAGCTGGATTCTGACTAGGGAAAATAACCAAACAGGGAGCGTGGCCAGGAGCAGAGAAAGGAGTACATCAGCCAGTTGTCACTCTGTGTCCAGCTTTTTGCGGCCCCATGGACTGCAGATGGGGTCACAAATGGCTTAGCTGTCCTTCACAAACTCCTGGAGCTTGCTCAAACTCATGCCCATCAAGTCGGTGATGCCATGCTCTATCATCCCCTTCTCCTCCCACCTTCAATCTTTCCCAGCATCAGGGTCTTTTCCAGTGAGTCAGTTCTCATCAGGTGGCCAAAATGTTGGAGCTTCAGCTTCAGCATCGTCCTTCCAAAGAATATTCAGTACTGATTTCCTTTAGGATTGACTGGTTCAATCTCCTTGCAGTCCAAGGGACTCTCAGGAGTCTTCTCCAACACATGAACAAACTCATATGCAAGTTCATTTCAAATTATTAGCTCAGGAAAAATATGTTAAACAGGATACCTGAACTATGAAAGCAGAGCCACATCTGGAAGAATAATCATGGCTTGAAAAGATGAATTAGATTTGTGGGAACAGAGTTTTGGGGGAAATAGAAAGGGCTGAGTGGCTTGAGAAAGAGCTCAACCTTTGACCTTCCTCTTCCTGACACATCACAAGTTCAAGTGTAAATGTCCTGGGAGATCCTGAGAGGGCAGAAGCACCTGTGTCTCTGTGCCTTAGTCCACTAGGTGGGAGATGTCCATTCAGGGCTGAACTCAGAGACATCTGCTTGGGAATGGGATGAGGCTCGTCACCCCAAACACCAAGCAAGCCCTAGGAGATGGCACCCTAAAATCTGATCCAGAAAAGGAAGAAGATGAGAGGCTTAAGTGACTGCAGGGTCACCCAGTAGGAGACCAAGGTGAGGAGTTCATGGCCAGTGAACGGGTGAAGCCAGAAGAGTAAACGTCAAGAAAATGGAATGACCGAGTGAAGACATAACTGGTGGACGGATTACACAAGTTAAGGTGGGGAGGTCCCAAGCAGAGCTGGTCTTCCTTGTCTGAGAGAAACACCCTGGTATTTGACTGGTCTAACAGTCCTCGCCTCTGTGCTGAGCCTGTTTCCTGCGGTCATCTGTGAGTGGATCCCTGGAGTCTGGCCTGCCAAGCTTCCTTCTTCATTCTTCTGGGGACAACATCCCACTCTTTTTTAGTCAACCACTCCTTCTCTACTCTCAGTCCACATGGCAGGGGGTAGGGGGTTGGGGGAAAAAGACTGGCCCAAGTCGGGCTGCAGGGAAGAGCATGTCACCCAGACTCGGGTTCATGCCCAAGCCAGTCCACCCAGAGTCAATCATTTCTAGATTCTTCTAGAATGATTTGGAAAGAAGCACACTCTTTCCACAGGGTGCTTAGGCTGGAAAAATGTAATCCTGGAGCTCCAGAGAGCTGTCTTTGGGAAGGTTCTGCCTGAGAATGAGGCTGGCAAAGAAAACTGAGCTGAAACCTGGAGACAATTGACCAGCAGCTTCATTTAAGCACCTGGATCTAGCCATTTCTGAAGCTGCTTTGCCACAGACTCTTCAATTCCACAGCCCCAAATTCCCATTTTTGCTTAATCAGCCTGGGCAAGTTTCTGTCACCTGTAATCAAGGTATTAACACAATCAGTTGGTAAACAGTTTGTAACTAATAATAAGGAATATTTCTGAAATATATCTTTTATGATATTTTTAAATAAATTAGAGCAGATCTGAGGCTATATCTCATAATTTCACCAGCTCATTTGCATCTTGACATGCAAAGGTTAGAGGGACAGCGTGTGGACAAGGAACGGCATGTAGTTCTAGGTATGTTGGGGGCTGCCTTAGCTGCTCTCATAGGTC
Organism: Oreotragus oreotragus; assembly: GCA_006410675.1. Classification (NCBI taxonomy): domain Eukaryota; kingdom Metazoa; phylum Chordata; class Mammalia; order Artiodactyla; family Bovidae; genus Oreotragus; species Oreotragus oreotragus. Next base: position 749,597 of record SJYX01011710.1, read on the forward strand.
ACGTGCCTGGTTAGCAACAAGAACTAAAATTAGAAGAAATGTGCTCTGCAGTTTTAAAAGTAGTTCTATGGCTCAACTCATATGATAATCACTGAAGTTGATTTCTTATGCCTCCTGCATAAGCAAGGACTCCAAGTTCCAAAGAAGCTAAATGCCTTCCTCAAAGACACACAGCCAGACAGTGGTCATGCCTGGACCAGAATCTATGTTGATCCTTCACATCCAGGGCTCCTTTTATTCCACCAGCTTTCTGAAAAGTCAGGAGCTATTGGGAAGAACTCAGAGACAGGAGTACAGAATTTTGTTCAAAAGCAGCTTGGTATGGTGCAAGGAAGACTATAGGGCTAAATGTTTAGGGACTTGCCTGGTGGTCCAGTGGCTGAGACTCTGCTTCTTCTGCAGGGAGCACAGGTTCGATCACTGGTCAGGGAACTAAGATCCCACATGCTTTGGGGCATGGCCAGAAAAAGAGGATGGGGGGCTGAATGTTAGGATCCTGGGAGGGGAACTGAGTCTTCTGGGGCCTCTGTCAACAGGAAGCATTATGAAGAACTTTCTGTGGACTTGGCACTGTTCTAAAAGTCTCATGTGCTCCCCAAAGGCTCTTGCTGCAGGGCTTTGGGAAGACAAAGGACCACTTCCTTCTTCAGAGATGGAGACAACTGCCCACATTCTCAGAGAAGGCGATGGCACCCCACTCCAGTACTCTTGCCTGGAAAATCCCATGGACAAAGGAGCCTGGTAGGCTGCAGTCCATGAGGTCACAAAGAGTCGGACACGACTGAGCGACTTCCCTTTCACTTTTCACTTTCATGCATCGGAGAAGGAAATGGCAACCCACTCCAGTGTTCTTGCCTGGAGAATCCCAGGGATGGCGGAGCCTGGTGGGCTGCTGTCTATGGGGTCGCATAGAGTCAGACACGACTGAAGCGACTCAGCAGCAGGAGCAGCAGCAGCAACTCATCAACTCATCAAGCAGCAACTCATTTCTTGTTACACCTCAAGCAAGAAATATTCCTGCCGTCTATGGGGTCACACAGAGTCGGACACGACTGAAGTGACTTAGCAGCAGCAGCAGCCCACATTCTTGTTTGTCTGCCCTTCATTCTGTCATTCAACTGTATTTACAGAGTACCTGCTCCAATTCAGGACTTGCTCAAGGTTGGGGAACGCTATTGTCAACAAGACAGAAGCTACTAGCTTGCACGAGCTTTACATTCTGGAAGCGTGGTGGAGTTGGAGGATCCCTTCAGGTCTAGCGTGTAAGCTCTCCCAGGATGAGACGAACTGTAAATGATCACTATGTGACGAAACTAATAGAAGTCTCCAGAGAGTTAATAAAGTTGTTTTGGTAACAGAAGTGTGGCTTCCTCCTCCTTGTTTCCAAGCCAAGGGCGGGGGTTGAAAGGCAGCAAATAAAACAAAAACAAAACAAAACAAAAAATCCTTGTTTGCCTAACCTAAAAGTATGCCTGGATATGCATTTCTGTTTGTTGTTCAGTTGCTAAGTCGTATCTGACTCTGCGACCCCGCGGACAGCAGCGCGCCAGGCTCCTCTCTCCTCCACTATCTCCCGGAGTTTACTCAAACTCACGTCCTTTGAGTTGATGAAAAGCTTTCACTGGGAGCAATATAAAGCCAAGACTGTGACCTGAGTAGCACCTCCCAGTCACCAAGAACTGGTGACCATAAACATAGACAAAATGATTTCAGATTTTGGTAAGACACAATGAAGAAAATCAAACAATGTCTTAACAAGGAGGAGACGACTCCTTTAGATGGGGTTGCCAGGGCTTTCCGAGGAAAGGCACAGAAGTCATCAACTGTGGACTTTCTGCTGATGACATGGCCATCGAGGTAAAAGCCTGACCCTGGAGCAGAGTCGGGTGAGGAGAGGGAGCCCCAATTCTGCTGCCTCATTAGGAGCCTGGAAACTTCCTTTAGGAGGCAGCCACCCTCTTGCTCAGTAAAAAATCAGTATAAAGCAAAGTTCTTAGCTGACTGCTTGTGTTCTGGGAAAGGGCTAGAGAGATGCTAGTGGGGAGACAGCACAGTGCTGAATGGGGTTCTGGAGGCAAGGGGAGAGGGGTCGGACAAGGCCAAGGCCAAGGCCACAGGGTAGAGAGACGTCTCTTCTGTCCCCTTGCAACTTCTGACTCAGCTGTCAACATTCTCTCTGTTGATCAGGAGACGAATGGGAGAAGTTGCAGTTGGAATGCTCCGGGAGTTGATCCAGCATGTGAACATAGTCTGTCCCATGTGTGGCCACTAGGGAAAAGTTGAGACTCGCTCCAGTAAAGAGTTTATTTGTCTGGTTACAATTTACCGTAAAGAAGTATTTTCAGTCTTGCCAGGTGGTACAGTGCTGAGGAACCTGCTTGCCAATACAAGAGGTGCAAGAGTCGTGGGTTCGACCCCTGGGTAGGGAAGATCCCCTGGAGGAGGAAATGGCAACCCACTCCAGTATTTCTTACCTGGGAAATTCCGTGGGTAGAGGAGCCTGGTGGGCTACAGTCCATGGGGTCACAAATAGTCGGACACAACTGAGTGCATGCACACACACATGTGTTTCCGCAAATGTTACCTTATTTATTTCCCCAAACAATCCTGCTCTATTCACAGAGGGTTACGACCCACCAGGAAGCCCAGAGAGATTATGTGACTCCCCAAGACTTCACAGCTAATCAAGACAGAGCCCACATGGGAATCCAGGCTGTCTTCCAACCGCCTGGCTGACATTACTGAGCTCTACTTTTAGAAGGTTCAGGAGGGAACCAGGCTAAAAGTCACTCACAGTGCTCGGCTGGCTCCGTCTGCTTCCTCTTCTGCCGCTGGTCCCTGTCTTCGCGATCAAGCCTGACAGTTTCCCATGAGCGCCAGGTGCCCAGAACAGGACTGTGAACTTGCACAACCCCACAACAGCCCCTGGACCTACTTTTCTCTGTGACAGTGGCTCTCAACCCTTAGTGTGCACTGAAATCTCCTGAAGGGCTGGTTAAAGCCCAGACTGCCGGTCCCCCAGAGTTTCTGATTCAGCGGGTCTAGGGTGAGGGGTCAAGAATGTGCATCTCTGGGCTTTCCTTGGGGTCTAGTGGTTAAGAATTCACCTGCCAATGCAGGAGACACGAGTTCGATCCCTAGTCCGGGAAGATCCCACATGCCACAGAGCAACTAAGCCTGTGCACAACTACCGATCTCGAGCTTTAGCATCCTTGAGCCGCAAGTACCGAGCCCACACGCCTGAAAGCTAGTGCTCCATGACAAGAGACGCCTCCACAATGAGAAACCTGCGCACCACAACGAAGAGTAGTCCCCACTCGTCACAATGAGAGAAGGCCCACGCACAGCAGTGAAGACCCAGAAGGGCCAAAAATAATACTTTTTTTTTTCTAATAAAGATCATGCATTTCCAACAAGTTCCCAGGTGATGCTGACGCCGCCAGCCCAGAGGCCACACTTTGAGAACCGCTGATCTGTGATATACCAGGAATCTTCCCCTCCTGGAGGGGAGAGTGCTTATGAGACTCTGGAATCCTCGTGAAAATAATTCTTCAGCCAGAGAAGCAGAAAAGATGAGAGGGCTGAAAGACAACAGAGACCTAAGGAGCTGGATTTCTACCCAACGGAAAATCCAGTAAAGAAGTAGCAGGAAAGGATGAAACGTCAGTGGGAAGCAGAGAAGTGAAGGAGAGGACAGAATGCTGCGGCCCAGCCTCGAGCTTCACTTCAGTTATGCAAAGCAGCATCACAACTTTTACTGTGTCCACACACCGCCCGATTTACTTATGGATTTTTTAAAAAATGGACTTTTCTCAGTTACAATCTAGCCTTATCCTAAATAAAGATAAAATAATAATAGTAACAACTGGTATATGTTTCACCTGCCCCCACCTGCCCCCACACAGCTCTAACTGTTGCTTCCTGTCTCTTATACACACCAAGATGTGTATAAGAGACAGTCCCCCCACTGCCCCACATTGGCAGGCGAAATCCTAACCACTGGACCGCCAGGGAAGTCCCTTGCTTTTGTTTTTGAAATACAACATTTTGAAATATGAAATTAAATCAAATATGCCTTTTCAAAGCAGTTACTCCCTCCCACCCCACACCCTCTCTCCTCAAATACCCGCACCACCCTCTGTTCCTCTGAGAGACTAAAGGCGGGGCGGGGATGGATCTGCCAGGCCTGGGGAACAAACACTAGCTTATATAGAAGTGTCTCAGTGCCCTGCAGGCCAGAGTAGAGTCTGCTTTCAGCAGGAATCTCCGTGGATCTCAGGAAGGCACTGGGCAGGGGTGGGGCAGTTCACGGCAGTTTTTCACTCCACATCAGCCTGCCGGCTCTAAAAGAGGAGGAGGTGAGGGCAATGGGCGGGTGGAAAGCAGGAAGAAGGCAGCTTTGTTCCAGCTTGGTCTTCCTCTTCCTGCTTATCCAGCCTTAACACCTGGATGGGAGCAGCATAGACCGTCCCCAGGCAACCACGGGCGGATGCGAGGTAACAGCCAGGGTCAAAGGATCCTGGGAACCACTTGTGACTTGACTTCGGCTCCAGACTGACTCCTCAGTCATATTCACACCAGCGAGGGTGGCAAGAAAAGACTCAAGGAGGGGAGCCACTCTTCTTCCTGACATTTCCTCCCCCGTGTTCTGTCGTTCACCTAAAATCTGAATGTCACAAACATCTGCAGACAATAAAAAAAGCAAAATGATGCAGGTAAAGTTAGTCCAGAGACCCAGAACAGTGTCTTCCCTTCTGTTCCTACTAGTCTAGAAAGTGGGCCTGTGCTGGAGGGATGAATGACAGACCCCAGGTCCCTGCTGGGGTACAGGCATCATTAGGCCTCCCCAGTGCTAGAGGGTGGTGGTGGAACAAACCCCTGGCAGACAGCAAAGCAAGAGACTCTTGTACTCCAACAGGTAACCAGAGGGGCTTTCAAAAACCACACATCAGGGACTTCCCTGGTTGCCCAGTGGTTAATTCAGCTTGCATTGCAAGGTTTGATCCTTGGTTGGGGAGCTAAGATCCTGTATGCCATGGAGCAACAGAGTCCACACGCAGTAACTAGAGAGTCCATGCGCCATGACAAAGATCCTGCCTGATGCAAGGAGGACCTCCCATGCTGCAACTAAGACCCGACATGGCCAAATAATTGAGTAAATTACAAAGGCTACACACACACATCATATCACTTCCCTTCCCTGCGGAAAGCCCTTCAGCGGTTTCCTATTGCTTTGAGGATGAAACTCAAATCCTCACCTTGTACTGAGCGATGAGCTTTCACTCCCTGCTGTCACGTCTCAGACCTCATTTCCTATGAGGCCCCTTCAGGCACAGTCCACCACAGCCACACTGGCCTCCTTTCAGTTCCTCCATCATGCTGGGCTTTGTGTGGCCTCAGGGTCTTCGCACAAACTGTCTTGTCCTCCTGCGGCTCTGCCACAGCCCCAGCACAGTTCCTTTGGATCTGTGCTCAAGTGTTACCCCCTCCGGAAGCACTTCCTTCCCACTAAGTTAGAGCACTCTTCCCTGGAGCTCTATTATATCATCCTATTTTATTTCCTTCATAGACTGTGCCACCAAAAAAAAAAAAATTATCCTCTATGTTCATGGAAATACTATTCTATTCTCTCCACCTCCTGTTCCACTCCACCGACTTGCATGTAAATTCCATGAAGGCAAGAATGATGTCTGTCCTGTTTGATGCTCCAGCCCCATTCTTTCACGGAGAGGTGAAATGCATGATCTGTTTGTCACCTTGCCCTCAGCTGCCTGATCCGAAAGACCTGCAGGTGCATCGTGAGCCAGTGAAGCTCAGGAAGAGGACACTGAGGAGAAGGAAGGAGGTGCACAGAAAGCAGGCATAGAACCTGGGAAAGAGAAGAAGTGTGAAAGCTAGTGTCAAGTCTCATTCCCCAGACCGCAGGGGGCTTAGTGGGGCCACCCAGACTTCAGGATGTTTTCCTGGGCTGGTTGGAGTCCCTGGACTTGAAAGCCAGTAACCCCCAATTTCTAGGAAATATAGTCTGCTATTCAAAGGATGTCATGTGATACGAAACTGGAGAGATCAACCTGCTTTGACTGGATCATGCTGGGAAAGGAACAGGAACTTGATAAACCTGGTATAGCTTTGGGGAAGGGTGGAGAGGAAAGGAGGTGGAGAAAAAACAGAAGGAAAGGGTAAGAAACAGTAAATAGAAATGACCTGAAAGATGGGACTTTCCTGGTGGTTCAGTGGCTGAGACTCTGTGCCCTCAGTACGGGTGCCCTGGGTTCAATTCCTAGTCAGGGAGCTAGAGCCCACATGCTGTAACTAAGACCTGGGGGAGCCAAATAAATAAATACATTTTATTTTTTAAAAAGATAAATAAATGACCTGAAAGAATCCTCGGAAGAAAGTCTGGGTCATGTGGGTAACGACGTAAAGAGAGGCCTGGGAGAACAGTCAGTCTTTGCTTTCTGAGAGAGCAATTAGACTCCCCGGGGCAGAGGTCTGAGGGGAAGCAGACTGCCAGCCTCAGAAGAGCTCATCGGTGCTCTTCCTCTTGACCAGTGTCTCCTGCGGATGGGAAAGCTCTTTGGTCCCAAAGAGAATGGCCAGCAAGGTGCTTGCAAGCCTGCGCCCCCTCCCAGAAGCCTGGTAAGTTTTCCCTGGAAGGAAGTGGGTGCAGAGCACACACCAATAAGCACTGGGACTTCTGGAGGACTCAGTGGAAGGTGATCTGGGGGAACCTGCCAGGTGGCAGCAGTGAAGAGAAGATGGGGTCTGAATATGAATGCAGGCAGATGCTTACATGGGTGACAGGGCAGACAGAAGTCCCAGGCAGAGTGGTCCATCCCCAGCCAGGCTGGAATGTCTTTCGCTCATCTGGTCCTCTAACTCAGCATTTCCCTAAAGACACACTGGCATGTGCAACCAGAGGCAAGACACCCAAGTTAGTGGTTCCTGGTAAAATGGAAAGGACCAGAGTTTGTGAGGTCAAGTAAACAAAGAAATGAGCAGATCCAGAGTGAGCTGTTACAGTGTCACTGGCAGTTGTGAATATTTCACTGCACTTTGCAGAGAAAGAAGGGGGAACATCACGGTGCAGGCTGGGGATTGCACAGGATCTGAGGGTAGCAGGTCCTGACATAGAATTGCTTCCTTTGGTACTTTGGGAACTTGACTTTTCCCATTCTTACTTTCTATGGTTCAAGCAGGGCTGACCCCTGGCTTTGATGACAAACTGCAGTCATGTGTGCTGGTCAAACCAATCTGGGCCAGCAGGGCCAGCCTTGAGATCCCGGCTGGGACCTCAGCATGAGACACTCTGCACAGGCTGTAACCCTAAATGACTAAAGAACACCACTCGGAACAACCTTATTGAGAAAAGGGCCATCGAACTTCTCTTTTCCCTCAAACCCAGTTCACCCTTCTCTGGAGAGCCCAAGAGGCGTCTGGGAGGGTCAGACAGAATTTGGCAGTGGTACAGCTTGCCACTGCAGCAAGTTGGCATTTTTGTGGCAGGAGGGCACTTTTGAAACTTTAAAATCCTTGTAGGAATATTTCTTGTTTGAGGTGTAACAAGAAATGAGTTGCTGCTTGATGAGTTGATGAGTTGCTGCTGCTGCTCCTGCTGCTGAGTCGCTTCAGTCGTGTCTGACTCTGTGCGACCCCATAGACAGCAGCCCACCAGGCTCCACCATCCCTGGGATTCTCCAGGCAAGAACACTGGAGTGGGTTACCATTTCCTCCTCCAATGCATGAAAGTGAAAAATGAACATGAAGTCACTCAATCGTGTCCGACTCTTAGTGACCCCACGGACTGCAGCCTACCAGGCTCTTCCGTCCATGGGATTTTCCAGGCAAGAGTACTGGAGTGGGGTGCCGTAAGGATGAGTTCAGTTCAGTTCAGTCACTCAGTTGTGTCCGACTCTTTGCAACCCCATGAATCACAGCACGCCAGGCCTTCCTGTCCATCACCAACTCCTGGAGTTCACTCAGACTCACGTCCATCGAGTCNGCCATCGCCTTCTCTGAGAATGTGGGCAGTTGTCTCCATCTCTGAAGAAGGAAGTGGTCCTTTGTCTTCCCAAAGCCCTGCAGCAAGAGCCTTTGGGGAGCACATGAGACTTTTAGAACAGTGCCAAGTCCACAGAAAGTTCTTCATAATGCTTCCTGTTGACAGAGGCCCCAGAAGACTCAGTTCCCCTCCCAGGATCCTAACATTCAGCCCCCCATCCTCTTTTTCTGGCCATGCCCCAAAGCATGTGGGATCTTAGTTCCCTGACCAGTGATCGAACCTGTGCTCCCTGCAGAAGAAGCAGAGTCTCAGCCACTGGACCACCAGGCAAGTCCCTAAACATTTAGCCCTATAGTCTTCCTTGCACCATACCAAGCTGCTTTTGAACAAAATTCTGTACTCCTGTCTCTGAGTTCTTCCCAATAGCTCCTGACTTTTCAGAAAGCTGGTGGAATAAAAGGAGCCCTGGATGTGGAGGATCAACATAGATTCTGGTCCAGGCATGACCACTGTCTGGCTGTGTGTCTTTGAGGAAGGCATTTAGCTTCTTTGGAACTTGGAGTCCTTGCTTATGCAGGAGGCATAAGAAATCAACTTCAGTGATTATCATATGAGTTGAGCCATAGAACTACTTTTAAAACTGCAGAGCACATTTCTTCTAATTTTAGTTCTTGTTGCTAACCAGGCACGTGACCTATGAGAGCAGCTAAGGCAGCCCCCAACATACCTAGAACTACATGCCGTTCCTTGTCCACACGCTGTCCCTCTAACCTTTGCAAGTCAAGATGCAAATGAGCTGGTGAAATTATGAGATATAGCCTCAGATCTGCTCTAATTTATTTAAAAATATCATAAAAGATATATTTCAGAAATATTCCTTATTATTAGTTACAAACTGTTTACCAACTGATTGTGTTAATACCTTGATTACAGGTGACAGAAACTTGCCCAGGCTGATTAAGCAAAAATGGGAATTTGGGGCTGTGGAATTGAAGAGTCTGTGGCAAAGCAGCTTCAGAAATGGCTAGATCCAGGTGCTTAAATGAAGCTGCTGGTCAATTGTCTCCAGGTTTCAGCTCAGTTTTCTTTGCCAGCTTCATTCTCAGGCAGAACCTTCCCAAAGACAGCTCTCTGGAGCTCCAGGATTACATTTTTCCAGCCTAACCACCCTGTGGAAAGAGTGTGTTTCTTTCCAAATCATTCTAGAAGAATCTAGAAATGATTGACTCTGGGTGGACTGGCTTGGGCATGAACCCGAGTCTGGGTGACATGCTCTTCCCTGCAGCCCGACTTGGGCCAGTCTTTTTCCCCCAACCCCCTACCCCCTGCCATGTGGACTGAGAGTAGAGAAGGAATGGTTGACTAAAAAAGAGTGGGATGTTGTCCCCAGAAGAATGAAGAAGGAAGCTTGGCAGGCCAGACTCCAGGGATCCACTCACAGATGACCGCAGGAAACAGGCTCAGCACAGAGGTGAGGACTGTTAGACCAGTCAAATACCAGGGCGTTTCTCTCAGACAAGGAAGACCAGCTCTGCTTGGGACCTCCCCACCTTAACTTGTGTAATCCATCCACCAGTTTATGTCTTCACTCGGTCACTCCATTTTTTTGATGTTTACTCTTCTGGCTTCACCCGTTCACTGGCCATGAACTCCTCATCTTGGTCTCCTACTGGGTGACCCTGCAGTCACTTAAGCCTCTCATCTTCTTCCTTTTCTGGATCAGATTTTAGGGTGCCATCTCCTAGGGCTTGCTTGGTGTTTGGGGTGACGAGCCTCATCCCATTCCCAAGCAGATGTCTCTGAGTTCAGCCCTGAATGGACATCTCCCACCTAGTGGACTAAGGCACAGAGACACAGGTGCTTCTGCCCTCTCAGGATCTCCCAGGACATTTACACTTGAACTTGTGATGTGTCAGGAAGAGGAAGGTCAAAGGTTGAGCTCTTTCTCAAGCCACTCAGCCCTTTCTATTTCCCCCAAAACTCTGTT
>SJYX01011710.1:772220-805866 GCA_006410675.1 Oreotragus oreotragus
TTACAATGTTGAGTTAGTTTCAGGTGTATAGCAAAGTGAATCAGTTATATATATACATATATCCACTCTTTTCTTAGCTTCTTTTCCCATGTAGGCTTACAGAGTATTGAAAAGAGCTCCCTGTGCCATACAGTAGGTCCTTATTAGTTATCTACTTTATATATAGTAGTCTGTACATGTCAATCCCAGTCTTCCAATGTATCCCTCCCCCACTCTCCCTCCTGGTAACCATAAATCTGCCTTCTACATCAGTGACTCTACTTCTGTTTTGTAAATAAGTTAATTTGTACCCCTTTGAAAGATTCCACATATAAGTGATATCATATGATATTTGTCTGACTTTCTTCACTCAGCATGACAATTCCAGGTTCATCAATATTGCTGCACATGGCATTAATACATTCTTTTTAATGACTGTGTAATATTCCACTATATATATATGTACCATATTGTCTTCATCCATTCCTCTGTTGATGGACATCTAGGTTGCTTTCATGTCCTGGCTACTGCAAATAGCGCTGCTGTGAACATTGGGGTTCCATCATAGCACTCTCAATTACACCTGAAAATCCATTTCTTTGCCATGTAATGTAATATTCACAGGTTCACGGGATTAGGTTGTGCGTATCTCTTGGAGGGGCCATTATTCAGCCATCACAGTTGGTATGACTGCCCAAGAGTGCAATCTGATTAACACCAAGCAGGTGGGCAGAGTGTGAAGGAGGGAGAGGTCTCTGCAGAGGGAGGTTGATATGTGGTTAACAGTGGTATGTGGTAAAAACCCACAACGCCCCCAGCAGAGGCCAACAGAAACAGGGTCTGCAGACAACTCTCAAGATGCTGGTCCTGACCTGCTCCTTCTTATTTCTCTCCTTCAGTAGTGTGCCAGTATTCAGGATGGCTATATAAAGGGTGCAGGTTTGGAGGCCATCACTAGAGAGATGATAGCAAAGCACTGGACAAGTGGCAGCTGAAGAGGAGATGCAGGTGGGGAAGGGTGTAACTTGTCCTCCATAAGGCCACTGCAGGGCTCTAAAGGGTAATTCACACGTGAGAGTAGGTTGAACTGCACTGGCACAGCTGAGCAACAAAATCTCAAAGTCTGTTTTGGATGCGCTGGTCTAGAATCATCTTCCCTCTCATTCCCCGGGGAAGTTCCATTCTCCCTGGCATCTTGAAGCTCTCCATTAGCTGTTGTTTATTTAAAGTTATGGACAGAGGAGCCCGGTGGGCTAGAGTCCACTGGGTTGCAAAGAGTCAGATATGATTTAGAGACTAAACAACAACAATTTAAAAATTCCCAAATTTCAGTGGATCCTCTCTACCTCCACTGGTACCTTCTCCTGAATTCACACCACCATCAGCCCTCCCTAGATGACTGCTATGTACTTCTATTTGATTTCTCTGCTTCCAGCTTCATCCCCCTGAAGACCCTTCTTCACACAGAGCCTCCCTGAGCTTTTCAGATCTCATCCCCTCACTCTCCTCTTATGGTCCCCGTGAGTCACTTCCCACAGCTTATGAATGGAATAACAACTTCTTACTGTGATCAGTAAGGCCCTGCATAGTTTCTCCTGGCTCACCATGCTCCAATCACACTGGCTCTTCTGCTCCCCAACGTGTTAAGGTGCTTTCTGCCTGGCATTTGCCGGTTCTCCACCTAGACCACTCCTCTGCCCAACTTGACACAGCCCCTTGGCTGAATTCAGCTCAACCTAGCAGATGTCGGCTCAGCTCAACGGTAACCTCAGAAACGGCTTCTCTGACTCCTGCCACCCATGACCACTCTCCCTGTCATCATCCCGGTTCCTTTCATTCATAGTAACTGTGTGATTCCTCTTTTATTCCTATTTGCTTGTTTCCTTATCTCACTAGAATGTGATCGCCCTCCATGAGTGTGAGACCACACCTATTTTTTTTGACCCTCGATAACTCCGGTGCTTGGCACAGATGCCACCACATCCTAGGGAGTAGATACATGTTTGTTGAATGAATGAATGAAACAACAGCTCCTTACTTATTGTTGGTGCTGCTACTGTATTCCATTATAACAAATCCTGCATTCCATTTAACTTTTGGATACTTTATTTCTACAGCCTCCTCTTATTTGTTAAGCAAGATCTATATAATAAAGGCACACTAGCCTGAATTATCAGTGTTGATGGTGGGGAAGGATCCCTGTAGCTTCCAGCAAAATAATGCTGCCACAGTGCTCAGTCATGTCTGACTCTTCGCGACACTGTGGACTGTACCTTGTCAGGCTCCTCTGTTCATGGGATTTCACAGGCAAGAACACTGGAGTGGATTGCCATTTTCCAGGGAGCCAGAGTATTGTGAGTCCCTTAATCGACAAGAGAGCTCCCAAATGATTACTGGCTGGAATTTCTTGTGTTGGTCCCAGGAGAAGATAGATGGAGGCATCTAAGGACAAATATCTTTGAGCTTTTGAAAACAACTCCTCTCTATTCCAATTCTTCCACTTACCCATCCACACATCACCCAGGAAATAATTATTAAGTGTCTAATATGTACCGTGCTCTACGCCAAGCCCTGGGGATACAATGGTGAGCAAAACAGCCATATTCCCTGCCATTATGGATAAAAAGGGAGACAGACATTAAGCAAATCCTCTCACAAAGAAGTGTAGATATGTGCTATGAAGAAATAGTAAATGGTGCTATGAGAGCAACGAACAATGCGAAAAACAAAATTTTTTAAGAAATGAAATCTGCAACAGCATGAAAAATACTTAGGAATTAATTTAAGAAAAGATGTGGAAAACCTCTATGGTGAACACTGGAAAGCACTGCCAAGAGAAATGAACCTAAACAAATGGAGAGATATGTCACGTTCACAGACTGAAAGCCTTAATATTGTTCCAGTGTCGACAGTCCCAAAGTGACCTATGGATTTAACACACTCCCAGTCAAAATCCCAGCATCCTTTTTTGTAGAAACTGATTTATATGGAAATGCAAATGACCTGGGAAAGACAAAACAACTTCAGAAAAGAAGAACAAAGTTGGAAGACTTACACCAACCAACTTTAAGACTAATTATAAAACTATGGTAACCAAGACTGTGTGGAAATGGTGGCAGGAAAGGCATAAAGATCACTGGAGCAGAAAAGATATGAGGTCCACTCATATACATACAACCAATTCATTTTCAGTAAAGGTGCCCAGGCAATTCAACAGGGAAAGGAAGTCTGGAATTGTATCGGTTGGTAAAAGTTTCTTAGGACATAAAAGCACAAACTGTAAAAGAAAGACAAGACAAATGAGACTTTATCAAAATGCAGAACTTTTGTTCTTCAAGAGACAATTAAGAAAACAAAAAGATAAATCCATAGAGCAAGAGAAAATCTTTACAGTACATATATCTAACGTATGACTAGTACCCAGATACTAAAGAATTCTCAGAACTCATCAAAATAATCCAATTATTTTTAATGAGCAAAAGGCTTGAACAGACATTTCACAAAAGAAGATAAATGAATGGCCAAGAAGTACTTAAAAGATGCTCCACATCAACAGTTGGCAGAGAAACGCAAATAAAAACCACAATGAGATACCACAACGCACTAGCCAGAATGCCTAAAACTTAAGACTAACCAATATAAAGTGTTGGTGAGGATGCAGAACAACCAGATGATCAGCGTTGCCGGTGGGAATAGAAATGGTACAGCCAGCTTGGAAAGCTGGCAGGTTCTTTAAAGGTCAAACAAAAACTTTTCCATACTACCTTGCCAATACACTCCCAGGTATTGCCCAAGAGAACTGAAAACATTCACACAAAGACGTGAACAATGAAGTACAGAGCAGCTTCATTTACACAAGTTAAAAACTGAAGGAAAGAATGACAAATGTCTATCAACAGGTAGATGCATACATAAAATATAAAGCCTCTTAAAGCAGACTGCTGCTGCTGCAACTAAGTCACTTCAGTCGTGTCTGACTGCGTGATCCCATAGACAGCAGCCCACCAGGCTCCCCCGTCCCCAGGATTCTCCAGGCAAGAACACTGGAGTGGGTTGCCATTTCTGTTACTATTCCACAATAGAAAAGATGTGATGAGAACATATAAATAGGGAATCTAACTCAATCTAGGAGGTCAGGGAGGGTTTTCTGAAGNCAGCAGCCCACCAGGCTCCCCCGTCCCCAGGATTCTCCAGGCAAGAACACTGGAGTGGGTTGCCATTTCTGTTACTATTCCACAATAGAAAAGATGTGATGAGAACATATAAATAGGGAATCTAACTCAATCTAGGAGGTCAGGGAGGGTTTTCTGAAGGAAGATGTGGATCCCAGGAAGACTAAGGATTAACTAGGGAGGCTGGAGTGGGTAATGAGGGACAAAGAGCATTTCCTTCTGCCAGGGGCCCTGGCAGAAGGAAAGATGTCCCATTCACAGACATGAAAGATAGTCTTGCTTACAGAGCAAGGAGAGAGATGAGTGATATGAGTTAAGGCTGGAAGTTGGCAAGGGCCATGTCAGGTGGGCCTTATAGTCCTTGTGAAGGGTTCTGATATTTATCCTAGAAGCAGTAAGAAGCCTCTGAAAGGATTTTTTAAAAGAGCGTGGTATAATTGGCTTGACATTTTAAGAAAGAACCCCCTATGGGCTTCCCTGATGGCTCAGTGGTAAAGAATCTGCCTGCCAACGCAGGAGACACGGGTTCAATCCTTGATCCAGGAAGATCCTACATACCTTGGAGCAACTAAGCCTGTGTACCACAGCTACCGAGCCTGCAATTCTCTAAGCCCAGGAGCCACAACTACTGAAGCCAGCATGCTTCANCAAGAGTACTGAGGGGGGGGTGGGAGGGGGACTTCCCTGATGGTACAGTAAATAAGAATCCGTCTGTCAATGCAGGGGACGTGGGTTCAATCCCAGGTCTGGGAAGATTCCACATGCCCCAGAGCAACTAAGCCCGTGCGCCACAACTGCTAAGCCTGCATGCTCCAGGGCCATGAGCCACAACTACGGAGCCCGTGGGCTGCAAGTACTGAAGCCTGTACGCCTGGAGCCTGTGCTCCACAACAAGAGAAGCCACCACAATGAGAAGCCTGTGCACTGCAACAAAGAGCAGCCCCTGCTCCTCACAACTGAAGAAGAGCCCACATACAGCAACCAAGATCCAGTGCAACCAAAAAAAAAAACAAAAGAAGAAGAATATACATAAATAAGTAAAGACAAAACATTTACTGAGAAGATTTCCTTAAGTGACTGTCAGACACCAAACCACAGACCCAAGAAGTTCAAAGAGCATCAAGTGGGATAAACACCAAAACACTTTGTACCTAGACATATCATTTTCAAAATACAGAAGTCAAAGAAACAAGAGGAGAAAAAAAATCTTACCTGTAGCAGAACAAAGGTAAAAATCATACCTGGCTTTTTAGAAACCATGAAAACAGAAAAGTAGAGTGAAATATTTGAAGTGTTGAGAGAAAAGATACCTACCACCTAGAATTCTGTACCTGCAAAATTATCCTCCAAAAGTGAAAGTGAAAGAAAAAGTTTATCAGGCAAAGAGGACTCTTACAAGAATTAACAAATGATAAAGGGGTCAATATATCAGGAAGTAATAGCAACTATAAATATCTATGTATGTGGTTAATAAAAGAGCTGTTAGACAAATGAAATATAAACTGATAGAACTAAAAGAAGTAAATAAATGATAATCATATATGGAGATTTTCATACCCCTTTCTCAGTAACTGAAAGAACTAGTCATAAAAATCAGTAAGTATAGAAGAACTGAATGGCACAATCAACCACTTTGTTCTAATCGACAGTTATAATTATATCCAGTAACTGCAAGATACATCTTTTCAGGTGCATACAGAATGCACAAGACTGTGTTGCTAAGTCATAAAACAAACTTCAATAAATTCAAAGACTGCAACCTTACAGAACTTTAACTGTGTTACAAACCAGTCACAGCATGATACCCTGGAAAGCCTCAAATATATGAAAATTAAATAGCATACTTCTGAAGAATAAAATATGAGCACATTAGGTCAAAAATAAGTAGAAAGAAGAGTAGAAACCAAATACACAAAACAGATAAAAAAGAAAACTAATAAAGCCCAAAACTGATTCTTTAAGCAGTTTTATGAATCTTTTCAAAGAGAAAATACAAATTATTAATTTTACAAAGGAAGAGACCTCACAATAGATACCACAGATATCTGACATAGATACTCAATGACATAAGAACGTAATGCCAATAAATTTGGCATGATACAATGAAACATATTTCTCAAAAAGGACAATGTACCAAACATGACACAAGATGAAATAAAGTTCTAAACAACAAATAAAGTATCAAAGAAATTTAACTTGTTATCAAAATCTCCCTCTGAAGAAAACACTAGGCTTTGATGATTTTACTGGAAAATTCTATCAAACACTGAAGGAGGGGTGAGATGGGGAGGAAAATGGGAAGGAAGTTCAAAAGGGAGGGGATATATGGCTGATTCAGGTTGAGGTCTGACAGAAAAACAACAAAATTCTGTAAAGTAATTATCCTTCAATAAAAAATAAAAAATTTAATAAAACTTTTCAAAACTGAAAAAAAAAACACTGAAGGAAGAACTCATACCAATTTTATACAAACTCCTCAAAGATATAGAAAAAAAGGAAAATTTCTCAACTCATTTCATAAGGCTAGCATAACTCTGTTACCAAAACCAGATAAAGGCATTACAAGAAAGTGACAGACGTTATATTTCATGGATTACAGACACAAAAAACCTTAACAAAACACTAGCAAATTGAATCCAGCAATATATAAAGGTTATAATACATGATGATCAAGTAGAGTTTATCTCAGTAATAAAAACCATTTGGGGAAAAAAAAATCAATGCAAGTATTTATAGAATAAAAAAGGAAAATTTTAATAATCTTAAAAGATAGAATAAAAGCACTGGATAACATTCAGTCATTTATTATAATAATAATAAAACTCAGCAAACTAGGAACAGAAGGGAATTCCTTAATGAGATAAAGGGTGTATATGAGAAAACTATAACAACATACTTTATGGTAAAAGACTGAATGCCTTCCATCCAAGGCAAGGATGTCCTCTTTCAGCAGTGTAGTAAGGGACAAAAAAATACAAGGCAGAAAGTTTGAGAGGGAACAAATACAACTGTCCCCATTCAGAGAGGACACAATTATGCAAAAATTCTAAAGAACCA
The DNA here is from genome assembly GCA_006410675.1 of Oreotragus oreotragus. Classification (NCBI taxonomy): domain Eukaryota; kingdom Metazoa; phylum Chordata; class Mammalia; order Artiodactyla; family Bovidae; genus Oreotragus; species Oreotragus oreotragus. The sequence goes on from SJYX01011710.1 coordinate 779,429, forward strand.
AAACCAGAAGAAAAGAAAAACTACTAGAACTACAACTGAGTTTAACAAGCTCACAGATAGAAGTGTGATATCAGAAACCAACTCTATTTCTTTATATTCACAAAAGAAAACTGAAATTAAAACTAAGAAAAAAATACCATCATAAAATACTTAGGAATAAATATGTAACAAAAGGTATGTACAACTTTTATATAAAAACTATAAGACAGTTAAAAGAGATTAAAGAAGACCTTAATAAATGGAGAGATAGAAGATGTTCATGGACTGGAAAATCAGTATTGTTAAAATGTCAATTCTCCCCAAACTGGTCTATAGAGCCAATGCAGTCCTAATCTTAATCTCAGCAGTCTTTCTTAAAAATAAACACTGACAAGCTAATTCTAAAATTTATAAAATGCAAAGGATCTGAAATAGAGAAAAGAAACTTTAAAGAAGCAAAAATGGAATCAATATGAAGTTTACTACAAAGTTACAGTAATCAAGTTAACGTGGTTACTGGCATTAGAATAGCTGTATCAATGAAAGGAATTGATGAGTATTCTGAAACAGACCCACACTCATATGATCAAGACGTCGTCGGTAAGGCACCAAAGCAATTTAATGTGAAAAGTTAAAAAATGGTGCTAGAACAACTGGATCCCCACAAGTAATAAGAAAGTGGAGCTCAACCCTTATACCTCAAACTTTACCAGTTTTGAAACAGATCGCAGACCCAGATAGAAAACCTAAAACTTCAAAGTTTATAGGAGAAAACTGAGAGAATATTTCTGTCACCTTGGAAAAGGCAAGAAATTTCTTTAACATAAGAAACAATCCTCATAAAATTTAAAAGTTGGAAAGTTAAACCATTACATTTAAAACTTCTGCCATCATAAGATACCATACAGGCAAGTCACAGACTTGGAGGAGACACTCATAAAATCTATCTCACAAAGGGCTTGTATCCAGAATACATAAACAACTCCAAAACTCAGTAATAAAAAGATAATGAAGCCAATTAAAAAAAAAAAAAAACTTGAAGAAAAGGTTCATTAGTTCAATGGGCAATGAACACATATAAAATTGCACCAACATCATTAGTCATCAAAGAAAATTAAAACAATACTGAGATATCACTATATAGAACAGCTGAAGTTTAAAAGACTGACAAATAAAATGTTGGTGAGAATATGGAGCAAGTGGAACACTACTGGCAGGAAAAAAAATTTTTTTAGAAAAAGTTTTGGCAGTTTCTTAAGTTCAAACATATTTGTCCTTTGATGCAGCAATTCCACTCCTGGGTAGAATCCACTAACAATTAAATGTGTGTGTGTGTGTGTGCGCACGCATGTGTGCATGTACATGCAATTGCTCAGTCATGTCAGACTCTTTGTGACCCCATGGACTGTAGCCCACCAGGTTCCTCCGCCCATGGAATTTTCCAGGCAAGAATACTGGAGTGGGTTGCCATTTCCTCCTTCAGGGAATCTTCCCAGCCCAGGGATCCATGTCTCCTGCATCTCCTGCACTGCAGGCAGACTCTTTACCACTGAGCCACCAGGGAAACCCATAATTAAACATATGTCCACACAAAGACTTGTTTGCAAATAGTCATGGCCAGCAACTAACTAATAGATCAGCTAAGAGTATTCACTCTATCAGAATAATAACAGTATAGAAAAGCTTATCTTACTGGTGTCTTCCCTGGTGGCTCAGTGGTAAAGAATCTGCCTGCAATGTAGGAGACCCAGGTTCAATCCCTGGGTCGGAAAGATCCACTGGAGAAGGAAATGGCAACCCACTCCAGTATTCTTGCCTGGGAAATCCCATGGACAGAGGATCCTGGGCAACTTGGGAATAAACAACCAACAACCAATTGTGTCTTAATATTCCTAAAGTGTGTCATAAAAAACTGAAGATTTTTAATAGTGTAAGATTTATTATTTGGTCTTTTATTTTTAAAAATTGCTTGGCTATGCCATGCAACATACTGGATCTTCATTCCCAAATAGGACTGAACCTATGCCCCTTGCAGTGGAAGCTGAATTCCAACCAACGGACCACCAGGGAATTTCTTTATTGGTATTTTAAACACACAGATTTAAAATAATAATGTTCAATACTTGAATATGTTGCATTTAAAATTATGTTGGCATAAGCTGATATGACTTATGAAACAAACTACCATTTTCCTTTCCTTTAAATATTTTACATTTCTACCAAAAAATAGAATGAACTGATTTTAAAAAACCATAGAAGACTTATGATAACCTCAAACTGAAACAACTCAAATGTTCATCAGTAGAACAATGGATTATGGGCAATTACAGTACATTCATACAATGGACAACTACTCAGCAATACAGGTGGAAACAATTTCTAATAATTACATGATTCTAGATGAATCAGATATACATTATGCTGAGTAAAAGAAGCCAGGCACAAAGGAGTACGATTTCATTTTGATGAAGTTCTAGAATGGACAAAACTAATCTAAGGTGAAAATATCAGAATAGTGGTTACCTAGGGCTTGGAGTCCTTAACAAGGAAATTTCCAGTCAGACAGAAATGTTCTCTGCTTGACAGGATGTGAGTTATACGAGGTTAACTATTGTCAAAAATGTACAATTAAGGTTTGTGCCTTTTGAAATACGTAAATTTTCCTCTAAGAAATAAAGAACTCAAATAGGGTATCATTAGGAAAATTGGGGCGATATAAATCCAAGTTTCCTTATCTAAAAGGGTTATCCCACAGTAACCTATTCATACATCTACTATTCCTGAACAACTGGATAAAAGCCGTACATGTAAAGTTGGTATTATACCCCATGCGTGGCTATGTTCAATCTTACACCAAATTGGTGCATAAAATAAAGCAAATAAAAATGAACATAAATATCCAAACCAAGAATACAAGAATCATTTTAGACAACTACAGAAATTCAACCTATCTAGGAGATATCAACTACCCACTTCCTGTTACTTTCCCAGGTTGGAGAGAGCAAAGTAGACAAGGGAAATTCCAATACATTGAAGACCACAGTGATAGTACACAGCAATGAAATTCTGTTTCTACTAATAGGTATCTATCTTGAAAAACACTAAAATGCGTATAAAAAGAGATGTGTACAAATAGGTACAGAATGTTCCCTCCCGCATAGTTTGCTACAAGATAAAAAAGAATCCTAGAAATTTTCGATTTCTCATGTCATTAATAGGGCAAACAAATAAATCACGGCCTGGCCTTACTGTGGAAATACAGCAGTTAAAAGAATGAAGCAGATTTATATAAACTGACTGAGAAAGATCTCTAAGACAAACTGTTTCATGAAAAGAAGCCACATTTACAAATACACACAGCATAATTTCACTCATGGATCACATCCATAATTAGGGGTAACCAATATTTTTTAAACTAACACAGCATTGATTTTGATCTCTGGACCACTCAGGTTTTTAAAAACAGTCTTAAAATAGAACTCTCTTAAAAAAACATCAAGTGTTTAAGTTTTTTAAAAAGCAAAAAATTGAACAAATTCTTCTTACTGAAAATAAGTGTTTCTTCCATATTAGAGTTCTGTATTTCCAGAGAGAAAAGGAATGAAACCAACTCTTTCCCTCTGCCTAAGATATTTATTACTCATGGCTCAATAATGAATTTTAAGACTGAGTATCTGGCTTAAAAAATCTTACATATAAAAATTCCGCACAGTTCCCTAAGTGTTTTTCTATACTATACCTCTTTGTATCCTAACGACCTTGTGAGGAAGGAATAACAACACTCAAACTCCAAAGATCACCGAAAACACTCCTAATGTTCATCCATTTTCCAGTCTGCATCTTTACCAGACACAGGAAAAATACACTTCCTTGCCTTGCTTTGCAGTCAGACAGAGGCCTTCTAACGAGTTCTAGGTAAAGGGATGTAGGCATGGTCATCACTTTTGAGCCAGAGCAATTTATTTGCTGTTTAAGACCCTCCTCTTTCCTTGCTCTGGTGACCCTTAAAAACATACTAAGTTGACCGAGATGCCACACGGTATAAAGTAACTACTTAGAGCAGGGCCCTCACTCATCACCCCCACCAATCTGGTCACACAGTCTGAGTAATAAATGTATTTTGGGTATTTTAAAGTCTCTGAGATGATAAGTCTGTTGGTTATTTTTAGCATAACCTCATCTATCATTACTGACAGACTCAATGTTTAAAAATATTAAACAAGCAAAATTGTTCTTAACAAAGAATCATAAAGTACTATCTGGAAACATGTGCTAAGAATATTCCTAACTGATGGCAGCATAACTTCCAACTCCAAATTCTGGTTATCTGTAATATTCAAGCAATAAGCTTTTAAATGTTAAATAAGAATGTTTTTAACTTTGCAATAAAAAACAATGCAACTAACTCAATGTTAAGCTCATAAACCAAAGCATGATTTCATATTTTACTAGTATTTTATTTTTCTTAATGGTTATGAGATGTCAAAACATAAGTACAGTCAACATCACACTAACATAATTGTCCCTAATAACAATCATCTCTATTTAGAAAGAAATAACAAATGCCACGTTTGCTTCCATTTTTCCTAATAGAGAACTAAGTATGAAAAGTGAAAGTCAAAGTAGCTCAGCCATGTCCCATTCCTTGCGACCCCATGGACAGTAGCCCGCCAGGCTCCTCTGTCCATGGGGACTCTCCAGACAAGAATACTGAAGTGGGTAGCCTTTCCCTCCTCCAGGGGATCTTCCCAACCCAGGGTTCAAACCCAGGTCTCCTGCATTGCAGACGGATTCTTTACTGTTTGAAGCCCAACTAAGTATAGACAAATATAAAAACTACCCTACTGTCTGAAAATAGATAGCTTTTCTGACATCACAGCGGCTTCAGCAAGATCATCTGAGATCTACACGATTTTAGAAATGATGAACAAATAACAGAAAAATTAACCTAATTTCCTTCACAGATTCATTTTAAAGACTCCTGAGTATCATTTTTTCTGGTTAAAGAAAATCTCCAACCTACAGACATAAGTCACCTTTCTCCTAAAGGGTCTAGTTTAGAAACGCTCCCAGAATTCCAATAACCATATTTCATCTTTCCAAATAACAGACTCCATGTCATCTTATCAAGATACTGGGTTTCATGTACTACTTTAAATATAACACATTCAGCCTCAGACCCCAGCATGGCCATTTACCAAGAGTTTATTATGTACCAAATATTGCAGAAAGCACTACACAAAGGACCTCATTTACTTTCTTAACAACTGTGTGATAGAGTTTGGCTGACCTTTGCCTGGGGTTCCTAGGAAGTAACTCTAAATCCTTGAAATTTCCCATATATAGGAGTGTCTTTGTTACTCACGCTTCCACTCCACCCACATATCTGAAAGTTTATACTAATGAGGTAATTTTTAAAAATTGGCAGATAATTACTTTACTCTCTTCAAGAAAATCTGAGATACCAAGGGAACATTTCATGCAAAGATGGGCACAATAAAGGACAGAAATGGTACGGACCTAACAGAAGCAGAAGATATTAAGAAGAGGTGGCAAGAACACACAGAAGAACTATACAAAAAAGATCTTCAAGACCCAGATAACCACAATGGCGTGATCACTCACCTAGAGCCAGACATCCTGGAATGTGAAGTCAAGTGGGCCTTAGGAAGCATCACTACAAACAAAGCTAGTGGAGGTGATGGAACTCCAGCTGAGCTATTTCAAATCCTAAGAGATGATGCTGTTAAAGTGCTGTACTCAATATGCCAGCAAATTTGGAAAACTCAGCAGTGGCCAAAAGACTGGAAAAGTTCAATCTTCATTCCAATCCCAAAGAAAGGCAATGCCAAAGAATTTTCAAACTACGGCACAACTGCACTCATCTCATACACTAGCAAAGTAATGCTCAAAATTCTCCAAGCCAGGCTTCAACAGTATGTGAACTTCCAGATGTTCAAGCTGGATTTAGAAAAGGCAGAGGAACCAGAAATCAAATTGCCAACATCTGTTGCATCATCGAAAAAGCAAGAGAGTTCCAGAAAAACAGCTACTTCTGCTTTATTGACTATACCAAAGCCTTTGACTGTGTGGATCACAACAAACCGTAGGAAATTTTTCAAGAGATGGTAATACCAGACCACCTGATCTGCCTCCTGAGAAATCAGTATGCAGGTCAAGAAGCAACAGTTAGAACTGGACATGGAACAGACTGGTTCCAAATCGGAAAAGGAGTATATTGTCACCCTGCTTATTTAACTTATGTGCAGAGTACATCAAGTGAGATGCCATCTGGATGAGGCACAAGCTGGAATCAAGACTGCTGGGAGAAATATCAATAACCTCAGATATGCAGATAATAACACCCTCATGGCAGAAAGCAAAGAGGAACTAAAGAACCTCTTGATGAAAGTGAAAGAAGTGGCTTCAAACTCAACATTCAGAAAAGTAAGATCATGGCATCTGGTCCCATCACTCCATGGTAAACAGATGGGGAAACAATGGAAACAGTGAGACTTTATTTTTGGGGGCTCCAAAATCACTGCAGATGGTGACTGCAGCCATGAAATTAAAAGACACTTGCTCCTTGGAAGAAAAGCTATGACCAATCTAGACAGCATATTAAAAAGCAGAGACATTACTTTGCCAACAAAGGTCCGTCTAGTCAAGGCTATGGTTTTTCCAGTAGTCATGTACAGATGTGAGAGTTGGACCATAAAGAAAGCTAAGCACGAAAGAATTGATGCTTTTGAATTGTGGTGTTGGAGAAGACTTTTGAGAGTCCCTTGGACTGCAGGGAGAACAAACTGGACAATGTTAAAGGAAATCAGTCCTGAATATTCATTGGAAGGATTGATGCTGAAGCTGAAACTCCAATACTTTGGCCACCTGATGTGAAGAACGGACTCATTGGAGAAGACCCTGATACTGGGCAAGATAAAAGGCAGGAGGAGAGGGGGACAACAGAGAATGAGATGGTTGGATGGCACAACCAACTCAATGGGCACGAGTCTGAGCAAGCTCTGGGACTTGGTGATGGATAGGGAAGCCTGGAGTCCATGGGGTTGCAAAGAGTCGAAAAGGACTGAGTGACTGAACTGAACTGAATTGCAATAATGTGATGGCTTCTGCCATACATCAACATGAATCAACCAAGGGCATACATGTCCCCTCCCTCTTGAACCTCCCTACCACTTCCCTCCCCATGCCACCCCTCTAGGTTGTCACAGAGCACAGGCAGAATTAAGTAACTCAGAGTGGAGGGTGGCCATACCAGAAAACCGAGCAAGTGATTAGGGCTAATGTGATTAGAGGGCTAATATCATGTGACGACAGAGGATGAGATGGCTGGATGGCATCACCGACTCAATGGATGTGAGTCTGAGTGAACTCCAGGAGTTGGTGATGGACAGGGAGGCCTGGCGTGCTGTGATTCATAGGGTCTCAAAGAGTCGGACACAACTAAGCGACTGAACTGAGCTGAATCATGTGATTAGAGGCCTGGGGCTTTCAGGCACATCTCTGCCACTGGGAAGGGCAGTGGAATTGGAAACTGAGTCATGTGGGCAATGATTCAATTAATCACTATTCAATATAAGAAACCCCAATAAAAACTCTGGACACGTAAGCTTGGGTGAGCTTCCCTGGTTGGCAATACTTTGTTGTCACGCGGTAAATGTGCTGGGAAGATAATAACATGTCCCTGAGAAAAGGAAAACACTGCATTTGGAAATCTTGCCTTTGGCTAGTTCAGATTTGTGTGTTTTTGCTATGATAAAACTTTAATCATAACTACAGCATTTCCCTGAGTTCCATGAGTTGTTCCAGTGAATTATCCAACCTAAGATAATCTATGGAGATGCCTGAAATTTGTAACCAGCAGATCAGAATTGAGTGTGGCTCAGGAGGTCCCCAACTTTCAGTTGTATTTTAGACAATCTTGTAGAAGTTTGGGCTCTTAACCTGGAATTGGCCAACTTAAAGTAAAAGTTTAGAAATATCCTCTAAGAGTCTGGTTCAAACTTGAGTCCTAGGGGGGGCCATCATAATTATATCCCTCTCCCCCATTTCAGGCTACTTGTCTGTCCAAGTGCAGGTTACTGCATACTGCTTTCTTTCTTCAATTATTCTGGGAATAAATGTCCCTGATAGCTCAGTTGGTTAAGAATTCACCTGCAATGCAGGAGACCCCAGTTCGATTCCTGGGTCAGGAAGATCTGCTAGAGAAGGGATAGGCTACCCACTCCAGTATTCTGGGGCTTCCCTTGCGGTTAAGCTGGTAAAGAATCCGCCTGCAATGCAGGAGACCTGGGTTTGATCCCTGGGTTGGGAAGATCCCCTGGAGAAAGGAAAGGCAAACCACTCCAGCATTCTGGCCTAGAGAATTCCATAGACTATATAGGCCATGGGGTCGCAAAAAGTCAGACACAACTGAGAGACTTTCACTTTCACTTTTGTGACCCTTTAGATGATGTCATGAACATGAAAATTCTTACCCAAGGAACCTTCCTTTTTATTGATTCTATTCTCTAAATACACAGTTAGAATACCCAGGACAGGTATGAATGGATTAACCTATACCTCCAGACTCTAATGATTTTATATCTCAAAGACTCCAGCCTCTAAAGTGCACATATAGGAAAACTCTTCTGAGATCACCCCTGACTTGGTTTCACCAACAAATCCTACAGGCACACTTAATTTTCAAACACAGGCAAATAGCTTTTCAGTGCACCACTTTCACTGAGGGAACAAATACATTCCTCCTCCTGTCATCCCACCTCCACTTCTCCAAACCCCCAAAAAAGCCGATTCCATGATCACTGCTGAAAACAAGATTCTTTCTACTTCTTTTTCTTCTAGTCATGGAAGCTCTCAGAACTGTCAATTTAATCAAGCCCTCCTTACAAAGCATTCAAATCAGCACCCAACTTGTTCTCCCCTGAGATGGCCCCATACACAGACACACGTGGCATCATTAGAGAAGAGATAAAATATGTAAAGGAAGAAAACAAGAAAGAATCCTGTGGTGCTGGACTGGAACTAGAGAGACCTACATACAGATACACAGATCCACTGACAGGGCTTGGGATTAGTGACATACCAACAGCAACAAGCAGACTTAGTATCTTATTTCTGAACACTGATCTCTACTAAAAAGGGACAGGATCCTTGGAAAAATGGTTGATTTCAGAACTGAGGCAGGGAAAAGTCCAAGATGTGTTCAAAACATCTTGTGTCAGAAAAAGGAAGTGCTCAAAGAATGATAGGAATATAAAAAAGAACAAAGACAGCTTGAAGGGCCTGTGTGTACATGCTTAGTCACTCTGCTGTTTCTGACTGTTTGCGACCCCGTGGACTGCAGCCTGCCAGGCTCCTGTGTCCATGGGGATTCTCTAGGCAAGAATACTGGAGTGGGTAGCCTTTCCCTTCTCCAGGGGATCTTCCCAACCCAAGGATGGAATCCAGGTCTCCCACACTGCAGGCAGATTCTTTACCGTCTGAGCCACCAGGGAAAATGCTTGAAGGGCCTCCCACTGGACAAATCTAGGACAATTCTGACCACCAGAATAATGGGACTCCATGAATACATACTGATACAAATAAAAAACTGAACATTTGGTAAGAAACAGGATAATTAATAGTCTCAAAGTATCTCGCCACCAAATATTTAGTGATTAGAGAGGGAAAAAGAGTAACTCCACAGTAGAGAAGCCTTGCAGAAATCCCCTTATCAAGTGATCAAAGTTAAAGAGCTTTTGAACCAAACCAAAACCATATGCTACTGAGAACATGTGACTTTTGTAATGTTTCTGTGAAAGAGACAACCTGACTCTAACCATGAAGTAAACAGACAAACCCAAATTGACAGGCACTTACAAAATAAACGGCCTGTACTTGTCAAGTGTCCAGATCATGAAAGTCAAAGAAAAACCAATGCAGCATTCCAAACTGAAGACTGAAAGACATGACACACAAATGCATGTTCTGGAACTGGTTATTTTTGATACAAAGGATGTTATTGCAACAAGTGGATCTTAGTTTCCTCATCTGTAAATCATGAGATTAAACTAGATCCAAATACCAATAAGGGACTTAGGTTTCTGTATAGACAAAATACTAGATCTAACAATCTTTCAATATATAAAAAGCTCTTGACTGGTATTCTAACCATAAAGAAAGACTGCCACAGACACCCAGAAGTTGTAACCAAAATTAAGCTGTATGGGAAAAAGTCTTAAAGAAAAAAATATTATACAATCAATATTGTATCCACACAATGGAACATTATCTAGCTATATGAGCCGACATAGACAGATGTCAATGGCAAGATTTTGTAGAGAAAGGAAAACTTAGCCCAGTATATCATAGTCCTTTTTCTACGTATGTCTGCATATATATGTTTAAGATAGCCCCATATATGGGCATGTATATGCACAGAAAATTTCTGGAAGGATACGTAAGAGTCTGTCAATAATGATTAGTTCTGAGAAATAGTAGAAGATAGTCCTAAAGGGAAACAGAGCCCTTTCCTCTCCATCTTCTACCCTTGTACGCTCAATTCTCAACAAGAAATTTAAAGTCAGCCTAGTAGCAGTAAGTACATATAGCACCCAGACCATGGTTTCTAACATTCCCAACTAAAAGGAAACTCCCTGCATAAGTGGCTGATTGCACATATGGGTCAGAGTAAGTACAAGGTGAGGTGTGGACATCTTGTGCCAGAAAGCAAAGAAACACCCAAAGACTATGAAAGGCATGTGAAAAGGGACCAAGAAGCTAGTGTGATGGGGCACTCCAAGGCCAAACATGGGATAATTCGAACATCAAAAAGAACCACTCTATCAACAAAAGCAGCAAAGGGATCATTACAAGAAGCAAGGTAGGGGTTAACTGTGGGGGAGGAAGAAAGCACACTGTGGGTTTCTGAAATCCTGGTGATGCTCTATTTCCTGACCTGGAAAATAATATTTGTTTATAATAAGTTATTAAGCCAAATATATTTGTTGTGTAGATTTACACACACATACATATATAAAGTATTTCATAATTTAAAAATTAAAATGTAAGGTTTCAAGAAAAAATAAATCAAGTAAAAACAAGAAGGAAAGAAAGAAAATGGCAATATCTTACCTGCAAGAGTATGTAGGTTCTCCCACTTTAAAAACACGACCACAAAGATGAGAAGGTTTATTTGTTTGTTCAAGTTTGGAAAATCCCAACTCAGGATCTTCACCACAAAGGTACCATTCCATTGGTCCCAACAAAACTTGGTGTGCCAACATGTCTTCTTTCTGTGGAAAAGGGTTGGGACCCCTGCAGTAGATTCTGGGTACATACTGGGCCAAATGCTGGTATACTTCTCTAGTGAGGTCAGTTGCTTGCAGCCATTTCTTTAAAAAAAGAAAAAATAATTTTAAACAAAGTTAATAAACTGCAAATTTAAGTAAATCTACTCTATTTTCTTCTAGACACAAAAAATAATGACAAAAGAATCTTATAAATTGTTTTATTGACAACATTCATCACTGTATGTCTTTTCAAAAAGGGTAAAACATTTATAATTTAACTACAATAGCCAGTATCTTAGAATTCTACTTAAAGTGAAAACAAAATCAACAGTGAAATGAGCCCATCTCCTCAAAATGACTCCTGAAGCAACCTTCTATAGGCAGTCCAGGAAAATAACCACAACAAATCATCTCAAAGACGCTAGCTAGCCATTGAGCCCATCCGACTTCCTCTCTAATTTCAGCTTTTGCTCAAATGATACTCCGATTGTGATTTGGATTCTCTTTTCAGTTTGCTGATAGGAAGAACATACACTAAACATGAACAGCCAATATACTAATTCTATTTCTCAATGATTAATAAATGACACGCCACAAGAGACTTTGTTTAAATGATTATGTTCTTTTCCCCCTGATCGACCTCTGCTTAAACCCTTTCTCCCTCACTCTCCACGCTAAAAACATTTTAAAAAGCCACTTTTTCCTGTACCCAAACTTTCATGTCCTACTACCTGTAGTAATTCTACTTAGATATCTAACAGATAATGTGATACTGTAATTTACAATAAGAAATATATTTTCGGTTTTCTCATTCCTGGCACAGAGCTCCTAAAACTCTTGAAATGTCCTAAGTATAAGTGAGATAAAGGAGAAAGGAGTGTCTTTTGTTATTCAAAGCAAACCTCTTTCAATCAGACCTGAACTGCAGTTACTGAGGTGACTTTTGGAAAGCCCCTAAGGATGGGGAGCTGGTTGCCACAGGAACATGATTAGTAGGTGGGAACTTAGCGCCTCCACCCCAACTAACTTCAGGGAAGGGAGAGATGCTGGAGGTGAAGTTAATCACTCATGACCAATGATTTGATCATCACGCCTATGGAGGCACGAAGCCTCCACAAAAATCCCAAAGTGTCGAGGTTCAGCCACTTTCTTCCTTGGTGAACATCAGAGGTGCTAACACGCCCAGAGAGGGCATGGAAGCTCCACACACCTTCCTCTATTTCATTTGGTTATTCCTGAGTTGTATCATTTTATAATAAACAGGGAACCTAGTAAATAAACTGCTTCCTTGAGTTCTGGCAGCCACTGCAGCAAATTATTGAACCCAAAGAGGGGGTCACAGGAACCCCCCTCATTTGCAACATAAATTGTGGGTAACCTGACGACCCCCTGCTTATGAGTGGCATCTGAAGTAGTAATGGGGGCAGCTTTGTGGGACTGAGCCCTTAATTTGGGGGATCTGATGCTATCTCCAGGTGTATAGTGTCAGAACTGACCAACTTGTAGGGCACCCAATTGGTGTCTGCTGAGAAGGAGAGAACTGCTTGATGTGGGAAAACCATTCCCCTACATTTGGTGGCTGGGAGTGTTGGTGTGAATGTAAAGAGAAACAGAAGAAATAGTTTTTCTTTTGGGACACCAACTCAGTATGTCCAAAATTGAACTCATGATCTCCCACAACACAAAACCCCCCGTTATTTTCTCCATTTCCCTATTTTAAACACCAGCATCTACCAGGTATTCAAACCAGAAAAACAACAGAAATCTTTCTTCCTTACTCCAACATTCAGTTAATCATCATGTCTTGTCTATTAGGATTCCTCAACATCTGTTGAATCCATCCATTTCTTTCTCTCCATCTCTACTGGCACTGCTCCTGCTACCCTAGTCCAAATTGCCCAGAGCCATCAGATTGGTGCAACCATATTCTAACTGGTAATCCTCACTAGTTTGGCCCCTCTACAGTCCATTTTTCCAAACTCAATACCAGAGTGTTTCTTGCAAAATGCCAATCTGATCATGTCAGTGTTTTCCCTTCTATTTAGGATCAAGTCAAGTCCACTGACACGGTTCACAAAGCCCGCTGTCTTGTTTTATACTTACTAGTCTCCTCCTCCTGACTGACATTGCTCCTCTCTGCTTCCCAGGGCTATACTCTGCTCATTCTTCAGATCTCAGTTTATGTTTCTCTTTCTCTAAGATGCCTTCTCAGCCCATTCCTTACCCTAATCTCCTGTTCCTCTACCCCACCCCCCACCCCCAAGTCTAAAACAGAACCAAGCCCCAGCAGGCATTCAGCAAAATCCGTTAACCTAATGACTATAAATATATCTGTACTACTGACTGTCACTTAACGTTGATATTACACAAAGATGCTCCATGTGGCTTTTATGGAAGCAGAAATAAAGCCAATCCAGGTGCAGGCTCTAAAAACCAAACCAGATAAACCCTATAATAAAGCATCCATCAAACTACCTCCATTCTTTTCCCTTTCTATTTCCTTAAACCTTAAGATTTTTCCTCATATTCTGTCATTTATTTATTCCTGCCTCCCATACCAATTCCATCTATGTTTATTTGTCCTCCATATTTCTTTGAGTTAATTACAACCAACTTTTTCTGGCTCTAAACCAAGTAAAAATTTGAAATCAGAAAACATGGAACAACTCACTTCTACAAAAATGCAGTTAACTGTTAACTCATACGTCTCATGTTTACCTATAGATTACATCCTTATTAAGAAAGAGTGCATTCAAGTGATGTCTAAGACCATAAGATAAGAGTATAAGGTCTTCTAATGGCTATACTCCAATATAAAATAAAACATTAAAAAAAAAAGAGCACAAGGTCTTCTTAACTATTACTTGCATAATCTTCAGTCCATTTTATTTTAAAATAACTCTACAGAGAGATTTTAAATATTCATGAGGTAGTATATACTAACTTTCTAGTTAATTTCACACTTTAGAGAACTCTTGTTCTCTAAAAACTCTAGAGAACTCTAGTTCATAAGTTAAGGGCTGGATGGAAGTTTATAATTGAAAACAGTGAAAAGTCTTTACCCCTGAAGGGAAACAATCCTTTCCAAATGTAACTAATTTTGCTCTGTTTCCTTTTATCAAGTAGGAAAGAGACTAAATTACTCTTAGAACAGTACTTCTAGGGAGACGATCAATAAGATTCAAGAATTCACCCCCAGGATCCTAGAAAACTATGCTTCAATTTTAATTTACAACATAATTAAAGGTTTTGTTTAACACCAATTTTTTGTTTTATATTTTATGTTGCCATTTCTCTTAAAAGTTTACTTTTGCAGAATTTTGATCCAGGGAGGATAAAGGATGGTGCTTTGTAAAAGAAAATGTCCTGTGGCTCCAACAACACTGATGGGCTAAATATGTTCATAGATTTCTTAAACAAAAAATTCAGAAACTAATATTAGCTTCTGGCTAAGGAAAAAAAAAATCAGTCACCTTATTTAAAACACTTAATAAAGCTAAGTACCTTTACATGGGAATTATATACCAGAGATATAGAATTATTGACCAGCAATAGTATAGATTAAAAAAAAAAAAAAAGCTGTGAAGAGAAAATGAAAAGGTGGAAAAAATTTCTGGCTGCATTTCAGAATAATGGTTCACATATTTCTCAAAAGAAAAAAATCTATAGCTTTTCATATTAGTTCTCAGTAACATAAACTAATTGTAACTATTTCTTCAACAGGAAAAATTACCAGATTCCCATGTTGCATGTTAATCTGTCCTTATTTCAGACACTTGTGGCTGTCATGTAATGTGCACATCACAGTAATAAGCACTACCTTACTAGAAGTCCTCCATAAGGGAAGCGGAGAAACTGTCAACTCATTCCACTATAGTAAACATGTTATGACAATGTTTCTAGGCTCTCTCCTATTTTGAAAGCTAATTTTCAGCCTTGGGATGGAGAGCAAGTATAAACACAAAAATGAAAGAATCCCTTGGGGTTAGTTCTTTTTATCACAGTGAAAAGTGAAAGTGAAAAGTCGCTCAGTCATGTTTGACTCTTTGGGACCCCATGGATTGTATATAGTCCATGGAATTCTCCAGGCCAGAGTACTGGCGTGGTTAGCCTTTCCCTTCTCCAGGGGATCTTCCCGACCCAGGGATTGAACCCAGGTTTCCCACATTGCAGGCGGATTCTTTACCAGCTGAGCCACAAGGGAAGCTTGTATCACAGTATCTAACTATAATTCTTGCCAAATTAAAACTGCATTCTTTAACCACATTTGGTTTTGCTTTTGAACAAGTATAATCAACATGTAAGTTAACTATAAAACAACAATCTAAAGCAACAATCATTAATGCTGAAATGGAGCTTTCGGGACTATATTAAGAAAAATTAGAACCAAGAAAAATGTAACTTAAAAATAGGCAAAAGATCCAAATTGACACTTAAAAAAAAATAAACAAAGACCCAAGAAGCTTATGAAAAGATGTTCAACATCATGAGTCAAGAGGGAAATACAAATCAAAACTATAAAGAGATCCAACTTTACACCCAATAGAATGGCTATAACTGAAAAAACAGACAATTAACAAGTGTTGACGAGGATGTGAAACCCACTGAAAACCACATCTGCTTATAGGAAGGTAAAACAATGCCGTCATTTCTGCCGAGCAATTCCTGACCCAGCAATTCTCCTGGGTGTATGCCCAATAGAAATGAAAACATATGTTCCCACAAAAAAGCTGTACACAAAAGTTCATACTAGCACAATTCATAATATCCCAAAAGTTGAACAACCCAAACAGCTATCAATGGATGAATGGATAAATAAAATATAGTATATCCACATAATGGACTATCATTTGGCAATAAAAAGGAGTGTATTGAGGATACAGGCTACAATAAGGACAAACCTTGAATACTTATGCTAAGTGAAAGAAACCAGTCACAAAAGACAACATATTACATAACTCCATTTATATTAAATTTCCAGAAGAGACAAGTCTATGGAAACAAAGAAACAGGTTAGCAGTGGCCTACAGTCTGGGAGGTTAGGAGGAGTGTACAGCTAATGGATACAGGATTTCTTTTGGGAAGGTGATGAAAATGTTCTCAAACTGATTGTGGTGATGGGTGTACAACTCTGCATATACTAAAAACCACTGAACTGAACTGTAAGATATGTGAATTACATTGCAATATATAAAACTGCTGAAAATTTTAAGGTAAAAGTAATTAATACAGATATAATACTCTACATAAAACTTCTGTAAGGAATACATAGTTCTTTCAGATTTGGGGAGAAACAATATATCCACTTCTTAAATCATCCACTGAAACATATAATTGAATGTGTGGAGCATAAAATGTAGATAGACTCAAGAAGTGTTAGGGGAATCATATATAGTTGAACAACCGGGAGTCGGTGATGGACAGGGAAGCCTGGTATGCTGCAGTCCATGGGGTCGCAAAGAGTCGGACACAACTGAGCGACTGAACTGAACTGAACATACCTGCAGAATTAACTCTACCAAAGGAAAGAGAAAACTAGAACATAGGGCCAGTCACTTTACTATCCTAAACTTAAAAGTATTGGAGTACTTAAATACTTCTGTGAGGCATTCTAGTAAAGAATAGATAGGATCACAAAAAGTCCTTCCTCCTCATACAAATAAGAAAAGCCAGTGTGTAAATACAGTGTGGGAAAATCACACCAGTGCTTATTAGTAATTTTAGACGGATGTGATCCCAACCAATTACCAGCTACAGAGGTCTAAAGGCTGCAATAACTGTTTGAAGTGAAGTGAAGTCACTCAGTCGTGTCCGACTCTTTGCGACCCCGAGGACTGTAGCCCGCTCAGGCTCCTCTGTCCATGGGATTCTCCAGGCAAAAATACTGGAGTGGGTTGCCATTTCCTTCTCCAGGGGATCTTCCCAACCCAGGAATCGAACTTGGGTCTCCTGCATTGCAGGCAGACACTTTACCCTCTAAGCCATACTTGCTTATTCTCTCTAAAGTTTATTTTAACCTGAGAAAACTTTATTCATTTTAATTTGTGACAAACGCTGGGCTGGGGCTGAAGCTGGAAGAATACTAAAACATTATGCTGTTTTAACCAAATACAGACAATAAGCGCGTCACAAAGTAAGGGCAAATTATACTGCTTGAAGAATCCTGTATTTTAATACTAGCCTGAGTCTTCTTTAAGAAATTCTGTTGGTGTTCAAACTAAATTTTTTTCCATCTTATTATTCAGAAATCCATTTAAAAGGAAACAGAGCAAAACTAAAGTGTAGCTCAGACTCTGATCTTTACAAACTCCAAGTCCAGAGTACTAAATTTTGATTGCATTTCCCTTAATTTCCCCCACTACATCTGACTGAGAATTTCACTATACAAGGACTAGGAGCACTGGTCTCTAGCACTGCTTTTATAACTGCTTACTCAGGAAATCTCAACAAATTTGAGAAGCTCTCACTGAATAACTTGCACTTTTATTTAAAATTTTATTTCATATTGGAGTATAGTTGATTACCGATGTTGTGTTAGTTTCAGGTGTACAGCAGTTTGCACTTTTAGAACTGGGAAAACAGGGTACATAGCCTGTACCACTGGGTCACAGGCAAAATTCGGCGGGAGTAAAAAAAAAAAAAAAAAATGTCAGGTAAATAACAGGACAGATATCAACATGGATACTGAAAGGACGACGTGGATCGGGAACAGCTGTTATCATCACTTTACTATTTACTTCAAACACAGCTTTCAGTTTTTTTTTCAAATCTCTCAATAAATGAAAGGCAGACGGGGAAAATCCTTGCGTTGTTGCAATATTAAGCAGAAAGTAAATGAAAACGGAACTAAGCAAGCTGGTTTAAAAACAAAAATGCATCATTCAACAACGTGTTTCTTGAAACTTTTCACCTCTACTCCTGACATTTACTTCCCCTGTGACTCTAGTGTCCTCATCAATTCGCCCAAAATAACTCACTAACCAACAGCCCCATAGTGCCCTCCTACAATTTTGTTCCTAACATTCAGATAGTTGACTTGTGCTCAAAGGTCACTTCCTCCCTATTAGTTTTTTTAAATCGGAAGCACGAAAGGTGGGGCCTAAGCTGTTTTGGTCCATTCATAATCATTCTGGGCAATCTGTTCTAATGGGTGTTCCCTGTCCTTCTGGAGGAAAGATACCATCGAGTTTTATTAATTGTTTTATAACTCTGCTACTTATATGAGCATCTTCATATTACAGGTTCAGTACAAGACTGGCTTTGAATGCTTTAAGTTTGGGGCATTAACTGCTCTCACCAGGCTGTGGCCACATTATTAGCTTCCATTTACTGACAGCCGCTCTCTCAAAGTTATATAACGTTTGTTCCCCGTCCAACTACCCCCAACTCCTAGACGAATTATTGTTTTAATCTCCCAGTCTCAACGACCACTTTCTCACACTCCATAAACGTGCCAAGACACTAACTCTTCGCACATTCAGTAACGTCGACTGACCAAACCAGGGCAAAAACACACTGAAAAGGAGGGGTAAAGACGGAAAACAGTGTCGCTAGCATCTTTGTATGCCAAGAACGGTCCCAGAAACAAAGTAAAGGCGGCAGGTTTCAAATGAGGAGGCTAGGCTCCGCTTATTTCCGGAAAACGAATCAGGAAGACAAAGTATCCAAAAAACCAGGAAGCAGAGTTGGCACAGAGGGCAAAGGCCCTGTGCTGGGGGACTTACTGGGAGTGTGGGGAGAAGGAGGAATAATGGAAGAGCGGAAGGGAACGCGAGAGTGGCTGGTACACCCAGCAGCGCTGCCGGCTACTTGTAGATAAAGAGGGAAGGAGAGGGGCAGGATCTGGGGCCTCCCCGGGCCAGGGGAAGTCCTACCCTACACGGCGAGGCCCCGCGAGCCGGGTCGTCACCCCAAGTCAGGGCCCGCCACTCGGGGATTCCCAGGACCGGTTCCTCCCGCGGGGCGCGGCCGGCCACGGCCGGACATCCGAGCCCCGGTCCAGGCACTCACCCCCGCGGTCTCCTCAGCTGAACATTCCAGCAAACTCCTGTCGAGGGCCTGCACCTCAGGCTCCAACTCCGACGCCATCTTCCCTCCTTCGCCTCCCCAGCGCTGACGCCTCTACTGCCGCCCCGAGGGCAGCGGCCTCGCCACGGCCCGGGGGAAAGGGGGGCGCAAAGCCACCACCCTGCCTGCGGCGGTCGGTCTTGAGCAGGAGTTCAGGTGGCTGCGGGTGGAGAAGACGAAGAGTAGCGCGAGGTGAGCCGGGCAGAAGGGACAGCGTCTCCTGCGCTCCCTCCCAGGCTCTGCGCCCAAGAGTCAAGTCACCGCCTCGTCCCTGCCTCGGGGAAGGACACAGAAAACATCGGACCTGGCACTCTTGCCCGTTTCTACAGCGTCCGGCACCGTGAAAGGGGCAATAACACCCCAAAGAGGAAGCAGAGCACTCTGGGAGTTGTAGTCGTCCTCCGCAAGGCCGGGGAAAAGGTGGAACCCTTACAAGGAGCTCCCCCCACCCCAGGATGGCATTGTGGGAGTTGTAGTCCCTTCGTCTCCTAAGAGCTTGGAGAAATGGCAGATGAGCGGGCGGGGCTTTTCTGCACAGCTAGAACCGTGGGAAGAGACCACCTGGGAAGAGGCAGAAGCTCGAGATACTGTGTGGTACTGTAGTTTTATCCTTCAACACCGATTGTTCATTTTTGTATCCCAGAGCTTAGAACGGTGCCTGGCACGTGGTAGAACTCGAGTGCTTTTCAAAGCCTGGAGTGGGTACGAACTCAAATACTTGTCAAATGAATAAACATTCCTATAGTTACATTTCTATAGTGTTTATGGCCCTGTCATCCATCAACACTGGTAACGAAGGTGTACATCCCCCAGGATTTTGAAGGTTTTTAAAACATGTTAAACTGGTGTGAAAGGAAACGTTTCCAAGTGATTTAGTTACGACCGCTTATTAAAATTTATTACACATATTGTTGCAAAGGAGAAGGAGTCTACTGAGCCATTCAAAGATTTACTCTTGATCGGGACGTTTTATAGAAATAGATAATCATTGTTAGGTTGGACACAAAAGGAATTATGTTTCGGTAGAGGTAATTAGACTCTTGACTGACAGGTGGGTGGGTTTCTTACAAGTCTTCTCCTTTAGAGTTTATCAGAAAATTGCTTACACGTTGTAGTAGGTATGAGCTTTATTCCCACAAAGAAATTGTGAATTACATTAGGCAAAAAAAGTTCTGATGGAATCCAGGTTTGGAAGTTTTTTTTTTTTTTTTTTTTTTGCTGGGTGTTGTTGTTAACAAAACTATAATATTACCCAAGTTTTTTCTTTTAAGGAAATGAAAATTACCCATAATCCCACAGTCCAAATAAGCCTTGTTATCGCTTTAAAAAATGAAACTAATATATGTATAAGTTAGAACTTCAAACTCAATGGAAATATTTTTAAAGGGAAAAATGATAACTACGCCTCTTACCCAAAGTCCTTCTCCACAAAGAAAAGCGTTTTTAATACTTTCTTATGATTCTATCCAGAAAAAAAATAGTATGCATATATACATAAATACCTAGAATGAGAGATCTTGAAAGGGTCTTTTATATATATATATATAATGTTACTTTCTTCTTTGCCCAACCTCCTTGCCCTGATTGGCTCCTTAACCAGAGACAACCTGGAGGAAGCCTGGGATTGTTATAACCCAGAAGCAAAGATAATGCCTCTTTAAGAGTCCTAATGTAGAATTAAAGCCGTTAAAATGCATTTTAAAGAAACTTTAATATCATATGTGAAACGAATCGCCAGTCCAGGTTCGATGCATGATACTGGATGTTTGGGGCTGGTGCACTGGGACGACCCAGAGGGATGGTACGGGGAGGGAGGAGGGAGGGGGGTTCAGAATGGGGAACACGTGTATACCTGCGGCGGATTCGTGTTGATGTATGGCAAAACCAATACAATATAAATAAGTTTATATTAAAAATAAAAAATAAACTTTATTATTTTTTATTTTTGGATTAATTTTAATATTCTTTTCCCCTAAATTCTTGGGTTGGATATTTCTATTAACCGTTCTTTTTCAAAATGTACATCTAAAGCTGTGGTTTTCAAACTTGAGTGTGCATCAGAATTACCTAGAGGTCTTGATAAAATGCAGACTTCTGGATCCCACTTTCAGAATTTCTGATTCAATAGGTTTTGGATGGAGACTGAAAACTGTATTTCCATCAGGTTCCTGGGTCAATCTGTGGACTTGGGAACTAACTTCAAGAATCACAGATTTATTAATGCAATGCATTTCCATTATATACTGCTTGCTTTAATTATGTTATACAAATTTTGATATATAATATTTTATCATTTATTAGTATGATTTAAAATTTTCCAGTGTGTATGACCTTGTGATCTTTTTTCTTTTTCATATCCATGACTCATTTATTTTGTAACTGGAAGTTTATACATCTTAATCTCGCTCACTTTTTTCTTTCTTCCCTCCACCTGCTGCCCTCTGGCAACCACCTGTTTGTTCTCTGTACATACAGCACTCTTTCTGTTTTGTTATATTTGTTCATTTGTTTTGAATTTTAGATTCCACATATAAGTGAAATCGTACAGTATTTGTTTTATTGTCTAATATATTTTTCTTAGCATAATACCTTCTAGGTCCACCCACATTGTCACAAATGGCAAGATTCCATTCTTTTTGTGGCTGAGTAATATTCCATTGTATGTATGTACCAAACCTTCTTTATCCATTCATCTACTGATGGATGCCTAGGTTGCTTCTGAATCTTGGCTATTGTAAACAATACTGCAACAAACATAGGAGTGCATATATATTTTCTAATTAGTGTTTTTATTTTCTGCAGATAAATATGAAGAAGTGGAATTTCTGGATCATATAGTAGTTCTATTTTTAACTTTTTGAGGAATCTCTCTACTGTTTTTCACAGTGACTGCACCAATTTACATTCCCACCAAGAGTCCATGAGGGTTCCCTTTCTCCACATCCTGCTATTTACTGTCTTTTTGATAATAGCCATTCTGACAAGTGAAAGAGGATACTTGTGCTTTTGAGTTGCATTTCCCTAATGCAGGTGTTCCCAACCTCTGGGATCTAATGCCTAATAATCTGAGGTGGAACTGGGATAATAATAAAAAAATTAAGTGTACAAGAAACATAATGCTCTTGAATCATCCTGATACCATTCCCCACCCCTCCCTGCAGGTCTGTGGGAAACTTGTCTTCTATGAAATCGGTCCTTGGTGCCAAAAAGGTAGGGGACTACTGTCCCAATGAATAGTGATGCTAAGCATCTTTTCATGTCCCTGTTAGCCATCTGTATGTCTTCTTTGGAAAAACATCTGTGGAGATCTGCTCATTTTCTTAATCAGGTTGTTTGCTTTTTTTACTTTATTTTTTTATTTAAAAAAAATTTTTTTTTTCTTTAGGTCTGCACTATGCAACATGTGGGGTTCTAGTTCCCCAAGCAGGGAATCAAACCTGTACCCTCCGCAGTGAAAGCATGGAGACTTAACCACTGGACTGTGAGGAAAATCCAGGTTGTTTGTTTTTTAAATATTGAGTTGTGTAGGTTCTTTATCATATTTTAGATATTAAACCCTTATGAGATATACCATTTGCAAATACTTTCTCCCATTTAGTAGGTGGTCTTTTCATTTTGTTGATAGCATCCTTTGCTGATCAAAAACTAAAAGTTTGATGTAGCGTGGCAACCCCCTCCAGAATTCTTGCCTGGAGAATCCCCGTGGACACAGGAGTCTGGCAGGGTACAGTTCATGGGGTCACAAAGAGTCGGACACGACTGAACAAGTAAGCACAGTGCACAGTCCAACTTGTTTATTTTTGCTTTTGTTTGTCTTGCCTAAGGGGACATAACCAAAAAATGTTACTGAGATCAGTGTCAAAGAGCTTACTGCCTATGTTTTCTTCCAGAAGTTTGATGGTTTCAACTGTTACGTTTACATCTTTAATCCATTTTGAGTTTATTTTTGTACATGGTGTGAGAGGGTAGTCCAGTCTGATTCTTTTGTACGTAGCTGTCCAGTTTTCCCAACACCATTTATTTAAGAGGCTGTCTTTTCCTGATTGTATATTGTTGCCTCCTTTGTCACAGATTGACTGGGGCTCATTTCTGGGCTATCTGTTCTGTTCCATTGATCTATGTGTCAGTTTTTATGCCAGTACCGTACTGGTTTGATAATTAAGTTTGAAATTGGGAAGCATGATAACTCCAGCTTTGTTCTTCTCTCTCAAGGTTGTTTCGTCTATGTGTCTATGGAAAAAACTTCTGTTTCCATACAAATTTAGAATTATGTGTTCTAGTTTTGTGAAAAATGTCACTGGTATTTTAATAGGGATTGCACTGAGTCTGTCGATTGGCTTGGGTATGGTCATTTAACAAAATTAACTCTTTCAATCCATGAACACAGTATATCTTTCCATCTGTGTCATCTTAATTTCTTTCGTGTGTTTTACAGTTTTCTAAGTATAGGTCTTTTACCTCCTTAGTTAGATTCATTCTTAGATAGTTTACTCTTTTTGGCAGCATTATAACTGGGATTGTTTCTTAATTTCTCTTCTGATAATTCACTGCTAGTGTATAGAAATGCAACAGGTCCTGTATATTAACTTTGTATCATGCAACTTTCCTGAATTCATTGATTAGTTTTATTAGTTTTTTAGTGGCATCTTTAAGATTGTGTATATATCATGCCATCTGCAAACAGTGACAGTTTTACGTCTTCCTTTTTAGTTTTTCTTCCTCTTATTTCTTTTTCTTGTCTGATTGCTGTGGCTAGGACTTCTAATACTATGTTGAATAAAAATGGTGAAAATAGACATTCTTGTCTTGTTCCTGATCTTAGAGGAAATTCCTTCAGCTTTTCACCATTGAGTATGATGTTAGCTAAGGGCTTGAACTATCTGGCCTTTGTTATGTTGAGGTATATTCTCTCTATACCCACTTTCTGGATAGTTTTTTACCATAAATGAATGTTGAACTTTGACAAAGTTCTTCGGCAACTATTGAGAAGATCATATGGTTTTTATTCTTCAATTGGTTAATGTGGTGTATCACATTGATTTGCAGGTGTTGAACCATCCTTGTATCACTGGGATAAATCCCACTTGATCATGGTCCTTTTAATGTATTGTTTAATTTGGTTTGTTAATATTCTGTTGAGTATTTTTGCATCTGTGTTCAGTGATGTTGGCCTGTAATTTTCTTTTTTTGTTTGATAGCTTTGTTTGCTTTTGGTATCAGGGTGATGCTAGCCTCATAAAATGAGTTCAGAAGCCCTCATTCCTCTGCAATTTTTTGGAATAGTTTGAGAAGGATAGGTGCTAACTCTTCTATAAATTTTTATGTCATTCACCTGTAAAGCCATCTAGTCCTAGACCTTTGTTTATTAGGAGTTTTTTTAAAAAATTTTATTTTATATTGGAGTATAGTTGATTAACAATGTTTTGTTAGTTTCACGTGTACAGTAGAGTATTTCACTTAAACATATACATGTATCTATTCTTTTTCAAATTTTTTTCATTGGGAGTTTGTTTTATTAGATTCAATTTCATTACTGTTCATATTTTCTGTTTCTTCCTGTTTCAGTTTTGGGATGTTGTACATTTCTAGTAATTTGTCCATTTCTGCCAGGTTGTCCATTTAATTGGCATATAGTTGTCCATTTCTTCTAGGTTGTCCACTTTATTGGCATATAGCTTTTCATACACCCCACTCCAGTGCTCTTGCCTGGAAAATCCCGTGGACAGAGCAGCCTGATAGGGTGCAGTCCATGGGGTCGTGAAGAGTCAGACACGACTGAGCAACTTCATTTTCACTTTTCACTTTCATGCATTGGAGAAGGAAATGGCAACCCACTCCAGTGTTCTTGCCTGGAGAATCCCAGGGACGGGGGAGCCTGGTGGGCTGCCGTCTATAGGGTCACACAGAGTCGGACACAACTGAAGCGACTTAGCAGCAGCATCAGTTTTTCATATAGTTTCTTATGATCCTTTGTATTTCTATGGTGTTTTGGGTTAGGTTTTTTTTCATTTCTGATTTTATTCATTTGGTCCCTTTCCCTTTTTCTTTTGATGAGTCTAGCTAATTTTGGTTATCTTTCCAAAGAACCAACCTTTAGTTTCATTGATCTTTTCTGTTGGGCTTTTAACGTCTTTATTTCATTTATTTCTGCTGTGGTCTTAATGATTTCCTTCCTTCTATTAACTCTGGGTTTGGTTTATTCTTCTTTCTATAGTTCTTTTAGGTGTAAGGTTAGGTTGTTTATTCAATATTTTTCTTGTTGAGGTAAGCATGTATCACTATAAACTTTCCTTTTAAAATTGCTTTTGTAAGTTTTGAAAAATATTTATGTATTTGGCTGCCTTGGGTCTTAGTTGCAGCATGTGAGATCTTTAGTTGTGGCGTGTGGGACGCAGTTCCCTGACCAGGGATTGAACGTGGGTCCCCTGCGCTGAGAACATGGAGTGTTAGCCACCAGACCACCAGGGAAGTCCCATCACATAGGTTTTTGATTGTCATGTTTTCATTTTCATTTGTCTTTCATTTCAGTTCAGTCACTCAGTCGTGTCTGACTCTTTGCAACCCCATGAACCGCAGCACGCCAGGCCTCCCTGTCCATCACCAACTCCCGGAGTTTACTCAGACTCACGTCCATCGAGTTGGTGATGCCATCCAGCCATCTCATCCTCTGTCATCCCCTTCTCCTCCTGCCCCCAATCCCTCCCAGCATCAGGGTCTTTTCCAATGATCAACTCTTCACATGAGGTGGCCAAAGTACTGGAGTTTCAGCTAACGTCATTCCTTCCAAAGAAATCCCAGAACTGATCTCCTTTAGAAAGGACTGGTTGGATCTCCTTGCAGTCCAAGGGGCTCTCAAGAGTCTTCTCCACAGTTCAAAAGCATCAATTCTTCAGTGCTCAGCTTTCTTTACAGTCCAACTCTCACATCCATACATGACCACTGGAAAAACCATAGCTTTTGAACTGTATTGTTGGAGAAGACTCTTGAGAGTCCCTTGGACTGCAAGGAGATCCAACCAGTCCATTTTAAAGGAGATCAGTCCTGGGTGTTCTTTGGAAGGAATGATGCTAACTGAAACTCCAGTACTTTGGCCACCTCATG
>SJYX01011710.1:813014-833207 GCA_006410675.1 Oreotragus oreotragus
TATAATTTGAATGTTAGTATGCTTGATGCTGTCTCAGAGGTCTCTTAAACTGTCTTCATTTCTTTGTATTCCTTTTGTTGTTGTGATGATTTCTACACTCTGTCATCCAGCTCACTAATCTGTTCTTGTGTGTCATCTAATCTACTAAAAATAGCCTTCTAGTTTTTTTTTCATTTTAGTTATGATATTCTTTATGTCTAGTTCTTCTTTATATTTTTCGAATTTTTTGTTAATAACATCTAACTTCTCACTCTGTTCATCTAATTTTCCTCCTGAGTTATTTGAACGTCTTTATGACCATTACCTTATACCCTTTATTGAGTAGATTGCTTATCTGCACTTAGTTCTTCTGGGGTTTTATCTTGTTCTTAGTTTGGAACATATTCCTCTATTATCTCATTTTGCCTACTTTGCTGTTTTTATTTCTATGTATTTGGTAAGTATTTACATTTCCTGACCTTGGAGAAGTGGCCTTTTATAGGAGGCATCCTATGTATCCCAGCAGTATGCTTTCCTCCTGGCCACTAGAGCTTTATGCCTTAAGAGTACCCCCTATGTGGGCTGCAGGGGTCCTTCTGTTGTGTGAGACTGATCACTGTGGGTGGTCTGATAGGTGTGGCTGTCCCCTTGCTCGGTTGGTTGCCAAACTGCCTTGTGTGGAGGATGCCATCCACTAGAGGGTGGGGCTGGGTGATAAGGCAGCTGGCTGTGGAAGCCCGTGGCTTTCCAGGCCTAGTACTGCCACACTAGTGAGTGATTATGGGTCAGAGGGTCCTGGATCTTGTATTAGCCTACTGATTGGTGGGGTTGGGGCCCAGGGGCATCCCAGAGCTGGAATCAGCCTGCTGGTGGGTGGACTTGTGTTCCCCATTCCCTAGCTAGCTGCTCAGCTTGAGATGTCCCAGCACTAATGCCAACAGGGGCCATGTTCCAGTTCTAATAAGTTACATGGAGGATTCTAAAATGGCCCTCACCAGCACTAGGGTCCTCACAGAATAAGCACCCCAAAAGGGCTGCCACCAGTGTCTGTGTCCCCAGGGTGAGCTCCAGTTGCTTCCTGCCTCTCTAGGACATTCTCCAAGATCAGCAGGTGGATCTGACCCAGGCTTCTATCAAATTACTGCTTCTGCTCTGGGGCCCAGAGCATGTAAAATTTTGTGTACACCCTTTAGGAGTGGAGTTTCTCTTTCCCACAGACCTCTAGTTCTCCTAAAAGTAAGCCCTGCTTGCCTTCAAAGCAAAGTGTTCTAGGAGCTCATCTTCCTGGTGCAGGACCACTGGGGGAGCAATGTAGGTCTTGGAACTCTTGCTTTTTGGGGAAAACCTCTACGGTGTTGTTATCCTCCCATTTGTGGGTCACCCACTCAGGGGATGGGTGTTGACTATATAACACCCCTTCTACCTGTCTTCTTATGGTTCTTTCTTTATATCTTTAGTTAAAGAAGATTTTTTCCATTAGTCTTCTGGCCTTCTTCCTCAATAGTTGCTTTTTTTTTTTTTTTCAAATTTTGGTGTGCCCATGGGAGGAGGTGAACTTAGATATTTCCTCCTCTGCCATCTCGGCCACTTCTGGCATTGTTATCCTGTTACTGATTTCTCATTGTACTGTACTGTGGGCAGAGAACATGGTTTATATGATATAGATCCTTGGTATTTGATGACATTTGCCTTGTGGACTAGGATATATGGTCAAGGAATCACTCCAAAGCCATTATTTCTTCAAATATTACCTTTCTTGCATTCTCACTATTTCTTCTTTGTGGGACTTCTGTTTTACTTCCTTTTATATTTTCCAGGACTTCCGACCTCTTTTTCATTTTCCCATATTTTTAACTTTGTTCCATTCTGGTTATATATCCAATGGCACCCCACCCCAGTACTCTTGCCTGGAAAATCCAGTGGACGGAGTAGCCTGGTGGGCTGCAGTCCATGGGGTCGCTAACGGTCGGACAGACTGAGCGACTTCACTTTCACTTTTCTCTTTCATGCATTGGAGAAGGAAATGGCAACCCACTCCAGTGTTCTTGCCTGGAGAATCCCAGGGATGGGGGAGCCTGGTGGGCTGCCGTCTATGGGGTCACACAGAGTCGGACACGACTGAAGTGACTTAGCAGCAGCAGCAGCAGCATACAAATTCTCTCTTCATCTGTGTCTAATCTGATATTAACTGTCTATTGAGTTTTTATTTTCAATGACTTCATTTCTCATTTCTAGAAATTACATTTAATTCACTTTCAAAAAGTCCTGTTCTTTTATAATGCCTTATTTACTTATGGCACTAAATCTTTCTTTGATATCTTTAGTACTTACGAAAATGCTTATTCAGTAGTGTTCTGTAGTTGTACTTATAAAGGACTTGGGAGCTGAATCTTGGTTTGTGTGTCTGTGCAGATCCTCATTTAAATGATTGCTCCTTTGTGCTTTGTGATTATCAAATTTGAGATCATTTCTGCTTAGCATTGACTATGGGAATCTCAACAGGCCTGTATTTAGAGCATGACCTTCAGAACAGTTTTCCATTTACTACTACAAGGCCAAATTTTCTAGGAGCATCATATACTCAGAACCAGGTACACTAGGAGTATCATAGACCCAGGATCAAATTTTATGTCAGTCTCTTGGCTTGGGGATTCCCTAAGAGTATTAATTCAATTGTGTGACATTGTCTCTGTTTATAAATTCTTATGGGAGAGTTCTTTTCCCTCCTTGGAGTNGTATCATAGACCCAGGATCAAATTTTATGTCAGTCTCTTGGCTTGGGGATTCCCTAAGAGTATTAATTCAATTGTGTGACATTGTCTCTGTTTATAAATTCTTATGGGAGAGTTCTTTTCCCTCCTTGGAGTCTAGTTTAAAAGCTTCTTTGTTATTTCCCTCTGCCAGTCAATGAGTTTTTTCCTAATCTATCCTTTCACTAGTATTCCATTCCTTTGAAAGCTCTGGCTTTATGTGGGAATCTCAGTTTCAATTTATGTTCCTTGGCCCAGAGTCTTATCTTTTGTTCCCAGTTGGTCATCAAACACTAAGCTCCAATTTTCAGTTACACATGGCATATTAAATACCTCATGACAGTAAAGGGGGACAGGGAGAAAGATAGGCTAGGTATGGAGACGATAACACCAAACTTTTGGAAGGTGGAAAGCAAATGAATGAGAAGTAACTGACTTTGCAGTCAGTGAATGCTGAAACCTGGGCTTCCCTGGTAGCTCAGCTGATAAAGAATCCGCCTGCAATACAGGAGACCCCAGTTTGATTCTTGAGTCAGGAAGATCTGCTGAAGAAGGGATTGGCTACCCACTCCAGTATTCTTGGGCTTTCCTAGTGGTTCAGCTGGTAAAGAATCCGCCTGCAGTGTAGGAGACCTGGGTTTGACCCCTGGGTTGGGAAGATCCCCTGGAGAAGGGAATAGGCTACCCACTCCAGTAGTCTGGCCTGGAGAATTCCATGGACTGTATAGCCCACGGGGTCACAAAGAGTTGAACACTTCTGAGCGACTTTCACTTTCAAGCCAGCAATAAAGCAGTACAGACTCGTGCTAATTCATATCCAGAACGCTGAAAGATTTAGAAAAATAAAGCACCATGTTACTGTGAAGGTGAGTGAAGATGATGCTAAAAACAAGAATATTGTTTGAAAGTCTGTATAACAAGAAGTTAGATCACCTCATCTCCCACCCTGGAAGAAGACTAGAGGTTTATTCTCTAGAGAGGCTGCACTTGAGGGTCTCTGGACTGAGAGACTTATGGCAAAACCAGCAACAGGGACACTGTACTGAATACCAGGGCCCTAACTCATAGCTGATACACTGATATGTTCACCCCCAATGCATTTCATCCCCTTGGCTCTAAGCATACCAGTGGCTGGCTTATACGTCTCAGGCAGAAGTTTGAGAGAGTCTTCTCCAGAGAGACAAAACAGCCTAAAAGAAAATCTGTCAGAGGCGTGAAACTCTATAGTAGACTGCTTGGGCGGCCATACCAGAATACTGCAGACTGGGTGACTTAAAGCTAATTTTATCAAAGTTCGGAGTCCAGATGTCTAAGATCAAAGAACTAGCTGTGTTGGTTTCGGGTGAGGGCTCTCTCCTTGGCTTGCAGATGGCTACGCTCTCATTGCATTCTCCCACAGCCTTTCCTCTGTGTGTGTGGAGAAAAA
Source organism: Oreotragus oreotragus (assembly GCA_006410675.1). NCBI lineage: Eukaryota > Metazoa > Chordata > Mammalia > Artiodactyla > Bovidae > Oreotragus > Oreotragus oreotragus. The sequence continues at coordinate 817,170 of SJYX01011710.1, forward strand.
GAGGTCTCTGGTGTCCCTTCCCAGTGGGAGGGTAGCTGTTATATAGGTTGGTTAGCGAAACATATCTGGGAAGGGAGAATTGTGCCAAGCCCTGAGTGAAAAGAAAGAGGTAGTCACAGGAGCATTGTAAACAAAGGAAACAGCAAGTGCAAAGGGCCTGAGGCTAAAACAGACTTGGAATGAATCAAGAACATTAAGAAAGCTGTGGCTTTATGGCAAAAAGTTTTCAGAGAAACTAATAAATACTAGGCTTCCCAAGTGGCGCTAGTGGTAACGAATCTGCCTCCAGTGCAGGTAGACATTAGAGACACAGGTTCGATCCCTGGGTCTCTAAGTTCCTCTGAAGAAGGAAATAAATAGCAACCCACTCCAGTATTCTTGCCTGGAGAATTCCATGAACAGAGGAGCCTGGTGGGCTGCAGTCTAGGGTCGCACAGAGTCGGACACAACTGAAATGACTTAGCATGCACACGTGCTCACTAGTAATAAAACTGTTCTATTTTTCCTATTCTTTACTAAAACCTTTTCAAGATAGACGTTACTATTTTTAGTTAAAATATGATGAAACTGAGCTTCATGAAGATAAGGTAACTTGCCCAAAGTCACTGTGGTAGATTGAATCAGTTTTATGGCCCTTATCTTATGTATAAATAAATGTTTATTTGGGTGTGCCAGGTCTTAGTGGTGGCATGTGGGATCTTCCATCTTAGTTGCATCCTGTGGGATCTAGTTCCTTGACCAGGGATTTAACCTAGGCCCCCTGCACTGGGAATTTGGAGTCTTAGATACTGAACTGTCAGAGAAGTCCTTCCCTTACCATCTATAACAAGTCTCAGGAATACTTTTATTTTCTTTGACAGGTGCAATATATTCTTTCAGTTCAGTTCAGTCGCTCAGTCGTGTCCGACTCTTTGCGACCCCATGAATTGCAACACGCCAGGCCTCCCTGTTCATCACCATCTCCCGGAGTTCACTCAGACTCACATCCATCGAGTCTGTGATGCCATCCAGCCATCTCATCCTCGGTTGTCCCCTTCTCCTCCTGCCCCCAATCCCTTCCAGCATCAGAGTCTTTTCCAGTGAGTCAACTCTTCTCATGAGGTGGCCAAAGTACTAGAGTTTCAGCTTTAGCATCATTCCTTCCAAGGAAATCCCAGGGTTGATCTTCAGAATGGACTGGTTGGATCTCCTTGCAGTCCAAGGCATGTAAATTATTGTACTTGGTCATTACGGGAGGCCAAATGAAAGAAGGCAAAATAGTGTCTTTCTGGCTTTACAGAGGCATTAGAAAACCAGTGACACCAAGCCCAAAAAGGACAAGGGCGTAAGGCTGCCCCAGGCATGGGTTCTTGTTATATCAGCCTCTCAGAAACCACCGAATATTCACAAGTTCAGTTACTGCGGCAAACTCTGCGGGTTGGCTTCCCCAGACAGTGTCATCTCCAGGTATGCTCTCATGCCCTCCCTCTAAAGTGTGGTCAGCTGAACACCACATTGTCTACACTCCTTTGCAACTAGAGTCCTGGAAACAAATTAGATTCCATCAGTTGTATGCGCTCTGGTGAGAGTTAGAAGTTGCAAGTGCATTGGAGACTATCTTGTCCCTGGCCGTTACTGACATCAAGGTTGGTCTTGGAGATGTGTATCTGTTGGCTTTGTTTCTCTGCAGAGCCCTGACTGATACGATTGCTATTAGCAAATATCCATTTGCCTTGCTGTTGGATTCATTTAATTAACTCTGTTTTTCCATCTTGTATTAAAGCTTTTTAATTAAAATTTTATTTTCTAATAGATAATATTGCCAGTTGAACCTAGCCATTCAATTCCCTCTCCTGGAGACAACTACTGTCTCCATTTCTCATGTGTCCTGCTAGAGAGTTCCTGTATATTGCCAGTATATTTTTGTTTTTATGCCAGTGGTAGCATATATGCATATTTTCTGCATTTCACTTTTTCATTTAGGAGATTCCTCCATAGGCTATGTAGTATTCCAGTGACTCTATGTTTCATTTATTTAACAATCCCTTATTAATGATGTCTAAATCACTTCCAGTCTTTTGTTCTTACAGACCATATGGCAATAAATGACCTTGTAAAAATGTTATTATGCACATGTAAGTGTGTCTGTGGGACAGATAAAGTCTTTAGAGTTAGAATCCCTAGACTACAGGGGATGAGTGTTTTTAATTTTTGTCAAAATTATACATGTGCAAATGTCAAGAATTTTGCAGTTCTACAGGGTTTGTTTAAAAACAATGAAAAAAGGCAGAGCAGTCCCTAGTCCTTTCCCCCCCCATTTCTGTCTTCTCAGAAGAGGCAATCACTTTGAATTATTTTAGCTGCTGCCATATTTCAAAATAGCTTCCTTGTATTACTTCTTGATTTTTTTCCATTTTAGGCATCATCTATGCACTTCCTGTTAGGAAAGAAGATTTCTCGCTCTTTCATCCCCTGCCCCCACCTTCATATTCCTCTACCCTCCTGATGTAGTTATATTTGTCATTTAGATGGACAAACTTTCAGAGTTTACATTATTATGCTGATAGAAGTTTTTATAGCTGAGCCAACCAGTAAATTATGATGACTTTTCTTTTCCTGAACAACTTTTTATTTTCCATGGAGTTAATAATTGTCTTATTTTTCATTTTCATCATTTTCTGTGAGCACACCAAGATGTTCAAGCTCCAGTTCTCTACCAATTGTCTAAGTCTCTCATTATCCTGAGACACATCCAGTTAACTTTAAATTATATCTTGTAGAAATCTCTACTGGGGGAAGGCAATGGCACCCCACCCCAGTACTCTTGCCTGGAAAATCCAATGGACGGAGTAGCCTGGTGGGCTGCAGTCCATGGGGTCGCTAACAGTTGGACAGACTGAGCGACTTCACTTTCACTTTTCTCTTTCATGCATTGGAGAAGGAAATGGCAACCCACTCCAGTATTCTTGCCAGGAGAATCCCAGGGATGGGGGAGCCTGGTGGCTGCCGTCTATGGGGTCACACAGAGTCGGACACAACTGAAGTGACTTAGCAGCAGCAGCAGAAATCTCTACTGGAGTTTTCTGACCTCCAAAGTGGTAATGGCATGGGACTTCCCTGGTGGTCCAGTGGTTAAGACTTTGCCTTCCGATGCGGAGGGGTGGAGTCGGGGGTAGGTTTGACACCTGGTCAGAGAGCTAAGATCCTATATGCCTTGTGGCCAAAAAACAAAAACAAAAACAAAAAAACCCTGAATGAACTGGCTGTCCTGTTAGCCTAGAGCCAGTAGAAGATTTTCCATGACACTATGAAGCTTAAGCTTCAAGAGCCTTCATTTGCCTTAGCAATGTATCCACATGATACTTTTGTATAATTAGAAGAGCAAGACATTTTAACTGTTTGGTTAAATACATTGTCTCTTTCCTATTCGTGTTTCCCTCTGTCACATTTTCTCTCACATTACACTTTTGGGATCCAAGCAAGGGGAATTAGGTTGGAGATCCATTCAGCTTGTATTTAGTTGGATTATTTATGTAGTTTGTAGTCACATCTGTATAAAGTTCAGTTATTGTCATTCATCCTAGTAGGAATTGCTATAGGAATGTGTGTGTGTGTGTGTGTGTGTGTGTGTGTGTGTGGTGTGCTCAGTCACTCTGTTGTGTCTTTACAACCCATAGACTGTAGCCCACCAGGCTCCTCTGTTAATGGGATTCTCCAGGCAAGAACACTGGAGTGGGTTTCCATTTCCTCCTCCAGGATCTTCCCCACTCAGGGATGGAACCCGCATCTCTTATATTTACCTGCATTGGCAGGCGCATTCTACCACTGCGCCAACTCAGGAATATTCCTACCTTCTATTAATATTATGCTAACTCACCCTGGGTTGTAACACAAAGGTACAGAGACAGAGGTTATAACAAGATGTGAATATGTCCTATGGTGCCTGATGGCAGAAGTAGGTGACTAAGGGCAGAAAAACAAGAAGGTCTGAATGTATGGAGCTGGAAGATAGTGTGTGGAAAAGTTTTTTCCATGTATCAGCTGTAGGAAATTATAAGTGATGGATTCAGTTTCTAACAATTTAGTTTTTTCCTATCAAGAATATACTGATTAAGGCAACACATAGAATTATAAATGCACTGTACAATTTTTCTTTTTTGGTGTGAAACATCTAAATAGAATTTATCAGAATTCTGTTTAAGCCTGTAGCAGTATTATAAATAGCACTATGTATATGTAAAAGTTGCTTGTTTGATATACATCTCTACTATTGATAATAAAAACAAATTCTGATTAATCATGCTGGAGAAAAGACTGAATTATCTCCATATTCTCTCTAGAGAAAAATATCACAAAATCTTTGTCATATGTAGAGATGACCAAAAAGTATACAGCATACACTTAAGAGTTTTACATTTCATTGTATGTAAGTTTTACCTCAAATGAAAAAAGGGCAAGAATTGTTAAAAAAAAATTTGAATCCCCTATTAAGGGCATGCATGCTGAGGCAGATGGCAGGAAATGTACTGACACCTGCAAATTGTTCCATGTGATATGCATCAAAAAATAAGATGAATTGATGGACAGTTGGAGAATTGGATAGATTGACAGATCTTTGATAAATTAAGTATAGTAAAATGGTAACTGTAGAATTTGGGTGATAGGTATTGGTATTTATTGTAAAGATTTTGTAACTTTTTCTATAAGTTTAAAATTTTTCATAATAAATTATTGGGAGAAAAATTATGCAGCTGAAAAATATAGAGTAAAGGTATTAGACACTTGAATCAAGTAGTTAGCTCATAAAATAATATTCTATTTTTCTGGATTTTTGTGATGTTTGTGGTATTTGTCAGCTCTTTCAAATTTGTAGTTTGTTATGCTTTCTCATTCTATCAGTACACAAATATTCATTTTCATACCAACATTTCTATTTGTAATTTTGTATTTTACTTTCTTAAAGATGATCCCTGAATTGTATAAGCTTCAGCGTCCGTAAAGCCTGGATCCACCTCTGCCTGGTACACAGCCAACATTCTGAAATCTCTTTCCACATTCTCTTTGGAATCTCCAGTCTCCATTGTCCTTAAGATTCCCTTCATCCTCCTGGTGTTGCAGTTCCTGTGTCCTGGATTCTATGTCTTCTTATCTTCTTCATTCTTTGATTCACTTTCATTTTTATGAACCAGATATTCCAGTAGTTTCCAAAGAAATGTTGCATGAGAAATACATTTTGGGGACCTTGCGATTATCAAATTATCTTTATTCTGCTCTGCCACTTGACTGATAGTTTGCCTGAGTATAGAGTTAGAGGTTGGAAATAATTTTCCTCCAGAATTCTGAAGGCAGCTCCTAGTTGTCTTCTAACTTTTAATATATCTATTGAGAAATCTAGTCATTCTGATTTCTAATTCTTTATTTATGATCAGTTTTTCTATCTCTGTAAGTCTAAAGGATCTTCTTTTTATCCGTAGAAATTTCACAATGATATGACTTAACGTGGGTCAATTTCTGTTCACTGATGCTGAGCACTCAGAGGGCCCTTTCAGTGTGAAAACTCATGTCCTTACAGTCTGGGAAGTTTTAAAGAATTAGTTTTTAAAGATAATGTTCTCGTCTTTTTTTTTTTTTCTACTATAATTCCTGGGATAGTCTTCTATTTCTCGTATCTTTTCTCTTATTTCCGTCTCTTTGCCTTTCTGCTTTTCTTTTTTTTTTATAGCCACACCACACAGCTTTTAGGATCAAAGTTCGCCAACCACGGATTGAACCTGGGCCCCAGCAGTGAAAGTGCCAACTCCTAACCACTGAACCACCAGGGAATTCCCTCTCTCTGATTTTCTTTCTGAGAGATCTCCATTTAATCAATTTTTCTATTTTTTTACTTTATTTTTTAATTGGAGGAAGATTACAATGTTGTATTGGTTATACAGTCACGGTTATACATATATCACCTCTTGAGCTTCCCTCTTTTCCTTTGATCAGTTTTTTATTTATTCTTTCCATTTTTGATTTCCCGGATTTCAATTTCATTCATTGATTCCTTTAAATAATATCTTATTCTTTTATGGTTTCAATAATGTGTCTCTGAGGATATAAATTATAAGTGTGGTTGTGGGTTTGTTTTGTTGTTGTTGTTTTCTTCCCTCTTACATAGCTTCAATTTTATCCAGGTTTCTTCTTTTCTGTTAGTTTTGTTTCTTGTGTTAGAGGCTGTAGTCTGTGGTTGTTGGCTCATTTTTAAGAGTGGGAGACTAAAAATCTGACAAGATGCTCTGAATGCATGGGTAGGGTGTATCAGTTGTGGACTTTGCTATAGGATGATCTGCCTGGGACATTTCACTGGAAAATCTCTGATGTCAGTATGTCTAGGTCTTTCCCCTTAGTCTAGTCAGATTTCTCATAGAACACACTTACTCTCTTGCCTGAGATGTAAATGGTCCTATCTTTTCCCACTGTCAAGGGACTAGTGCAATATGGCGCCCAGAGTCAGACCTGCAGGAATAGAATTCCCAGCCTCCCAGGTTGAGTCAGTTAAACAAACTCATTGTAGACCAGAAGGGATGGATGTATTCACTTTGTATTTCTAAAAGGGCACTGCTGCTGCTGCTAAGTCACTTCGGTTGTGTCCCACTCTGTGCGACCCCATAGACGGCAGCCCACCAGGCTCCTCCGTCTCTGGGATTCTCCAGGCAAGAACACTGGAGTGGGTTGCCATTTCCTTCTCCAGTGTATGAAAGTGAAAAGCGAAAGTGAAGTCGTTCAGTCGTGCCTGACTCTTCGCGACCCCATGGACTGCAGCCTACCAGGTTCCTCCGTCCATGGGATTTTCCAGGCAAGAGTACTGGAGTGGGGTGCCATTGGGTACTAGTATACGTTTAAAAAGTCATACCGAATGATCTAGGGCCTGTAGACACCGATTACTGTTGGTATTTGTTTTGATCCATTACTTATTGTTACCAATGGAATGTTGAATCCTTCCGTAGTTGAGCTTACACTCACATAATCGTCTATCTGCAAAAACTGTATGAAAGTGAAAGTGAAGTCACTCAGTCATGTCTGACTCTTTGTGACTCTATGGACTGTAGCCCACCAGGCTTCTCTGTCCATGGGATTTACCAGGCAAGAATACTGGAGTGAGTTGCTGTTTCCTTCTCCAGGGGCTCTTTCTGACTCAGGGATCGAACTCCGGTCTCCCCCATTGCAGACAGACTCTTTACTGTCTGGGCCACCAGAGAATCCAATGTTTTTAATTAGAATACCTGGCTATTCTCTATTATACACCTCACCCTGGCTTGGGAGATTCTTATGTGTTCAGTTAGTCCACAACTAATGCGAGAGGAGTCATGCTGTAGGTTATACTGCTTTGCAATGGAGGGAATAATGCCACATACATCAGGGATTGGTCTTTGACCAGCAGGAGCCATGATTAAAAGAAAGAAGATCAAATGAGCTATATGAGCAGAGGAAATTCAATCAGACTCCTCACGTGATTTGGATACTAAATTTGTGATTATGATCATATTCAGCATTTCCTAGGCCTCCCTCCTTCTCACTATCTTGCTTGATTCCCACTAGTAAGTTTATAATTTACCTACCATTTGGTTAAAAGGCGTTTTCATTTTTACGTTAATATTTCTGGTGAGTTGTGAAATAAGTTCCTGTCCCAGATTACTCAGTGAATTATTATCAGGCTGGCTGCCCACACTGTGTAAAACCCAAAAGGCAGAGGGAAATTTCATTTTAGACTCATATGCTTAGTTGTTATGTTTCCCAGTTCATAATTCTTTGCCCACTCTTTTGCAATCTTTAAAGCACTTGTGCTTTATCAAAGCTAAGTTCAAAACTTATTTGGGGACGCCCACGCAGTGTAACTATGACAAGACAGCCAAATTAATGAATTAATCAAAAAAACTAAAAAACTCCTTACTTGTATTTACCAGGTTCATTTACAGGTGTCGTCACCAGATATAAGGAATCAGGAATATCATATTTCTGCACAACTTTCTTAGTAAGCTCCCTAAGAGTTGATTCCATAATGGCAGCTTTTATTAATTAAGCATTAATTGTTCTGAGAACATACTTTTGGCCTTGATGGGCTGGGCAGCAGGGAAACTTATGTATCTTTCAGCAGTGGGCAGGGTGTTACCTCCAGGCACAGAAGTAGGTAGGGGAAGGCCAACCTCATGGGGCTGTTGAATGTAGCATGTTGGTTGTCAAATACATTGTCAGACCCTTGCCAAGGCAGCATTAATTTTCCCTTGTGATCACTCTTTTCTTGTGTCGGCTTGCCTGCCTCCCTCATCTTGTCAAAGTATCTCCGGCTTTGTTCCAACAGGTTTCCTTACCAGGGATTTAGTGGCATCCACAAGAGGAACCAGGAGCTTAATTTTGTGAGAACTGCCAGTCAGTTGAATCAAGCAGCCAAGCCAGTGGTGTAAACGTTTAATCACAGCCCAAGAACTTGAATAACTGAGAGAATGTCCCATTTTTATCTCTAGAGCCCAGATTCGTGTCATGGGGACTGCTTTTAATCTTGCACAGAGATAAGACCCCTCATGCTGCTCTCGAAATAGCCCCCACCCCAGGCTAAGTGTAGGATGTTTGCTGCTGAAGGCGGTTTTTTTAAAGGAAGGTGGAAACCTCAGGTCTAATACAGCGCTTCCTCTGCAGTGATGCCGGGTGTCTGCAGGGGGCGCTCTTGCCCAAGGCTGGCTTCTTCAGCGCCGGGAGGAGAGACGAACATTGGTGGGGCTGGGCTTTCCTATCACTGGGGTTCCTCTTCTTTAACAAGGGAGCTTGCGTTTGTCTGAACGTGACCAATCCCCGTTGCACAGCTTGGGACGCAGAAATACTTGATGTCCAATTGCTGTTTTGAATTCAATAAGCAGCTGATATAACTGACATTCAAAAGAAGCCTGGGCTTCAGCATCCTCAGGAGGAGAATCCTGAGGCCCATTCTTTCCTGTCGCTCAGGAATCCCCAAAGGCTCTAGCTTCCATCAGCCACGGAGACACACCTCCTACACTGATTGCTGATAGGGACCCAGAGGAAGGGCAGCAAGTACAGCTGTTTATAAGCTTCGGAGGCAGTCTGTGGTTCCGAGCCTATACAAATTCTGATACAGTACCCAAATGTGGGACGTCTGTCCCCAGGGTCCAACGTGCCCACTAAAATCTACGCCTGCTGTTTGGTGACAGGGCGCTCGAAAAACAAAAGCCTCTCCCTGGACCAGGGTGAATATCTACAGTCTAGAGGTAGAACCAAACTGCATCTTTAAGGGCCCCTGAATTTTCTCCTGGTGGATGATGCATCACATTTCATCAAAAATCAAGCGAAGACAGAGCTTCAGGCATAGTTGTTTCTGAATCATCCCTAATTAATGTCATAAGTTAATCAAGTAACTTCAATACCTGAATTAGGCCACCTGTTGAAATCCTGCTTTATCAAAAGTGGCACCCTGATGGAGAACCGATATTTCATGATGGCAGTACCAAGGGAACTTCTGGCTTTGCCAAAGAAAAGGTCACCATAAGTAGATTGTCAGATATAGCAAATAAAAAATATATATAGAACACCCAGTCACATTTGACTTTCAGAAAAACAACAGATGATTTTTTTTTTTTTATTTGATCCCCTATTAAGGGCATGCATGCTGAGGCAGATGGCAGGAAATGTACTGACACCTGCAAATTGTTCCATGTGATATGCATCAAAAAATAAGATGAATTGATGGACAGTTGGAGAATTGGATAGATTGACAGATCTTTGATAAATTAAGTATAGTAAAATGGTAACTGTAGAATTTGGGTGATAGGTATTGGTATTTATTGTAAAGATTTTGTAACTTTTTCTATAAGTTTAAAATTTTTCATAATAAATTATTGGGAGAAAAATTATGCAGCTGAAAAATATAGAGTAAAGGTATTAGACACTTGAATCAAGTAGTTAGCTCATAAAATAATATTCTATTTTTCTGGATTTTTGTGATGTTTGTGGTATTTGTCAGCTCTTTCAAATTTGTAGTTTGTTATGCTTTCTCATTCTATCAGTACACAAATATTCATTTTCATACCAACATTTCTATTTGTAATTTTGTATTTTACTTTCTTAAAGATGATCCCTGAATTGTATAAGCTTCAGCGTCCGTAAAGCCTGGATCCACCTCTGCCTGGTACACAGCCAACATTCTGAAATCTCTTTCCACATTCTCTTTGGAATCTCCAGTCTCCATTGTCCTTAAGATTCCCTTCATCCTCCTGGTGTTGCAGTTCCTGTGTCCTGGATTCTATGTCTTCTTATCTTCTTCATTCTTTGATTCACTTTCATTTTTATGAACCAGATATTCCAGTAGTTTCCAAAGAAATGTTGCATGAGAAATACATTTTGGGGACCTTGCGATTATCAAATTATCTTTATTCTGCTCTGCCACTTGACTGATAGTTTGCCTGAGTATAGAGTTAGAGGTTGGAAATAATTTTCCTCCAGAATTCTGAAGGCAGCTCCTAGTTGTCTTCTAACTTTTAATATATCTATTGAGAAATCTAGTCATTCTGATTTCTAATTCTTTATTTATGATCAGTTTTTCTATCTCTGTAAGTCTAAAGGATCTTCTTTTTATCCGTAGAAATTTCACAATGATATGACTTAACGTGGGTCAATTTCTGTTCACTGATGCTGAGCACTCAGAGGGCCCTTTCAGTGTGAAAACTCATGTCCTTACAGTCTGGGAAGTTTTAAAGAATTAGTTTTTAAAGATAATGTTCTCGTCTTTTTTTTTTTTTCTACTATAATTCCTGGGATAGTCTTCTATTTCTCGTATCTTTTCTCTTATTTCCGTCTCTTTGCCTTTCTGCTTTTCTTTTTTTTTTATAGCCACACCACACAGCTTTTAGGATCAAAGTTCGCCAACCACGGATTGAACCTGGGCCCCAGCAGTGAAAGTGCCAACTCCTAACCACTGAACCACCAGGGAATTCCCTCTCTCTGATTTTCTTTCTGAGAGATCTCCATTTAATCAATTTTTCTATTTTTTTACTTTATTTTTTAATTGGAGGAAGATTACAATGCTGTATTGGTTATACAGTCACGGTTATACATATATCACCTCTTGAGCTTCCCTCTTCTCCTTTGATCAGTTTTTTATTTATTCTTTCCATTTTTGATTTCCCGGATTTCAATTTCATTCATTGATTCCTTTAAATAATATCTTATTCTTTTATGGTTTCAATAATGTGTCTCTGAGGATATAAATTATAAGTGTGGTTGTGGGTTTGTTTTGTTGTTGTTGTTTTCTTCCCTCTTACATAGCTTCAATTTTATCCAGGTTTCTTCTTTTCTGTTAGTTTTGTTTCTTGTGTTAGAGGCTGTAGTCTGTGGTTGTTGGCTCATTTTTAAGAGTGGGAGACTAAAAATCTGACAAGATGCTCTGAATGCATGGGTAGGGTGTATCAGTTGTGGACTTTGCTATAGGATGATCTGCCTGGGACATTTCACTGGAAAATCTCTGATGTCAGTATGTCTAGGTCTTTCCCCTTAGTCTAGTCAGATTTCTCATAGAACACACTTACTCTCTTGCCTGAGATGTAAATGGTCCTATCTTTCCCCACTGTCAAGGGACTAGTGCAATATGGCGCCCAGAGTCAGACCTGCAGGAATAGAATTCCCAGCCTCCCAGGTTGAGTCAGTTAAACAAACTCATTGTAGACCAGAAGGGATGGATGTATTCACTTTGTATTTCTAAAAGGGCACTGCTGCTGCTGCTAAGTCACTTCGGTTGTGTCCCACTCTGTGCGACCCCATAGACGGCAGCCCACCAGGCTCCTCCGTCTCTGGGATTCTCCAGGCAAGAACACTGGAGTGGGTTGCCATTTCCTTCTCCAGTGTATGAAAGTGAAAAGCGAAAGTGAAGTCGTTCAGTCGTGCCTGACTCTTCGCGACCCCATGGACTGCAGCCTACCAGGTTCCTCCGTCCATGGGATTTTCCAGGCAAGAGTACTGGAGTGGGGTGCCATTGGGTACTAGTATACGTTTAAAAAGTCATACCGAATGATCTAGGGCCTGTAGACACCAATTACTGTTGGTATTTGTTTTGATCCATTACTTATTGTTACCAATGGAATGTTGAATCCTTCCGTAGTTGAGCTTACACTCACATAATCGTCTATCTGCAAAAACTGTATGAAAGTGAAAGTGAAGTCACTCAGTCATGTCTGACTCTTTGTGACTCTATGGACTGTAGCCCACCAGGCTTCTCTGTCCATGGGATTTACCAGGCAAGAATACTGGAGTGAGTTGCTGTTTCCTTCTCCAGGGGCTCTTTCTGACTCAGGGATCGAACTCCGGTCTCCCCCATTGCAGACAGACTCTTTACTGTCTGGGCCACCAGAGAATCCAATGTTTTTAATTAGAATACCTGGCTATTCTCTATTATACACCTCACCCTGGCTTGGGAGATTCTTATGTGTTCAGTTAGTCCACAACTAATGCGAGAGGAGTCATGCTGTAGGTTATACTGCTTTGCAATGGAGGGAATAATGCCACATACATCAGGGATTGGTCTTAGACCAGCAGGAGCCATGATTAAAAGAAAGAAGATCAAATGAGCTATATGAGCAGAGGAAATTCAATCAGACTCCTCACGTGATTTGGATACTAAATTTGTGATTATGATCATATTCAGCATTTCCTAGGCCTCCCTCCTTCTCACTATCTTGCTTGATTCCCACTAGTAAGTTTATAATTTACCTACCATTTGGTTAAAAGGCGTTTTCATTTTTACGTTAATATTTCTGGTGAGTTGTGAAATAAGTTCCTGTCCCAGATTACTCAGTGAATTATTATCAGGCTGGCTGCCCACACTGTGTAAAACCCAAAAGGCAGAGGGAAATTTCATTTTAGACTCATATGCTTAGTTGTTATGTTTCCCAGTTCATAATTCTTTGCCCACTCTTTTGCAATCTTTAAAGCACNATCAGGCTGGCTGCCCACACTGTGTAAAACCCAAAAGGCAGAGGGAAATTTCATTTTAGACTCATATGCTTAGTTGTTATGTTTCCCAGTTCATAATTCTTTGCCCACTCTTTTGCAATCTTTAAAGCACTTGTGCTTTATCAAAGCTAAGTTCAAAACTTATTTGGGGACGCCCACGCAGTGTAACTATGACAAGACAGCCAAATTAATGAATTAATCAAAAAAACTAAAAAACTCCTTACTTGTATTTACCAGGTTCATTTACAGGTGTCGTCACCAGATATAAGGAATCAGGAATATCATATTTCTGCACAACTTTCTTAGTAAGCTCCCTAAGAGTTGATTCCATAATGGCAGCTTTTATTAATTAAGCATTAATTGTTCTGAGAACATACTTTTGGCCTTGATGGGCTGGGCAGCAGGGAAACTTATGTATCTTTCAGCAGTGGGCAGGGTGTTACCTCCAGGCACAGAAGTAGGTAGGGGAAGGCCAACCTCATGGGGCTGTTGAATGTAGCATGTTGGTTGTCAAATACATTGTCAGACCCTTGCCAAGGCAGCATTAATTTTCCCTTGTGATCACTCTTTTCTTGTGTCGGCTTGCCTGCCTCCCTCATCTTGTCAAAGTATCTCCGGCTTTGTTCCAACAGGTTTCCTTACCAGGGATTTAGTGGCATCCACAAGAGGAACCAGGAGCTTAATTTTGTGAGAACTGCCAGTCAGTTGAATCAAGCAGCCAAGCCAGTGGTGTAAACGTTTAATCACAGCCCAAGAACTTGAATAACTGAGAGAATGTCCCATTTTTATCTCTAGAGCCCAGATTCGTGTCATGGGGACTGCTTTTAATCTTGCACAGAGATAAGACCCCTCATGCTGCTCTCGAAATAGCCCCCACCCCAGGCTAAGTGTAGGATGTTTGCTGCTGAAGGCGGTTTTTTTAAAGGAAGGTGGAAACCTCAGGTCTAATACAGCGCTTCCTCTGCAGTGATGCCGGGTGTCTGCAGGGGGCGCTCTTGCCCAAGGCTGGCTTCTTCAGCGCCGGGAGGAGAGACGAACATTGGTGGGGCTGGGCTTTCCTATCACTGGGGTTCCTCTTCTTTAACAAGGGAGCTTGCGTTTGTCTGAACGTGACCAATCCCCGTTGCACAGCTTGGGACGCAGAAATACTTGATGTCCAATTGCTGTTTTGAATTCAATAAGCAGCTGATATAACTGACATTCAAAAGAAGCCTGGGCTTCAGCATCCTCAGGAGGAGAATCCTGAGGCCCATTCTTTCCTGTCGCTCAGGAATCCCCAAAGGCTCTAGCTTCCATCAGCCACGGAGACACACCTCCTACACTGATTGCTGATAGGGACCCAGAGGAAGGGCAGCAAGTACAGCTGTTTATAAGCTTCGGAGGCAGTCTGTGGTTCCGAGCCTATACAAATTCTGATACAGTACCCAAATGTGGGACGTCTGTCCCCAGGGTCCAACGTGCCCACTAAAATCTACGCCTGCTGTTTGGTGACAGGGCGCTCGAAAAACAAAAGCCTCTCCCTGGACCAGGGTGAATATCTACAGTCTAGAGGTAGAACCAAACTGCATCTTTAAGGGCCCCTGAATTTTCTCCTGGTGGATGATGCATCACATTTCATCAAAAATCAAGCGAAGACAGAGCTTCAGGCATAGTTGTTTCTGAATCATCCCTAATTAATGTCATAAGTTAATCAAGTAACTTCAATACCTGAATTAGGCCACCTGTTGAAATCCTGCTTTATCAAAAGTGGCACCCTGATGGAGAACCGATATTTCATGATGGCAGTACCAAGGGAACTTCTGGCTTTGCCAAAGAAAAGGTCACCATAAGTAGATTGTCAGATATAGCAAATAAAAAATATATATAGAACACCCAGTCACATTTGACTTTCAGAAAAACAACAGATGATTTTTTTTTTTTTGCATAAATATGTCCTAAATGCTGTACAGGATGTACTTACACTAAAATAACTTTTTTCTCAGATTCAGATATTTAATAGATGTCCTGTATTTTATCTGGACACCCTAAATGTAAAAAGAAAGTTCAAACAATCTAAAAGAACGTAGGTTCTCAATCNTATGTCCTAAATGCTGTACAGGATGTACTTACACTAAAATAACTTTTTTCTCAGATTCAGATATTTAATAGATGTCCTGTATTTTATCTGGACACCCTAAATGTAAAAAGAAAGTTCAAACAATCTAAAAGAACGTAGGTTCTCAATCTCACTGGGCAGAGATAAATATTAAGGGTTTGGTTATGTCTTTCCATAAACTATTTGTGAATATACTATCTTTGAGTCCAAACTCTGGCTCCTCCAGTTGCTAGCTGGGCGACCTTGAAAGGGTTATCTAATTTCCCTGGATTTTAGTTTCCTTGTCTGTAAAATGGGGATAATAATAGTATTAGTCTCATAGAGTGTTAATGGAGATTAAATGAGCCTGGCACATAGAAAGCACTGAATGATTATTATTAATCATTATAATTAATATCATGTATCATTCTTAAAACTGCAAATGGAGATATGTTATATGAATTGTTCCATACCTTGCTTTTGTTCACTTTTTATATCTCATTCTTTTTCACAGAGGCATAGAATTCCTTTCTAAAAATTAATTAGTTGCCCATGGATGGACCTAGAGATTGTCATACTGAGTGACGTAGGTCAGGTAGAGAAAGAGAAGTATCACATGGCATCCCTTATATGTGGAATCTAAAAAGAAATGATAAAAATGACTTATTTACAACATAGAAAGAGATTCACAGACTTAGAGAGCAAACTTATGGTTCCCTGGGGGGACAGATGGGGAAGAGAAAGCTGGGAGTTTGGGATGGGCATGGATACATTGCTGTATTTAAAGCTGATAACCAACACAGACCGAGTGTATAGCACATGGAACTTTGCTCAGTGTTATGCGGCAGCCTGGTTGGGAGGGGAGTTTGAGGAAGAATGAACATATGTATATGTATGGCTGAGTCCCTTAACTGTTTACCTGAGACTGTCATAACATTGTTTTGTTAATCGGCTATATCCTAATACAAAATAAAATTGTATTAGTTAATGCAGTA
>SJYX01011711.1:7718-38410 GCA_006410675.1 Oreotragus oreotragus
GGGGGGGGGGGACTCAAAGTACACCAAATTTAGAAACAAATTAACTTTGAACCAAAGTTACTACACTCTACTTTTTGAATTTTACTTAAATCACCCTGTGATAAAGGAACTTGGATCAATTAAAAACACACCAGGGGCTTCCCTGGTGGTCCACAGGTTAAGACCAAGCTTCCACTGCAGGAGACACAGGTTCAGTCCCTACACAGGGAACTGAGACCCCACTTGCTGCATGTGGAGCAGCCAAAAGACAAAATAAAAATTTTTAAAGAACGTCCTACATTTTGAGTGAGAGCCTCTTTACACAGGTGGATACATTTATCAAAACTTACCAGACTACACAAAATCTGTGCATTTAATAATCTGTAAATTATAACTCAGATGTACGAAGTGTATAGAAATTCACTAATGTGAGTCGAGGTTGAACCTAAGAAATATCAGGCAATGGATCCTAAGACTGGAATCCCCAGCATGAGCTGCTTTGCTTTGCCTTCAGCGAACAAATCTGGAAGTCCCCAAGTCTTAACCTGAGAGCAGCTTAGGTCTCATGGTAGATAATACACAAGTTCAAACATCCCAGGGAATTCAAGGGAATTCTTTCAAATCGAATAATCTTAGGTATCTCCTGATAGAGGTCAGCCTTCTTCCAAATCTGGATCTAACAAGTTTTAACAACTCCTTACCACTAGAATTCCTCTCTGGGTGCTCTCAACTTACAAGGAGCACTCTAAAGAATTCTCTTGTCCCTTGATATCTCATGATCAGAAATCCCGGAGGACAGAGAGGGAAAGATGATGCTAGGTTTGGAGCTGACGCAGTTCCCAGGAAGAAAACCACTCCTCTGCTTTCTGAGGACAGGATTCTGCTGTTTCGTAACCTTTTTCTTAACCTAACAGTGCATCCTGAGCCTTCTAAACTATAGATGCTTGATCATGTTCCCGTGACTAAGCTCCCTGGCTGGTTTTATGTAAGCAGCTGGGCGATCCGTAACAATTCACTTTTATTTCTCTGGACTTGTGTCTCCACCTGTCAAATGAATGGGTGAGACTGTCCCTAGGTGACCTGTGAGGCCCAGGCTGGTCACTCGGGCTCAGGTGTGCTTGGTTCCGATTTGGGACTGTCCTGTCCCCACGTCACATCTGTCCCCAGCCTTCCCCACATTCCCCTACCCTGCAGCTCTAGCTAGAGCTCAGGTTACAGCTTCGATGTCCAAGCTCCTTTCTGCTTTGATAATGGAGCAAGCGGTAAGAGACAGCACAGACAATTAGGTCTGTCTGTTCCGGCTAAGCCTGCTCCCTGAGACATCCGATAGTCTATGTGGAGAGAGGGGCCCCCAGGCTCTGCTCCATCTCCTGTGCACACTCGTGCGCCCCAGGAGAGCAGAGTGATGACAGAGAGCGTAGACCCTGCCTCGCCAACCCCTGCCCCCGACGACGCGGCTCACCACACACAGTGCAGGTAGGGGAAGTGGACAGATGACAGCAGCTCACAGAAGGCCCGGTCAGTGATCCAGCAGAAGAGGGCGAGGGTCCACCAGAGGCCGGAGAAGAGGCCCAGCTTAAAAACACGCACGTTGTCACACCTGCCAGAGACGCAGAGAACAGCTCGTGTCCGTCCTGGTCTCCTTCTAACTCACTGGTCACGTCTCTGCCTCCTCACACCTCCCCAGCCCCTAACCCTAACCCTCCCTGGCCCCTTGGCACCAGGGTTCCCACCCAATGCCCCATCACACAGGCTCAAGGATATAAACACTATATATACCCTGATGGTTCACAAAGCCACACTCCTCACCCAGGCCTCTTCTTAACTCCAGACATGCAAACCACACATCAGATTATGACACGTCCACCCGATGGTGTCTGTGTTGATCTAAATTTCACATGTCTACAAAGAACTCCTGATCCTTTCTCCTGTTCAATACCCGTTCTCCTCCTGGCCCCCTTGGGGAAGGGTGCTTTCAGGACCTCAGGCCAAGAATTCTGGAGTCATCGTTCTCTTTCTCACATACCCTACATCTAATTCATCAGCTCGGGGATATATATTTCAAATCCAATCTCTTTCCGTCACCACTGCCTGGGTCCAAGCCCCCTGAGTTATGGCAACCGCCTCCATCTGCCCCTGTTCCTAGATTCACCTCTCAACGCCCTGCCCAAAAGCCTCCCACATCCTCCCTTTTCCCAGAGGGAAAGCCGAAGTGCTCACAGTGGCGGGAGGCCCAGTGCCCTGGCCTCCCTCTGTGCTCCACCCGCTCCTCCCAACCTGCCCCACGTTGCCTCTGCTCATCACACCCCCCAGCAATCTTTGCCATTCCTCCAAATCCCAGGCACTGCGTAAGCCTTAGCACTGGCTCTCCTGGAATGCCATTCCCAGATAGCCGCGGGGCTCGCCACCTCCCAGCTTTTGTTCAAATGTCCCTCAATGAGCCCTTTGCTGAACACTGTTCCTAACAATCACACCGCTTATCTCCACCTCCTAAGTGACCCCCAAGCCCCCATCACCTTCTTCCCTCTCTTTCTCTCTGTAGCAATGACAGCCTCGCCGAGACCCTCTGTGCTCCATTTATGTATCTCCAGCCTGTCTCCCCCACCGGGGATGGTGTCAGGCTCAGGGAGGCTCTGGGTACTCCTGAAAGAAAGAATGAGCTCTTCCACACCCTGGGGCAAAGGGTTTCTGAACAAACCCCAGCAGCTCGAGGGGAACTTCAGCAGCCATTTTCCTTCCTTATTACCAAATGGCTCACAAAGAGGGTGACTTATTTTCCTGGGGAGAAATGCCCAGAGGCAGTCGGTGGCTGAGGGTCCTTCCACCCTTCCTTTGGGGTCTCTGTCCCTCAAAGACCTGCACCCCAGTCAGTCCAGCTTGCTCACTCGCAGGAGTCCGTGTCTAACATAAATATGACCCTTCACGGGTACAGATGTTATCTGTTCCTATTTGCTGAACAAGTTAATGGTGTCTAAAGTCTGACTTCCTGGTACCTTTCCCAGCCGTCTGATGGAAACATGGGCAAAAACATCAGTGAATACGGGATGGACAGCAGGCTCAGAAAGACCTGCTCAAAAAACAACCTGAAAAGCCCCGTCAGTATATGTAGCCCTTGAAAAGATCTATGAAAAAATTTACAGAGCCCCACATTAGTGACTGCTTTCTGGTTTAGAGACTAAAACAGAGATGAACAATTTCCATTTTCCCTTCCTCTTCAGCATATGAACAGGAATTAAAGGCATGGAGTAGATGAGAAGTTTTAGGGGAAAGTGTAGGGAGAAAAAAGCAGAGATGAGGGTGTATCTTATGGGTTCCCTGCATGGAAAGGTCGGAGGAGGCAATGGCACCCACTCCAGTACTCTTGCCTGGAAAATCCCATGGATGGAGGAACCTGGAAGGCTGCAGTCCATGGGGTCACTGAGGGTCAGACATGACTGAGCGACTTCACTTTCACTTTTCACTTTCACGCATTGGAGAAGGAAATGGCAGCCCACTCCAGTGTTCTTGCCTGGAGAATCCCAGGGACGGGGGAGCCTGGTGGGCTGCCGTCTATGGGGTCGCACAGAGTCGGACACGACTGAAGCGACTTAGCAGCAGCAGCAGCATGGACAGGTGCACAGAAAAGAAGGCGCTCTCACGAGGGGATGAAGAGGAGCTGCTGCAGAACTGGTTAAAAAAAAAAAAAAGAGAATGTGGTGTCATAGGGATCACAGGAAAGAATGTTCCCAGGTTGAGGGGGTGACCTGTACAGAGAGCTGGGAAAACAAGTGAGACTCAGGAGGGCTAAAAAGTGATCAGTGGATGTACAACCGAGAGGGGGGTGGGCATCAAAGAGGGCACAGAAGCCAAGTTAGAGTAGCTTGAAGAATAAATGAGAGGAAACAGATGGAGACACCTTTTAAATAAGCGTGGCTGCGACAGGTGAGCAATTAAGGGCGATGGCCGGAGACAGATGTAAGAGAGGCTAGGCTGGGTGGCAGAGACAGTGGGAAAGATTCAACAGGCCAATGGGAAGGGTCCTTTGGAGAGAGAGGAACGATACGGTAGGCAACTTTCAGGAGTAAAATAAGAAAAGGAGAAGGGAGGGGATAATCAGCAAGTAGAAAGACAGATCCTAGAGATAGAAGGAGGAATAATTCCACAATGCTGCAAGGTTTTGAGGTAATGATGAAGACTGATTAGCTGTAATGATGACTGGCTTTTCAGGGATAAAAAATTTTAAGTATAGCATAGAAATTNCCCACTCCAGTGTTCTTGCCTGGAGAATCCCAGGGACGGGGGAGCCTGGTGGGCTGCCGTCTATGGGGTCGCACAGAGTCGGACACGACTGAAGCGACTTAGCAGCAGCAGCAGCATGGACAGGTGCACAGAAAAGAAGGCGCTCTCACGAGGGGATGAAGAGGAGCTGCTGCAGAACTGGTTAAAAAAAAAAAAAAGGAGAATGTGGTGTCATAGGGATCACAGGAAAGAATGTTCCCAGGTTGAGGGGGTGAACTGTGCAGAGAGCTGGGAAAACAAGTGAGACTCAGGAGGGCTAAAAAGTGATCAGTGGATGTACAACCGAGAGGGGGGTGGGCATCAAAGAGGGCACAGAAGCCAAGTTAGAGTAGCTTGAAGAATAAATGAGAGGAAACAGATGGAGACACCTTTTAAATAAGCGTGGCTGCGACGGGTGAGCAATTAAGGGCGATGGCTGGAGACAGATGTAAGAGAGGTTAGGCTGGGTGGCAGAGACAGTGGGAGAGATTCAACAGGCCAATGGGAAGGGTCCTTTGGAGAGAGAGGAACGATACTGTAGGCAACTTTCAGGAGTAAAATAAGAAAAGGAGAAGGGAGGGGATAATCAGCAAGTAGAAAGACAGATCCTAGAGATAGAAGGAGGAATAATTCCACAATGCTGCAAGGTTTTGAGGTAATGATGAAGACTGATTAGCTGTAATGATGACTGGCTTTTCAGGGATAAAAAATTTCAAGTATAGCATAGAAATCATTTCCTTGGTAATTACTTAAAAAGATTAGAGTATTAAAGGAAAATGTTTCCCTGCTTAAAAATCACAATTGTGAAGGAGAATTTACTTATTCTATAAAATCTGCCCCTTGAGTTGCTCTTGTTTAGCTAGTGTGAATTTTAAAGTTTCCCTTTCTTTAGCCAGTTTTGAACAAAATTATAGATTAAAACATATGAAATTCAGGAGTTAAAATAAAAACTAGATTGCAGTGAATTCTCAAGAAACATAGCTAAGTGGAGAACATTCTATTGACTTCAGGCCTAATATCAGCCAGCATCACTGGACTATCACAAATCCATTCAGATCTCTTTATCAGCAACTTAATGGTTTTCCAAAGAGCTTTAAGCTCTGTTAGTATTCTGCAATGGGTCTCTTCCTTCCCAGGTCCATGAAGGGTACTCAAAGCCAACAAAACAAAATAGGACAGTCCTCCCACTGCCGGCCAGCAAGTTTATATCGCCCTTCACCAACCACCTCTGACCTTGCCTGGTATTGCTGATAATCAAAACAACCCCCAGAGGCAAAGCAATGGTAGAAAACATATACATGTCTCCACTCAAAACAAACAGTGAGAGAAAGCTGATTATATACTACACAGAGAAACTCTCACAAAGGGGGATAAATACAAGACTTCAATTAAGACCATCTGTGTCCATGACAATAAACCATGAATTAGAGTGGATTTCTAAAAGTGGTACAGAGAAAAGGCATTTTCAAAGAGTATTACAATATGGGTAGTGATTTAGATGTGTTTTAGTTGGGGCTGAAAGAAAGAAACTAAGCCTCAGGGAAAGCAGCAAGGCTGCTTTGTACACAGACATTCATTTCTTTTTCCTTCTGTGTATAAGCGCAATAGCCTCTTTAGGACTTTGCCTTTCTTCTGCCTCTGGTCACATGAACACATCTATGCTCCTTTTTGGGGCTTCCCTGGTGGCTCAGCGGTAAAGAATCCACCTGCCAAAGCAGGAAACATGGGTTCGACCCCCGAATTAGGAAGATGCCCATGGAGAAGGAAATGGCAACCCACTCCAGTACTCTTGCCGGGGAAATCCCATGGACAGAGGAGTAGGGCGGGCTATAGTCCTTGGGGTTAACCAAACAGCACAACAGCATTCTCTTTCTGCAGAGTTGACTCCAGGCAGCTTGGTCTAGGGACTCACCAGGTCCTGAGATGTTCCTCCTAAGCTGGTTTTGGATCATTAGAATATATTGCTTATACTCCTCCCTCCTTTCTGAAAACGAGATTAATATTTTGAACCAAACCAACTTGATCCTAATCCACAAGTCAGGGACGACTCTTTGTGAGGAGTAACTCCTCTTCAAAGGCAGTAAAAGAACCAAGAGCTGGTTTGTTCCTGTCCCAAGGACAGCCTGAGGGCCCGGGAGGGAGACTGCTACCCACCTCCTTAGCTCGGCAATGAGTAGCGCCATGCAGGGAACCCCCAGGGTCATCAGAGAGATGTTGTTGATGGCGGGCTTGACAAACGCCAGGCACGTTGTAACTGCAGACAGGACACAGACCACCACCTTGAACCTGCCCCTATATGGGCGAAAGCAAACCAAATCCATTAAAAAGGGAGTCCTATTTGTTTGCTTGATGTTGGCACAGTATAGGCACTGATGCTGGGAGGGCAAGCTCAAAACACATTCCACACAAAGTACTATTCTCCCACACTGGCTCAGTTTTTCTAGGAATTCATCCTTAGGAAACAATCAGAAATTTTCAAAATAGTTAGCTATGAAAATGGTTAAATTATAATCAACCTGGATCTTTAAGGATAAGATGTGAATATTTGATTATTTTTAGCACTACTTTTCTGTATTTTTTTCCCCCACGTGTCTTACAGCATGTCTGGGCAAACTCTTACTGCAAAGGGTCAGATAGTGAATACTTTAGGTTTTGCAGGTCATAGGTTCTCTGCCACAGCTACTCAACCCTGCCACTGTAGACAGTAAGTAAGCAAATGGGCATGACTGTGCAGCAATAACACTTAATCTGCGAAAAACACGCAAGTCAGCCGCGTGGCCAAAGATGCAGTCTGCCCACCCCTCTTCTACAAGGTGAACAAGTATAAGAAAAACAGATCATTTACAAACCATAAAGCATCCTAGATTAAAAGAAAAAAAAATGCCCCATGTATCTAGCACATAAGTCTAAATCCTGGTATCTGTATTGACTGACAATCTACAGCCTCTTATGCACTGGAATTTTGTGTTAAGTTTCAGACATGAAAAGTGTTAGAAAAATAATTGATACCATCCTTCGGAATCAAAAACAACTGATAACAGCCCTTCAGTGAAGGTACTTTCAGTGGAAAGCGCTGAAGTGGCGACGTGATCCTGGACACGTTGCTTTCCTTCTCCCTGGGACTCTGCTTCCTTATCTATAAATTTCCTATCTAGTCTAGACTAGAGGATCTCAAAGGCCCATATCCATGACTGAAACTTAGGGGCACATGACTTTCCTGAAGTTTCTGTTATTCCTCATTAGCACCATTTACTTTGGCCAGGAGCCCTGGAAAGCATCTCTGTTAGGAAACTAATTTGAATGAAATTCCATTAGAAAGAAACCAAAGTGCACGGAAACTTTCAAAATACAAGTGTATCTCGTAAAGAGGAAAACCATTTATCATCAAGGCTCAGGAAATCATTGATCAAGCTGCCAACTTTCTGACTGGAATGAACAGGAATTGTAGCCCTGAACTTTGACCAGCGGGAAAATATATGTACAGGGGAAAGGATCCAGGCAGCAAATCCTCAGGAGAACTGTGTTTTTCTCCCAGCCTTGGCCCCGGCATACTTCAGCTACTAGAGAAGTCTGCAGCTTGGCCTGAGTACAGTAGCGTCACTCGGCCCCAGGTCCCCACCGTGTGCCTGGCCCCTGGAGACCCCCCAGCAACTCAATCACTGGATTTGAGGTTCCATGATACGTCAAGACTTTTTGGTCATTTATAATTAAATAAACACATAATTATGAGCTTCCCTGGTGGCTCAGTGGTAAAAGAATCTGCCTGGAAGGCAGGACAGTGGGTTTGATTCCTAGGTCGGAAAGATCCCCTGGTGAAGGAAATGGCACCCACTCTGGTATTCTTGCCTGGGAAAATCCCATGGATTAAGGAGCCTAGAGGGCTACATCACATGGGGTCACAGAGTCAGACACAACTGAGCGACTAAATAACAACCACAGCAAACACATAATCAGATACTTTCAAACCGTACCACCTCCCTGTGTCCGAAGGTTTAGGACCCAGACACAGAACAACAGAGTGAGTCAGAACACACATGTCCAGTGAGACCCATGTATGTTCACATTCTGCCTCCATCCCTTAGCAGCCCGTGGGATTTTTGGCAAGTCACTAAAACTCCCCAAGCCTCAGGTTTTCCGTATGAAAATCAAGACACCTGCCCTGTAGTGTTCTTATAAGCATTAAGGCACTCAACACAGTGCCTGATACAAAGGTGTGATCTAATAAAATCCATTATTTCTGTTTTCATGACCATGGTTTGAGAATAAATGTTATTTTAAATAATATTATTGTTGAAAATGTCATACTCAGGGAAAAGTCGACTGAGCTGATGCTGCAATCAGAAAGGCTCTCTGTAGTCTTGCCAAAGATTTCAAAGGCAATGAGCTTGATGAAACATGCTTTCTCTAAGAGGAACATGGGCAGACACCTCCCTACCACTCCCCAGAGGGTATGGAGGAATGCGCTTCTGGAAGGCAGCTCGGCCAGCGAAGACACCATGTGAATGCATGGTTCTGCAACCAGCAGAAGCCAACAGTCACCAGAGGCCCTGAGGACAGAGAGAGCTGGGAAAACCCAGGAGGCAAGGGCCCCACGGGATGTCCCCTAAACATCCCCAGCCGTGGCCTCTGGTCCTGTTTCCAACTTTGCAACCCATGATCAGCTCAAACTGAACACAAGGTTGGCAAACCCTTAGCACACCTTCCTATATTCCCCAAACCCAAATCTAGCAACCCAATACCATCATCATCACATTATTATAATAAAGCTGTTCCTATTGTTATCATTAGCTTCCCTTTAAAGAGATGGTGTTTAACCCTGTTAGCCCCTTTTTTCATATTAAACATTTGGTAATGCCCATTTTACTCTTCTGGAGTAAATGGAATTTATGGATGATAAAACTCTCCATTACTGTGACTACCAAAAACATGTCTACAAACTCCCCAGATGGCCGGCATGGGATAGATACAATCCTGGACAAGATCCACTGCTTTAAACTCCCCTTTAAGGCTAAAATGGGCTTCCCTGGTGGCTCAGCAGTAAAGAATCCACCTTCTGTGTAAGAGACCTGGGTTCGATTCCTGCGTCAGGAAGATCCTCTGGAGAAGGAAATGGCAACCTACTCCAGAATTCTCACCTGGGAAATCCTTTGGATAGAGAAGTCTGGAGGGCTACAGTCTGTGGGAATCACAAAAGAGTTGGACACAATTTAGCAAATAAACAACAACTAAAACATAACCTGTTTAGAACAAGCCTCGGATGTTCCAGCATTTGGTCCTGGAAGGTCCAGCCCTGTCATTTCCTAAGTGTGGAGTTGATATGGCCCAGAGGGTCTGAGATGAGCTCAAGTCACCCAACAGAGAGAGCAGGACAAGCAGATTCCAGCCTGCAACTCTGCTCTTCAGGATTCAAAAAACAAACTGGATCGTAAGGTGAGGACTATTGCTAGATTTTGTGGACAAAACATCATAAGGACCACAGCAGGATAAATTCTTTAGAAAATGGACACAATCAGCACAACAGTTGGCTTTTTTCTCAAAACTGAAACGTCAAATTGTTAATAACCAGCAACAGCTGAGTGCATATCCCAACAATTCTTCAGACATTCTAGGCAAGATGAAAGACAGCCCTTTTTAGAAAATCCCACCAATTACTCCTATTTACTCTTCCTATTCCTATTCCTATTCAGCTGAAGCTGAAGCTCCAATACTTTGGCCACCTGATGCGAAGCATCAACTCACTGGAAAAGACCCTGATGCTGGAAAAGATTGAGGGCAGGAGAAGAGGGTGACAGAAGATGAGATAGTTGGATGGCATCACCAATTCAATGGATGTGAACTTGGGCAAACTCCAGGAGATGGTGAAGGACCGGGAGGACTGCCATGCTACAGTCCGTGGGGTTGCAAAGAGTCAGACGTGACTTGGTGACTAAACGACAATTCCTATTTACATTCCCCTGCTGTTCTGCATATCCTTTATCTTCAAAACACTTATCTGTATTAGCCATTCATAATTACTGCTAGAACTTATTGAGTGTTTACTCTGTAACAGACACTATGCTATATACTTTATATGATTTTTACATATGTTTCTAACCCCTGAGTGAGATACTTTTACTGTCTCTTCTTTATAGATGAGCAAAATGAGGTATCAGAGTGCAGAAGATAAAGTGGATTGTTATTCAAATCTAGATCTGTCGGATCCAAAGTCACTTAGCCAACACACAATCCCCTCTTTGCTCCAGAAATTTCACACTGGAACCACTACTAAGTTTTTTTTATTTTATTTTTTTTTGGTCAGACCGTGTAGCATATGGGATCTAGTTCCCTAACCAAGGATTGAACCTGTGCCCCCTGCATTGGGAGTGGAGTCGTAACCATTGGACCACCAAGGAAGTCCCCTTAGAGGTTTTTAGAAATATTCTAGCAAAGTCTAGACCAGAAAAAGAAAAAAAAAAAAAGGTGACGTGGATGGGGAGAGATAAATGGTTACTATCATATAAGTTCACTCAATCCCCAGCCTGCAGAATTCCCGGTGTTGCCCTGAGATCTCTGGTCTGGCATGCCATTCCACACCAGAGATGCTGCCTGTTCCCACATCACGAGGTGAAGTCCACGCTAAATAGTCTGGCCTTCTTGCCTTCTTGCTGTCCACACCACTGGCAAATTGAAGGTCCATAGACACAGCTGAAATCCTTATTTACAGTGAGCTACTTCTCCTATAACATTCACCTTTTCTTCCTTTGCTCATGAAAATGATCAGTGTTCATTTTTATCCTTCAATTAGCATGCATACCTCAAATACTGGGCACCAATCTCCATGTGCCATTGTTAAGAATAAAAGCTGATTGAGTGCTCACCATGTTCTGAGTGCTCTATGAACTGCTTTGCAGGATCATCTAACAAGAAGCCTGCGGTGAACACTATTAGTCAGTCAGTTCTACAGATGAGGGAACAGAAACCTCAAGTTATAAAACAAGTTATATGTTTGTTTTTTTTTTTAAACAGGGAATCTAGGAACCAAACCCAGGTGGTCTGCAAAGCCAGGGATATAGACATGGAAGGTTCTCAGTGCCTCCACGGACTCCCCCAAACTGCAGACAGGGGGTCCACATCTTTCTCTGAGACAGGCAGCTGAGTGCAGGCGATGGAAAAGCTCCCAGTAGTCAGACCGTCCTGCCTCACAATGTGTTTCATTAATAAAGTTGGTAAGTTTCTGTTACCACAGCTTTGCCCCATTTTCTTCTCTCTTGCTCCCACCAAGAAACAAGAAAAGAACAAGATTCTCTATTATGAACACTTTAAACACTGTCCAGTGGAAATTTCAAACCCAGGTCTCCAGAGCACCAGAAACAACAAAACCCTTATTCCCATTTTGTCATCTTCTCACGCTGATCCCAGGGCTTGCACACTCAGATCTAAGAGCAAAGTGGTTCCTTGGCTCTCAATACAATGAAAGCATGCTCCCGGAAAGCATGGAAGTAAGTAACTGGTGGGCATCTTTGGAAGCAACAGGAAAAGCCAAAAGGTCAGGGGTGTGTTGCTCAGGCAGAGGCAAAACATCCCCGCTGGTCAAGCCACCCCGTGCCCCTGCTGAGCAGCATCCACCTTCACGTTTCCCTTCCTCCGGCAGCTTTCTGATCACCCCAATCTCTCCTGAAGCTGAACAAGGCAACAAGAAACACAACTGAAACACAGCAGGTTGGCCTAGGCTATCTCTGATTTCTAAAGTACACATCCTGCATTTGGGAGAAGGTTTCTGCGCCAGGGAGACTATATTTCATCTAAGACCAGGAACAGCTTCCTTTCCACTTGAAGATTCTTTTTGCTCAATGGTGTTAAAAGATAATACTATTTAACTCAAATCCTGCTGCCCAGGGTGAAGATTGTACAGCTAATCCATTTAAAGTATGTTTTCTTGGGAATGTCCTGATGGTCCGGTGGATAGGACTCAGCACTTTGACTGCCGGGTCCCAGGTTCAGTCCCTGGTCGGGGAACTAAGGTCCCGAAAGCCACACAGTGCAGCCAATGAATGAATAAAGTGTGTTTTTTTCTACCTCATTTAATAATATATTTTTTAAGATTAAAAATTAACACGTGCACTTTGTAAAAAAACAATTGTAAAACAGTACAGATTTAAGGTAAAAGTGAAAGTTCTCTCTCCACTCGCACTCCTAAGAATAGCCCAATGGTAGCAGCTCCTTACCTTCCAGACACGTTTGTGCATATATGAAGACATACAGTCAAAAAGAGGCTTCATTCATTTTAAAATGAGGGTGTCACACACAAGTTCTACAATGTGCTTTTTGAAGCCAGCATGTTTCATGGATGTTCTTCCACTTCCATCCATAGAGAACAGCCTGCATCTCTAATGGCGGCATCACTCCTAGTCCCACTCAGGGTACCAAGAAAACTACAACGAACTCTTTTATTTTTCCAGTATAGCTTCTCCATAGGAACACACAGTTTACTTGATTGAATCCATATTTTTAGATTATTTATCCATATAGCATGCATGCAAGCTCAGTTGTGTCTGATTCTTTGCGACCCCATGAACTACAGCCCACCAGCCTCCTCTGTCCATGGTATTCTCCAGGCAAGGATACGGAAGTGGGTTGCCATTTCCTCCTCCAAGGGATCTTCCTGACTCAGAGATCAAACCTGCATCTTCTGTGTCTCCTGCCAATGATGGCAGGTGGATTCTTTACACTAGCACCAACTGGGAAGCCCATTTATCTGTATATATGTTAACAAAACAGTGTGTACAGAGAAATGTATGGGTCATATGTTTCTAGGAGCATTTCTTATCTTTATGATGTTGATGTTTTCTGTTACTTCAGATATTAACAAGGGTGCCTCAGAAAGGACCTTCCCTGACCAAACTCTAAGTCAGCGCTCCAAGTCACCATGACCCCCTTACCAGCTTCATTTTTCATCATAGCACTTTCACACCCTAACATTATATTATTTGTTTATTGATTCATAATCTCTCCAACTTCAATATAAGCTCACTTAGGGCGGAGACCTTGCTGTTTTGTTTACTGTTAAATTCTAGCACCTAGAAAACTTCATTGTAAGTGTCCATAAACTATTCACTGGATAAATAACCATATAAGCATAACACAATGGATATTAAAAGGCATCTCTTCCTAAAATTCTGGGTTTTCTGCTTGAGTGTGTTTGTATATGTGTATGTGTTGGTGTGTAGCTCTCATCAGAAGCAAACTGACACAATTTGATTACTACAGTATCTACAGCTCCAAGAACCAATTCCTCAGTGTGCATTCTACTGTAAATATATAAAAATAGTGGAGCTGGCTCACACCCAAGATGTGCTAGCAGGAAATCAAAGGTCTTTGAACAACCATTCAGTCTTTTCTCCCCAACTGAATCTTCTAATTTTGCCAGTACCAATAAGGGAGATATTTGGCTTTGTGTTCCTAATGAACATCAGATAAATCATTTCCCTGAGTGTATTAAAATTACCTCTTTTACCTGGCAGAATTTTTTCTCTGACAGTGTAATCGGTGGATATTAAATATCTGATAAAGCTCATCACTAGGTTAGACTCAGTAGGGTGTAATATTTGTTAATATATACATTGTCATATGGAGTACTGCATAATAAATGCAAAAATTTAGTACAAGCTTACCTGTCGTTGCGAAAGATCTTCGGTAGATACCTTCTGGGGAACCACATGGCCAAAGCACACATCAGGACCCAAAGGATGGCAAGTTCATCTAGCATCTGACCCAGGAAACTAAGGGTTGCATGGAAGTAGACGGATCCAATTCCTAGAATCAATTACAGCCAATGAAACAAAGGTCACAGAGAACAGACTCACAAATTCAACACACCGATTAAAGACAGCCTTTTCATAAATGACTACCAAAATGACCAAATCACTCTCTCTCTCTGAGAAAAGAAATTGAAGGAAGAAACCTACACTATCCAGGCATACAGACTTCACGTCTAGAAAGAGGATTTGAAGCAGGGCCCAAACACCAGCATATCAGAACTTTAATAACTGCACAAGTACAGTGTGTCTTCATCCACTGAGCCTTCACAGGAACACAGAGTCAATCAAAAGTCAACATTCTCTCACAGTTAAGAATTCCTAATCTGCCTGTGGAAGGAAATAAAAATTAT
Organism: Oreotragus oreotragus; assembly: GCA_006410675.1. Classification (NCBI taxonomy): domain Eukaryota; kingdom Metazoa; phylum Chordata; class Mammalia; order Artiodactyla; family Bovidae; genus Oreotragus; species Oreotragus oreotragus. The sequence goes on from SJYX01011711.1 coordinate 22,102, forward strand.
ACAAATATTTCCCAGAATTACGAAGGATCAAACATCTAGAATTTGTTGGTTTTTTTTTTTTTTTTTTTTTTTAGTCCTTTAGAAAGTTTCATCCGAATACAATTGTTTCACAAGACTTTCCTCAGAAGTTCATGTAAAACTGCATTGGCACAACACCAGTGACTATTATATAAATGAACTCTCCAATGCAATTAAAGTGGTAATTACAGTCAACCTTGTTATCAAGCCCATATTCAAAAGAATCCTCCTTCTGGAGTCCAGGAAACAGCATAGAAGTTTGTTAGGACGTCAGAGTGACTTTGGTTTACAAAGGGGTCAGGGAGTGCGAAGTTCCACTTCCTCCCTCTCAGCCCATGCTCACAAAGGAATCCACTTACCCACTACAACCAAGAGAGTCCATATCAAGTAGATGCCGCTGTTGAAGCACGTTGCATACTGACGAAACAAGCACATGCAGATGGGCGGCAAAATGAAAAACAAGACGTTGCTGATCTGGGGGGGAGGGGGGATGAAGAACGAAAAGATGAGTATTAAGTAAAAGGGCAAAAAGTAAAGCGGCTTGTTCCCAGTATGTGCTTTGTAAATGGAGATGAATGCAGCCACACATCTTTTTTTAACAAGAAAAAAATATTCACAACTAGGGAAACTTAACAACTTCTTTAGTAACCATTTTAGGGGGATACTTCCTGCCTCTGTGATCATAGGAGCAGCTATGAAAAGACCAGAGCTTCCCAGGTGGCGCTAGTGGTAAAGAAGCTGCCTGCCAATGTTAGGAGACTTGGGTTTGATCCCTGGGTCGGGAAGGTGCTCTGGAGGAAGGCATGGCAACCCACTCCAATATTCTTGTCTGGGAAATCCCATGGACAGAGGAACCTGGCAGGTCACAGTCTGTGGGGTTGCAGAGTCAGACACAACTGAGCATGTACGTACGTAGACACACACACACACGAAAACACTCAGACACAACTGAGCATGTACGTACACACACACACACACACACACACATGAAAACGCTGCCATCTAAAAGCTGCCCACAGTCCTCTCTTGATGTGAAGAATCAACGGCTCTTTTTCTGCCCAATTATGAAGCATCCTAATTTACCTGAATAATCATTTTTAAAGATAAGGTCTGCACTAAATAATGGTAAAATTTTTTAAAAGAATAGTTTCATGAAGAACGAGAAGGACCAGACATGTTCTAGCCCCCCATAACTTTCTGCCAGCCAGGTCCTGGGCCCACGTGAAGGCAGGGAGTGCCTTCCTCATTTCCCCCTTGTCAGTTTTCTCACCCTAAGCCAAACCTACTTTTAGGTAAAGATCAAACTTGTAGCTTTAAAATGGCATCATTTTATCTTCCAGACTGGATTCGAGTCTATTATTTCTTCATAGGTCACCTGGCTTTAAAAAAAAAAAAAAACCAGACTGGACAACCTAACTCTAGAATCTCACCTCTAATTTTTCAAAATTTCTTTTTGTCTATCTTTTTTTAACTAGGGGGAGTCATAGCCAATTCTCTTTTTTTTTTCCCTGATTTTTTAAAACTGAGGTAAAATTCGCATAACAAAATTAACCATTTTATGAGTGTATAGTTCAGCAGCAGTTAATTCAAGTGTAATATGCAATCATCGCCTCTATCCAGTTCTGAAATATTTCCATCACTCCAAAAAGAAACCTCAAATCCATGAAGCTGTCACCTCCCCTTCTCCCTTTCCCCAGTCCCTGGCAACCACTAGCCTGTTCTCTGTCTCCACAAATTTACTTATTCTGGATATTTCATAAAAGTGTAGTCATGCAATAAGTGACCTTTTGTGTCTGACTTCTTTCACTCAGCACACTGTTTTGGAGGTTCACCCACACTGTAGCACGTAGCAATACTTTCTTTTTATGAGTAATATTTCGTTGTATGGATACCACATTTTGCTTATCCAATGTCCTTACAGTGTCCTTAACACTGAACAATGCTGCTATGACTAATCATGTCCAAGGTTTTCAGTATTTGTTTTCCATTCTCTGAGTTATTGCCCCTCAAGCTAACATCGTTGGATCATACGGTAATTGTGTGCTTAACTTACAAAGCACAAGACAATTCTCCACAATGGCTGAACCATTTTACACTGCTACCAGCAAGGTCCAAGGGTCCTAATTTTTCCACATCCTTGCCAACACTTGTTATTTTCTGAGTTTTTTTTTGCTTTGTTTGTTTAATAAGGCCATCCCAGAAGGTATGAAGTGTTAGGGACAGTCAGCTTCTTTTAAAGTTTCACCTCTAACTGAGGAGTAAGGAGCTCCTTGGGAAGGACTGGGCATGCAGAGGAAAGGAGATGTGCAGAATGTTTAAACAACACCTGGGTCTAAATGCACAACACCAATGAGCAAGGGGTGAGAGAGGGGTCAAAAAAGACTAACACTTTTCAGAGATAGGAAGATGGAGTAGATGAAGTCTAGAAAGCCAAGAGCATGGGGGCTTTCGAAAGGAAAGACTGGTCACCCATATTAGACAACACAGTCGCAAAGAGTCGGACACGACTGAGCGACTGAACTGAACTGAACTGAGCGGGTCTCAAGGGAACCAAGAGGGTGGGTGCCCAAACTGAATGAAAGGAGCCACGGTAGAAGGGCTCTTCCAGACCTGGGAAGTCACAGTGGGGCACAGCCAAACAAAAGGCATCGGCAACCCCCGAACTGGAAGCGCAGTGCAGGCGAACACTGGCAGCATCAGTAACCAACGGCCGCCTCTGTCACCAGCTGGGAACAAGAGCGGGTGGGAATGGCAGTCTTTAGAAAGGGGAGAAGGATAGAGTGGAGAGAGATAAAGAACCAGATCTTTTGTCGGGGTAGGATAGGAACAAGGCTGCTGCCTTTGGTTAAAGTTCAAGACAAATCCCTCATGGGGCTGCATCCTTCCAGAGGAGGCGGTGCCTTGCTCTAGCTGGCCCATTCTGATGGGGACCTTTTTCTCCTTCCTCACTTGGAGCTACTGGCAACCCTGGGTGAGAGTCTGGATAAATGACCACAGCAGTCCCAGACGGTATGCAATGTCCACACTTGGGAACACAGCCAACTCTCATTTATTTACTAAAAAGCAGATAGGAGGGATTCAGGCTCTATGTAATATCACAGCCTTTAACTTTCCATGGAGTTATTTAAAGAACCCAAGATCTTAAAAAAAAAAAAAAAAAAGAAAGAAAGAAAGAAAAAAACTCAGATCTTTAAGAGTTAAAATGAGAGACCTTAACAGTGGGACACAATTGAGCTACTAAGCACGTATGCACGTGAGCGATGTTAAATGTTTTATAAGGGGATGTTAAGCAATGGCCTGGAAAGGCTCCCAGGCTAGCCAAGTTCAGAAAGGCAGTCACCCACAGAGGTGGGGCCAGCACCCAACCACTCTTTCCACTGCCCAAAGCTGACTTTTTTCACCTTCAATCCATCCAACCACATTCTGACCACCTTGGCTTCATGCTTCGATTGGCATCTGAAAATTCTGAACTGCATCACACATTGTGTACCAATGACCTTTAGGTGATTTAAACATTGCTCTCTGCTTTGTTAAACAGAGAGGTAGAAGGAATTAAAGGTGAAGGGGAAGGAGGAGAAAAATGGGATTGTGATACTATAGGTAATTTTCTCCTCTCATGTACCTGAATATGTTCTCCGTGTAAGAAAAAGAATACATTGCAAAGCTAAAGTCTGCCTTGCTATCCTCCTCCCTGGAGATACCCACTCTTCTCAGATTCATAATCCTCAATTTCTTTGCATTTATGTAAATATATTTATCATATATATCACATATTGCAACATTATATATTGGCAACTTCATTTTCTCATTCCACAATACACCCTGCTAACCTTTTTATCTTAAGTCACAGAGATTTGTCTGAGGGTACTGCAGAAGGCAACACTTCATTGAGCCATTCCACTAATGGTGGGAAGGAAGCGCACTGATTTATAGGCCCACCTAACAACGCTGGGGAATATGACACAGCTTTTCACCCCAGTACAGTCATCCTTCTATATCCATGGGGGATTGGTTTCAGGAGTCCCTCAGATACCAGACTTTGTTGGCTGCTCAAATCTCTTATATAAAATAGCATTATATATGCAGTATGCATATACTGCATAACATACACACATCCTCCTGTATACTTTACACTGATTGTAAAGTATAAATTTACACTTTACGATGGGAAAACAATTTTTCCACAGACAGGGGGAAGGGTGGTCCGGGATGATTCAAGCACACCAGTGGGTAGCGGCAGTAAATACAGCTGCAGCTTCGCTTACTTGCCCACTGCTCACCTGCTGCTGCCCAGTGCCTAATACATACTAGTCTGCAGCCCAGGGTTGGGAACCCCTGTTTCAGATCATCTCTAGATTATTTATAATACCTAATACAGATTGCCGGGAGAAATATCAATAACCTCAGATATGCAGATGACACCACCCTTATAGCAGAAAGTGAAGAGGAGCTAAAAAGCCTCTTGATGAAAGTGAAAGAGGAGACTGAAAAAGTTGGCTTAAAGCTCAACATTCAGAAAATGAAGATCTGGTCCCATCTGGTCCCATCACTTCATGGGAAGTAGATGGGGAAACAGTGGAAACAGTGTCAGACTTTATTTTTTGAAGCTATAAAATCACTGCAGATGGTAATTGCAGCCATGAAATTATAAGATGCTTACTTCTTGAAAGGAAAGTTATGACCAACATAGACAGCATATTAAAAAACAGAGACATTACTCTGCCAACAAAGGTCCATCTAGTCAAGGATATGGTTTTTCCAGTAGTCATGTATGGATGTGAGAGTTGGACTGTGAAGAAAGCTGAGTGCCAAAGAATTGATGCTTTTGAACTGCGGTGTTGGAGAAATTGAGAGTCCCATGGACTGCAAGGAGATCCAACCAGTCCATTCTAAAGGAGATCAGTCCTGGGTGTTCTTTGGAAGGAATGATGCTAAAGCTGAAACTCCAGTACTTTGTCCACCTCATGAGAAGAGTTGATTCATTGGAAAAGTCTCTGATGCTGCGAAGGATTGGGGGCAGGAGGACAAGGGGACAACAGAGGATGAGTTGGCTGGATGGCAACACCGACTCGAAGGATGTGAGTTTGAGTGAACTCTGGGAGTTGATGATGGACAGGGAGGCCTGGCGTGCTATGATTCATGGGGTCGCAAAGAGTCGGACACGACTGAGTGACTGAGCAACTGAACTGAACTGAATACAATGTAAATGCTATGTAAATAGTTGCAGGTATACAGCAATTCAAGCTTCCCTGGTGGCTCAGACGGTAAAGGATCTTCCTGCCATGCAGGAGACCTGGGTTTGATCCCTGGGTCAGGAAGATCCCCTGGAGAAGGGAATGGCAACCCACTCCAGTATTCTTGCCTGGAGAATTCCATGGACAGAGGAGCCTGGTGGGCTAAAGTCCATGGGATTGAAGACAGTCGGACATGCCTGAGCAACTAATACACAGGCATACAGCAATTCAAGTTTTGCTTTCTGGAACTCTCTGGAATTTTTTTCCCAAATATTTTCAATCCACACTGGGTTGAATCCACAGATACAGAACTACGGACGTGGAGAGCCGACTGTATGTGTTTATTGCGTCAAATCCTCTCAGTCTCCTTTGCTTCAGCCATGTACAACCATCTATGGCCAAGCTGTCCCTTAAAAGGCTTTTTCAATCTATGTTAGCACTAGCATTGTACACAATAATGACTTTTAAATTCACACACGATTCACAAAAACATGAGGTAGTTTAATACACCTCCAGTGAAATTATGATAGCTTAAGTATTTTTAATGTCCATATCAGAGAGTTCAATTTAGAAACACTAACAGATAGGTCCAAATAACCCTGAAATCTCAGTATTATTTCTGTACAACCCATCTACCAATACCTGCTGGCCTCCACCATGCCTTTTTAAGACATAAATCTATGGGGACTTCCTTGGCAGTCCAGTGGTTAAGACTTCACCCTTCCCTTGCAGGGGACATAAGTTGCATCCTGGTCAGGGAATTAAGATCCTGCACGTTGCACAGGAAAAACTAAAAGAAAAAAGACATCAGTCTATGAAAAGGAAAAGCCCAAATTAGAGGGAGATACTCCCCAAGACAAAAAGAGGAAGGAACTCCGAAAGAAATGTGGAATAGCAAATAAGTTGTGGTTAAAAAGATTCAGTGGCTCCATGTCTACTGAGAAAACGAAACTTCCCCTCAAAGTTATGTAGCTCACTGAAGTTGAATAGTTCAGCCAAGGGGTATTTTTTAAAGCCCATTGTTGGATTATCCTTAGGAGAATTGGTTTGTTTAGTGCCTGCCTAACAGATTTTGTTTTAATTAAAAGGAAACCACAATTTAAAATTTTATTATTTCCTTAGAGAGTTCCTCATTCTGTGACATTTGCACCAAAATAATCTCAGGAACATACTGCAATCTCATCCTGACGCATGCGATTGTGCATTTTCCCAGACAGAGGGCAAACACTGACAAAGCAACAGGCTGTAAATTCTTCTGAGCAACAAGTTCATAAATAGCTAACAGACATTACCCTGGCTGAGGAGACTACAAATCTTAATTGAATGCAGGTTTCTAATGATCCATTCCATTATGGCAGGCCCCCTTCCTGCCTCTGGGATGACCAACTGTCCTAGCATGCCTGGCACTGAGGGCTTCCCAGGATTTGGGACTTTCAGTTTTAAAAATGGGAAAATCTCAGGCAAACCAGAACAAGTTGGTCACCCAGCTCAGAGGCCTTCCTGCAAAATCTACCCACCTCCCACAGTATACCACCCAAGCAGAGGACTAACAACACCTCAAACTGGGGTCTCCTGCTTTGCAGGCAGACTCTTTACCAGCTGAGCTACGAGGGAATCCCACAAACAACACCTCAGCCATTTGTGTATATAAACCTCTGCTGTGGTCCTCAACACCCAGGTGACTATGCGGGTCTGGTCTCTGTGATAGGCACACAGTTGCCCAACAAGTGGATGGCTAGATGGATAGATAGACAGACTGACTGATAGATAGTCCTGCCCTACAGAGAGTGGTCTGCGGCTTTGGCATATAAAGGGAACTCCACTTATCTTGATGATGGGGGCAGAGCTGAGTAGGGGAGGTGACAGCCCATGGGCTGATTTTAGGCATGTATTTTTCTTCAAGACTTTTTTTCAGCACCAGTTCATTTCCTTCTGTCTTCCTGGGTCCCTAACAGAATTCCCAAAGGCCAAGCTAAGTGATTAAAACACAAACCCCACTTCCTCCAAAGCTGCTAGGACGTGGACCTTTCTCTGACTGTGACCAGGCCTTAAAACGTAAAAAGGAACTTAATTCAATAAAATTTGTGTTTAGAAGAAACAGTACAAAATGTGCACAGACAAAAGGCTGTGGAAGGGCATGAGATGTTCTTGGAAGAGATATTTGGGCTTGGCTGACGCAAAGGATGATGACAAGATTTAAGGCAATGGAGATATGTGGGCACCAAAAGCAAAATGCTCTATACTCCCAAACATTGCCAGTAAGAACACAGATCAGAGTACTTTCTCTGGTGGACCATTAAACAACAATCATTAGTCTTCAAAGTAAATATTGCCCTCAACACAGCAATTTCCTATCTAGAACTAGTACCTGGAGAAGTCCATCCAGATGCCTATTTGAGGACATTCATTGCCTAACTGTTCAGAAACCAAAATGAAAACAATAAACAGGAACTGCCTTAAATGTCCATCAATAATAAATTGACTGGCCAATCCATTAAAGGGAATACTATATAGACACTGCAAAGAAGAAAATAATTCTATACAATCCAATATGGGATTATGTGCAAGACAAATCAAGTGAAAAAACCAAGGTGTAGAAGAATTTCTGTAGTGTGATCTCAACTGGGCTGGAAAAAAATTTGGTTGTGGTGTGTATATACACAGGCCTCCTTGGTAGCTCAGACAGTAAAGAAACTGGCCTGCAGTGCAGGAGACCTAGGTTTGATCCCTGGGACAGGAAGAACCCCTGGAGAAGGAAATGGCTACCCATTCCGTATCTCTGCCTGGAGAATTCCATGGACAGAGAGACCTGGCAGGCTACAGGCCACGGGATTGCAGAGAGTCAGACACGACTGAGTGACTAACACTGTGTATATATATGTTGCACATGTATTTTCTATGTTTACACAAATACATGTATTTTACATGCTTTGAAAATGTCTGAAAAGATGCAGAAGAAAGGATATTTTTCACTTAATAACTTGCATATTTTTTTAACCATGATCATGTTGTTACTTTTATAATAAACAACAATGGCAAAAAACTACTTTAAACGACTTCCCTGGCGGTCCAGTAGTTAAAACTGCTCTTCTACCGCTGGGGGCCTAATAGCATCAATCCTTGGTCTGGGAACTAAGATCCTGCATGCTGCAAGGTTCAGCCAAAACAAAAAATCCCAAAGCTTTTTGTCCCATATCCACCACCATGACTAGCCGAAAGAGCAAATGGTCCCAGTGCAGGAGTTTTATGTTAAAGAATGACTAAATAATACATACCTATACTGTGCTAAATAAATTTAAAGTAGCCACAATGGCATTTGCATCTTCAAGAGCAGTATCTTAGTAGGGTCAAATGGACCATCCAAGTTCTAACTCTAGATCTGCCGTTTTCTTGACCTTTGCAAGTTTCAAAATCTATCTAGGCCTCAATTTTCTCCTGTATCAAATGGATGTAATAAAAAGCACCCACTGCTGAGGGTGACTGTAAAGGACCCTGGGGAGCTTCAACACAGCAAACAACTAGGGGTAGCCAGGAGTGACTGCAGTTGTAGTAGTGACAGCTTACCACCAAGACCCATTAAGAAGGTTTTAAATCCCTCCTCTGAGTCCTCCTGATTTTACATCTTCAATTTTTTCTCAATCAGTAATGATTATTATTTTATTGTAAAACAGATCATTAGGCCTGCTGCCTTACTCTGAGAATTTAATGAGATGAAGGAAATGGCAACCCACTCCAGGACTCTTGCCTGCAAAATCCCATGGATGGAGTAGCCTGGTAGGCTACAGTCCATGGGGTCCCAAAGAGTAGAACACGACTGAGCGACTTCACTTTCACTTTATCACCAACTAGCTCACTGTCTTCCCTAATACAGGAGTAAGATAAGCATGGGTTTGTTCTGTGACAAGCATCAGAAGATAACTAAGACATGGGAAGGAGAGAAGGAAATGCTTTTTGCTAAATTCTTTGCATCTACACTCTACAAAGTCTGAGGGCCGACTTCTTCTCTGAGACCCTCAGTATTTGCACTTTGCTAAAGCAAATTCTGTGGTTTACAAGTATGCCAAAGAACAAGGTTCGTCAGGGGGACCAACAGAGCTAATCAGCCACAGATGCTGCAGCTGAAGATCAACAGCTCATTTCTAAAAGAGACTTTAGCACTCACTGCGTAACAGCTCCAATGAGACCACATGAAAAGTAAAGACAAAAATAAGCTCTCCTCCTCATCCAGCACCCTGGGCGAGACTCGGAGCAGCTTTACACTAACTTTTTGGACCAAATAACTAGACCTGACTCTACTGGCCTCAGACACCACAGATAATACCTTGCTGGGTATGTGGGAATCTGTCCCCAGGCTGTCATTTCTTCTCAAACTCTGGTGAAATCCTCAGTAGTACTCTCCACTTACAAATGGAAAAACTGACTTACTGCCTTTGCCATCCTGCCCCAGCCCTGCCCCAGTCCATCCTCTGTGGGCAACTGTCCACACCTGACTGCACGCGCTGAAACAGGCTGTACAACAGGTGGAGGGTGGCCACCTCTGATGACTGCATGTGTCACAGCTTCTAGGGGCAGCAGAGGACCAGGTTTCCTTGCAGAATTAACCCAGTCATTTAAAAAAAAAAAAGGAATGTTTGCTGGGAGGGCAGCCCAGGAATTCAGCAGTGAAGGGAGGGAGAGTACAGGCCCTGGATCATGGTCCCAGCTCTGCCAGAAATGACCACAGGGCCGCTCCCCTCTCCCGAGTCAGTTTCCTCAACAGTGAATAGAAGGATGGGGACAAGCTCATGAAGATCCCTCCAGGCAATAAGCATTGACTCAAACCCAGGATATTCTCTCCAGCAAATCAAAGGGGAAAATCCTAAAGAAGAAAGTCAAAATTCACAGTGACTCACATACCAGGCGTTGCTGTTTTCCATATTACAGCAGTGAAAAGATAAGCTGCAGAAATGACCACACAAAGTCTCACATTTGGAACCACACTTGGACTTCNCCCAGGATATTCTCTCCAGCAAATCAAAGGGGAAAATCCTAAAGAAGAAAGTCAAAATTCACAGTGACTCACATACCAGGCGTTGCTGTTTTCCATATTACAGCAGTGAAAAGATAAGCTGCAGAAATGACCACACAAAGTCTCACATTTGGAACCACACTTGGACTTCGCGAAAAGAATAGGCATTTCCTTCCCAACTGCAGGCCTGGGCTTCCCAGGAGGCACAGTGGTCAAGAATCCGTCTGCCAGTGTAGGAGACGCAAGAGACACGGTTTCAATCCCTGGGTCAGGGAAATAACCCACTCCGGTGTTCTTACCAGGAAAATTCCATGGACAGAGGAGCCTGGCGGGCTACAGTCCATGGGGTCGCAGAAAGTCGGACACGACTGAGCACACACACAACTGCAGGTTTTCCCTCCCACAAAAAACTAAAAGCACACAAGATTCTACAATGGGACAGTTTCCTCTTGGCCACAGCTACAGACCCAGGCAGGTCCAGAAAGCATACACACACACACACACACACACAATTTCACCTTCAATCCATCCAACCACATTCTGACCACCTTGGCTTCATGCTTCGATTGGCATCTGAAAATTCTGAACTGCATCACACATTGTGTACCAATGACCTTTAGGTGATTTAAACATTGCTCTCTGCTTTGTTAAACAGAGAGGTAGAAGGAATTAAAGGTGAAGGGGAAGGAGGAGAAAAATGGGATTGTGATACTATAGGTAATTTTCTCCTCTCATGTACCTGAATATGTTCTCCGTGTAAGAAAAAGAATACATTGCAAAGCTAAAGTCTGCCTTGCTATCCTCCTCCCTGGAGATACCCACTCTTCTCAGATTCATAATCCTCAATTTCTTTGCATTTATGTAAATATATTTATCATATATATCACATATTGCAACATTATATATTGGCAACTTCATTTTCTCATTCCACAATACACCCTGCTAACCTTTTTATCTTAAGTCACAGAGATTTGTCTGAGGGTACTGCAGAAGGCAACACTTCATTGAGCCATTCCACTAATGGTGGGAAGGAAGCGCACTGATTTATAGGCCCACCTAACAACGCTGGGGAATATGACACAGCTTTTCACCCCAGTACAGTCATCCTTCTATATCCATGGGGGATTGGTTTCAGGAGTCCCTCAGATACCAGACTTTGTTGGCTGCTCAAATCTCTTATATAAAATAGCATTATATATGCAGTATGCATATACTGCATAACATACACACATCCTCCTGTATACTTTACACTGATTGTAAAGTATAAATTTACACTTTACGATGGGAAAACAATTTTTCCACAGACAGGGGGAAGGGTGGTCCGGGATGATTCAAGCACACCAGTGGGTAGCGGCAGTAAATACAGCTGCAGCTTCGCTTACTTGCCCACTGCTCACCTGCTGCTGCCCAGTGCCTAATACATACTAGTCTGCAGCCCAGGGTTGGGAACCCCTGTTTCAGATCATCTCTAGATTATTTATAATACCTAATACAGATTGCCGGGAGAAATATCAATAACCTCAGATATGCAGATGACACCACCCTTATAGCAGAAAGTGAAGAGGAGCTAAAAAGCCTCTTGATGAAAGTGAAAGAGGAGACTGAAAAAGTTGGCTTAAAGCTCAACATTCAGAAAATGAAGATCTGGTCCCATCTGGTCCCATCACTTCATGGGAAGTAGATGGGGAAACAGTGGAAACAGTGTCAGACTTTATTTTTTGAAGCTATAAAATCACTGCAGATGGTAATTGCAGCCATGAAATTATAAGATGCTTACTTCTTGAAAGGAAAGTTATGACCAACATAGACAGCATATTAAAAAACAGAGACATTACTCTGCCAACAAAGGTCCATCTAGTCAAGGATATGGTTTTTCCAGTAGTCATGTATGGATGTGAGAGTTGGACTGTGAAGAAAGCTGAGTGCCAAAGAATTGATGCTTTTGAACTGCGGTGTTGGAGAAATTGAGAGTCCCATGGACTGCAAGGAGATCCAACCAGTCCATTCTAAAGGAGATCAGTCCTGGGTGTTCTTTGGAAGGAATGATGCTAAAGCTGAAACTCCAGTACTTTGTCCACCTCATGAGAAGAGTTGATTCATTGGAAAAGTCTCTGATGCTGCGAAGGATTGGGGGCAGGAGGACAAGGGGACAACAGAGGATGAGTTGGCTGGATGGCAACACCGACTCGAAGGATGTGAGTTTGAGTGAACTCTGGGAGTTGATGATGGACAGGGAGGCCTGGCGTGCTATGATTCATGGGGTCGCAAAGAGTCGGACACGACTGAGTGACTGAGCAACTGAACTGAACTGAATACAATGTAAATGCTATGTAAATAGTTGCAGGTATACAGCAATTCAAGCTTCCCTGGTGGCTCAGACGGTAAAGGATCTTCCTGCCATGCAGGAGACCTGGGTTTGATCCCTGGGTCAGGAAGATCCCCTGGAGAAGGGAATGGCAACCCACTCCAGTATTCTTGCCTGGAGAATTCCATGGACAGAGGAGCCTGGTGGGCTAAAGTCCATGGGATTGAAGACAGTCGGACATGCCTGAGCAACTAATACACAGGCATACAGCAATTCAAGTTTTGCTTTCTGGAACTCTCTGGAATTTTTTTCCCAAATATTTTCAATCCACACTGGGTTGAATCCACAGATACAGAACTACGGACGTGGAGAGCCGACTGTATGTGTTTATTGCGTCAAATCCTCTCAGTCTCCTTTGCTTCAGCCATGTACAACCATCTATGGCCAAGCTGTCCCTTAAAAGGCTTTTTCAATCTATGTTAGCACTAGCATTGTACACAATAATGACTTTTAAATTCACACACGATTCACAAAAACATGAGGTAGTTTAATACACCTCCAGTGAAATTATGATAGCTTAAGTATTTTTAATGTCCATATCAGAGAGTTCAATTTAGAAACACTAACAGATAGGTCCAAATAACCCTGAAATCTCAGTATTATTTCTGTACAACCCATCTACCAATACCTGCTGGCCTCCACCATGCCTTTTTAAGACATAAATCTATGGGGACTTCCTTGGCAGTCCAGTGGTTAAGACTTCACCCTTCCCTTGCAGGGGACATAAGTTGCATCCTGGTCAGGGAATTAAGATCCTGCACGTTGCACAGGAAAAACTAAAAGAAAAAAGACATCAGTCTATGAAAAGGAAAAGCCCAAATTAGAGGGAGATACTCCCCAAGACAAAAAGAGGAAGGAACTCCGAAAGAAATGTGGAATAGCAAATAAGTTGTGGTTAAAAAGATTCAGTGGCTCCATGTCTACTGAGAAAACGAAACTTCCCCTCAAAGTTATGTAGCTCACTGAAGTTGAATAGTTCAGCCAAGGGGTATTTTTTAAAGCCCATTGTTGGATTATCCTTAGGAGAATTGGTTTGTTTAGTGCCTGCCTAACAGATTTTGTTTTAATTAAAAGGAAACCACAATTTAAAATTTTATTATTTCCTTAGAGAGTTCCTCATTCTGTGACATTTGCACCAAAATAATCTCAGGAACATACTGCAATCTCATCCTGACGCATGCGATTGTGCATTTTCCCAGACAGAGGGCAAACACTGACAAAGCAACAGGCTGTAAATTCTTCTGAGCAACAAGTTCATAAATAGCTAACAGACATTACCCTGGCTGAGGAGACTACAAATCTTAATTGAATGCAGGTTTCTAATGATCCATTCCATTATGGCAGGCCCCCTTCCTGCCTCTGGGATGACCAACTGTCCTAGCATGCCTGGCACTGAGGGCTTCCCAGGATTTGGGACTTTCAGTTTTAAAAATGGGAAAATCTCAGGCAAACCAGAACAAGTTGGTCACCCAGCTCAGAGGCCTTCCTGCAAAATCTACCCACCTCCCACAGTATACCACCCAAGCAGAGGACTAACAACACCTCAAACTGGGGTCTCCTGCTTTGCAGGCAGACTCTTTACCAGCTGAGCTACGAGGGAATCCCACAAACAACACCTCAGCCATTTGTGTATATAAACCTCTGCTGTGGTCCTCAACACCCAGGTGACTATGCGGGTCTGGTCTCTGTGATAGGCACACAGTTGCCCAACAAGTGGATGGCTAGATGGATAGATAGACAGACTGACTGATAGATAGTCCTGCCCTACAGAGAGTGGTCTGCGGCTTTGGCATATAAAGGGAACTCCACTTATCTTGATGATGGGGGCAGAGCTGAGTAGGGGAGGTGACAGCCCATGGGCTGATTTTAGGCATGTATTTTTCTTCAAGACTTTTTTTCAGCACCAGTTCATTTCCTTCTGTCTTCCTGGGTCCCTAACAGAATTCCCAAAGGCCAAGCTAAGTGATTAAAACACAAACCCCACTTCCTCCAAAGCTGCTAGGACGTGGACCTTTCTCTGACTGTGACCAGGCCTTAAAACGTAAAAAGGAACTTAATTCAATAAAATTTGTGTTTAGAAGAAACAGTACAAAATGTGCACAGACAAAAGGCTGTGGAAGGGCATGAGATGTTCTTGGAAGAGATATTTGGGCTTGGCTGACGCAAAGGATGATGACAAGATTTAAGGCAATGGAGATATGTGGGCACCAAAAGCAAAATGCTCTATACTCCCAAACATTGCCAGTAAGAACACAGATCAGAGTACTTTCTCTGGTGGACCATTAAACAACAATCATTAGTCTTCAAAGTAAATATTGCCCTCAACACAGCAATTTCCTATCTAGAACTAGTACCTGGAGAAGTCCATCCAGATGCCTATTTGAGGACATTCATTGCCTAACTGTTCAGAAACCAAAATGAAAACAATAAACAGGAACTGCCTTAAATGTCCATCAATAATAAATTGACTGGCCAATCCATTAAAGGGAATACTATATAGACACTGCAAAGAAGAAAATAATTCTATACAATCCAATATGGGATTATGTGCAAGACAAATCAAGTGAAAAAACCAAGGTGTAGAAGAATTTCTGTAGTGTGATCTCAACTGGGCTGGAAAAAAATTTGGTTGTGGTGTGTATATACACAGGCCTCCTTGGTAGCTCAGACAGTAAAGAAACTGGCCTGCAGTGCAGGAGACCTAGGTTTGATCCCTGGGACAGGAAGAACCCCTGGAGAAGGAAATGGCTACCCATTCCGTATCTCTGCCTGGAGAATTCCATGGACAGAGAGACCTGGCAGGCTACAGGCCACGGGATTGCAGAGAGTCAGACACGACTGAGTGACTAACACTGTGTATATATATGTTGCACATGTATTTTCTATGTTTACACAAATACATGTATTTTACATGCTTTGAAAATGTCTGAAAAGATGCAGAAGAAAGGATATTTTTCACTTAATAACTTGCATATTTTTTTAACCATGATCATGTTGTTACTTTTATAATAAACAACAATGGCAAAAAACTACTTTAAACGACTTCCCTGGCGGTCCAGTAGTTAAAACTGCTCTTCTACCGCTGGGGGCCTAATAGCATCAATCCTTGGTCTGGGAACTAAGATCCTGCATGCTGCAAGGTTCAGCCAAAACAAAAAATCCCAAAGCTTTTTGTCCCATATCCACCACCATGACTAGCCGAAAGAGCAAATGGTCCCAGTGCAGGAGTTTTATGTTAAAGAATGACTAAATAATACATACCTATACTGTGCTAAATAAATTTAAAGTAGCCACAATGGCATTTGCATCTTCAAGAGCAGTATCTTAGTAGGGTCAAATGGACCATCCAAGTTCTAACTCTAGATCTGCCGTTTTCTTGACCTTTGCAAGTTTCAAAATCTATCTAGGCCTCAATTTTCTCCTGTATCAAATGGATGTAATAAAAAGCACCCACTGCTGAGGGTGACTGTAAAGGACCCTGGGGAGCTTCAACACAGCAAACAACTAGGGGTAGCCAGGAGTGACTGCAGTTGTAGTAGTGACAGCTTACCACCAAGACCCATTAAGAAGGTTTTAAATCCCTCCTCTGAGTCCTCCTGATTTTACATCTTCAATTTTTTCTCAATCAGTAATGATTATTATTTTATTGTAAAACAGATCATTAGGCCTGCTGCCTTACTCTGA
>SJYX01011712.1:0-13779 GCA_006410675.1 Oreotragus oreotragus
ATCAAAAGAGGAGAGTGCAAGCTAGCCAGTAATCACTTCCTTATGTGCACTCCACAGTCTGGACCTGTCTCTTATACACATCTAGATGTGTATAAGAGACAGGAGTTGGTGATGCCATCTAACCATCTCATCCTCTGTCATCCCCTTCTCCTCCTGCCCCCAATCTTTCCCAGCATCAGGATATTTTCAGATGAGTCAGCTCTTCGCATCAGGTGGCCAAAGTTTTGGAGTTTCAGCTTCAACATCAGTCCTTCCAATGAACACCCAGGACTGATCTCCTTTAGGATGGACTGTTTGGATGTCCTTGCAGTCCAAGGGACTCTCAAGAGTCTTCTTCAATACCTCAGTTCAAAACCATCAATTCTTTGGTACTCAGCTTTCTTTATAGTCCAACTGTCACATCCATACGTGACCACTGGAAAAACATTAGCCTTGACTAAATATACCTTTGTTGACAGGGTGATGTCTCTGCTTCTTAATATACTGTCTATGTTGGTCATAACTTTCCTTCCAAGGATTAAGCATCTTTTAATTTCATTATCAGGAGAACTCTCAGGACCTACATATTAGTACCTGTTTAATTCATAATTGTTGAAGCATATAGTACTTATCATGAATTAGTATCTTTATATAAAAATAAGTAAAATGAGGTTATCTGCTAGTCTTATCAGATGCCTCTCTGGTTGATGGTGGTTTAGTCTCTTAAGTCATGTCCAACTCTTGTGTCCCCATGGACTGTAGCCCACCAGGCTCCTCTGTCCATGGGATTCTTCAGGTAAGAATACTACAGTGAGTTGCCATTCCCTCTCCAGGGGATCTTACTGACCCAGGGAATGAACCCAAGTCTCCTGCATTGCAGGTGGATTCTTTAACAACTGTATCAGGGACACAGGATGTGAAATGAATGACCTAAGAAAGTGGAAGGGCTTTCAAAATCATGATCAGATGATGAAATTATATGTAAACAGTGAACCTGCCATAATGGTTCTATTATTGTTACTTACACTGACTATAACCCACACAACCAATATCTGAAGAGCGTTTTCAGGGTTGTAAAGATAGCCCTGTATATTTATTTCTAAAGTCATTTCATATATTGCCCTGGATAGAGCTACATTATCAAAAGAAAATAAGTAGCTTTTTATTTTATTATTTCCTAGATCAAGGATCAAACCCATGTCCCCTTCATTGGCAAGTGGATTCTTTACCACTGAGCCCATAGGTAAGCCCTATGTAACTTCTACAAGGCTACTTTTCCCAATATGATGTCAGATCCACAGTAAGTTTTCTGTCCAAATAGATATGTGTTTTAAAAAGTCAAGGTTGAAAGGTTTTACATGTTGTGTCCCTCAAGACCATCACACTTTTGCACATAGGGTAAGTCTCAGATATGATAAATACATTTCATTTTGCATTTGAGCTCAAGTTATTGATACTAGTAATTAAAACTTTCTGTGTTAAGTAAGACTCCAGCATGTCTAACTTCAGTGGAAGCATGTTTGCTCTGGCAAGAGATGATGGAGAGGGTGCTCTCATGAGAAAAGCTACACATTTCCCAATCTCAGTGAATACTTTTATGTGCACAAGAAGTTGTCAATTTAAAATTTTATTTTATAACATGAAATATTACAGTAAATATTTGATGAAACATCTGTCATTCTTTTAAATTTCAGTAGAAATAAAATTGGAGACTTTCTGCCATTTGCCAAGTAGTGGATGTCAATTAACACAACAGCAAAGCCATAAAATATGGCTGAAATGATGCAAAACAGTAGTAAAACTTATTGACAATTAATTTTAAAAGCAGTTTGTCCTCCAATTTCTGGAGAACATTGGCTATTTTTTACCCTTTAGCATGCATCCATTTCCAATTTAGCTTACTCATAATACCTTGCTTTTCCTATAGGAATTCATATCTCCATCCTTATGACTACATGCCATATATCTAACTCACTCCTTGGGAAGGAAATGGCCACTTGTCTGGTTTAGAGCACCCAAAGGTGTAGTCTTTGAAAACAGAAACTTCTTTAGCATTCAGAAAGAATTCCTGGGAAAGAGCGTGTAATTGTGGAACACCTAGAAATTGCTGGGAAATGTCTCACAGGGTGATCCAGCCAGTTTTCTTGCAAAGAAAATGCAAAGGAATACTTAGGAGAGGAAAGAACTGAGAAAAAAAAGGAAGTGAGGAGAGAGAGAGGTGTTGGAAGAAGTGAAGGAAAAGGCAGAGGGTGGGGAGAGAGAGAAAGGGTGATATTTTGGATGTTGCTTCAGTTCTGCATCAAACTGCTGTTGTTGTTCAGTCATGTCTGACTCTTTGTGACTACATAGACTGTAGCATGCCAGGTTTCCCTTCACTATCTCCCTGAGCTTGCTCAAATGCATGTCCATTGAGTCAAAGATGCCATCCAACCATCTTATCCTTTGGTGCCCCCTTCTCCTCCTGCCCTCAACCTTTCTCAGTATCAGAGTCTTTTCCAATGAGTCAACTCTCCACATCAGGTGTCAAAGTATTAGAGCTTCATCTTTAGCATCATTTCTTCCAATGAATATTCAGGTTTGATTTTCTTTATGATTGAGTGGTTTGATCCCTTTGCTGTACAGGGTACTCTCAAGAATCTTCTTCAACACCACAGTTCAAAAGCAGCATTAATTCTTTGGTGCTCAGCCTGATTTTACTTAACATAATTTCTACAACTGGACTTTTAAGTTAACAAAGCCAACATTATTGCTTGAGCCAGCTCAAAAATATTTTCTATTATTTATATCCCCAAAATGTCTCACTTACACATCATTAACTCTGCTAATTATGCCTTTTGTTGTCTTCACTATACATTGTTTTTGTAGTTGCAGGAAGAGGTAGAAAGAAGCCCTTCACAGTAATAGTCCACAGATAGCAAAAGTTCCCAAACCCTAGCATACACTGCAATCTACACAACCTGACCAAATAAAACTTCAATTCTCTCATGCCCAGAATTATGGTCTGAAGACTTGTGCATCAGGTAGGCTCATTAATTTTTATGGCTTTTCCCTTTTACGCTAGTCTCCCATAACCACAGGCTTAGGTGATTGCTTTTGGGCAGAGAAAACTGATTTGCAATCCATGATTCCAGCAGGAGAAGAGAAAGTTCACTTTCTGGCTGGTTAAGTTCTTGGAGAATAGGACAAGCATTTTCATTAAATCATGGGAGGGTCTAAATAGGATACCATAGTCCTACCAAAGCTGAGCTAACAGGATAAAATACACTTTATTAGTTCGGCTACTACATTGCTTATACAGTTATCTAATGCCCATAGATATCTGCAGTTAGGCTTTAGTAGGATGACAAAGGACTTTTAACTAGACACATCACAACATCTTTCCATTTATTAATACTTTCCTTTAGATTTGCCTTTTAAACATATGTCTGGCTAATTAAAACTTGATAAGAAGGAACATTGCTTCCTAAAGTGTTACTCTCAGAAAAAAAAAAAAAAGTGTACTTCTCTCTCTTGCAAAAATAGAAAATATATAAATATATCTGATGAATACCAAAAAATATGTTGGCCCATTAGAATTTCAACCTGAGTGACTGGAGTTAGGGGGTCATATCATAGAATGATTGAAAAGTCATGATTTAGGAATAAATGCAGAAGACCAGTGGCTACCCTTGAGGAAATACTACCTAGTCTGGTAAGTTTGCTTTGGAATGTGCTTCTGTGACAGTGATAGTTGCTCTTAGTGTTATTACCATCTGCTTATCTAGTACCTATGACAGTCCACTCCAGTATTCTTGACTGGAGAATCTCATGGACAAAAGAGCCTAGTGGGTTACAGTCCATGGTGTTGCAAAGAGCTGGATACAACTGAACAACTAACACTGTATTCTCATGTTAGCTGTTTCTCTTTCATTGTAAGTCATCTTATTTTTCATATCTACTCTATATTCACATGCAATCACAGAATGAAGGACTTCCCTGGTGCCTCAGATGGTAAAGAATCTGCCTGCAATGTGGGAGACCTGGGTTTGATCTCTGGGTCGGGAAGATCCCCTGGAGAAGGAAATGGCNATCTACTCTATATTCACATGCAATCACAGAATGAAGGACTTCCCTGGTGCCTCAGATGGTAAAGAATCTGCCTGCAATGTGGGAGACCTGGGTTTGATCTCTGGGTCGGGAAGATCCCCTGGAGAAGGAAATGGCAACCCACTTCAGTATTCTTGCCTGAAGAATCCCAAGGATAGAGCAGCCTGGTGGACTACAGTCTATGGGGTTGCAAAGAGTTGGACATGGCTGAGTGACTAACACACATAGAATCAAAGTTTCTGAACCTTTGGTTAGGTTTTGCCTTAATGCTTAACTCTTCAGAAAGAAAATCTGGAAAAAAAAATCCAATATATCATTCATCCCTATTTTGAACAGGAATAGTGATCATAAACAGGAGAGTCATATGCCCAAGATTATCTTCTCTGATTCCCTTTATTTGGCCTTTGACACTTATAGGCAGGGCTATGCTCAGCACCATTTACCAGGACCTCCATATTACAAGTCTTGGTGGAAGGTCCAAAGAACTAAACAAATAAATGGAAAATTTATCAACAAGTGGTAGATACAGATACACAAGGCATAGTTCAATAAGATTATTAACCTCTAGTATTTTCTTCAATTATAAAGCTAATTCCTTACAGTACTATTTATGCATTTTAAATAAAAGGTTTAAGTGATTTGAGGAAAACTTTTTTGCAAAAAGCATGAAAAGCAGTAATGACCTAATAAATCAAGTCATATATTTTTATTAATCAGAATAATAAAAAATAAATTAATGAAAAAACAAGTAAAATTTTGAAAGTGAATTTCTTAAGAGATAATAACTATTTTGATATGTGTCTAACTGTCTAGGTTGGGGTTAGAAGAGAGTAATGGACTTTGAAATTCCATTTATAAGAAGAAAACAAATTGTTTTAAGGGTGAATTTTTTTTGATCCATTTTTAATTCTACAAAATTTTAATATGAATTTTAAATCTTAATTTTTAAATTTTATAAGCTGATGTAATTTTGGTTCCTTTTTAAAAAAGTAATAATATATATATACTTAATTTAAAACATCAGTGTTGTATAAGATATAGCAGTTTGGATGGTGAAAATACTTCCTGGAGATACACTGATGATAACAAATGATTTATCCAAACTATTTCGTGGATCTGATAGGCAAAGAACCTCAAACACTTGAAATTCCAAAAAGTATACAGTAATCTATGCTGTTGCTGTTCAGTTGCCCAGTTGTGTCCAACTCTGCAACTCCATGGACTGGAGCTTCCCTAGCCTCCCTGTCTCTTACCATCTCTTGGAGTTTGCCCATGTTCATGAATATTGTATCAGTGATGCCATCCATTGCATCCTCTGACCCTCTCCCCCTTCTACCCTCAATCTTTCCCAGTATCAGGGACTTCACCAATAAGTTGTCTGTTTGCATCAGATGACCAGAATACTGGAGTTTCAGCTTCAACATCAGTCCTTCCAGTGAATGTTCAGGGTTGATCTCCCTTGAGGTTGACTTTAAGTTCAAGGGGCTTTCAGGAGTCTTCTCCAGCACCATAGTTTGAAGCCATCAATAATGATCTATAGCTAAATGAAAAATAGAAACACACATTGTTTATTTCTACTTGTTAGAAACAGGTTGAAGAGAAACTGGAATAGGGACAAAGAAAAGTAAAAATTGATTCTACATAAAAGTGTAAACTTTCAAGGTGATGAAAATCATTTAAAACATAAGAAAGAAACACAGACTTCAAACTTAGATGACAAATTAATCAATAATCTCAGTTATTCAAATAAATGGTTTTAGTTTTTCTTTTAAGTACCAAAATAATTTTCTAAAAAGTAAATGCAGAGATTAAAAAAAAAAAAATCCAATACTTTGGCCACCTGATGCGAAGAACTGACTCATTGGAAAAGACCCTGATGCTGAGAAAGACTGAGGGCATGAAAAGGGGACGACAGAGGATGAGATACTTGGATGGTATCACCGACTTGATGGACATGCGTTTGAGTAAACTCCTGGAGTTGGTGATGGACAGGAAGACTTGGCATGTTGCCATCCAAGGAGTCGCAAAGAGTTGGACACAACAGAGTGACTGAACTGAACTGAACTGGAAATGCATACTAATTGAGAATTTCTTCTGTATAAATGACAATTTATGAAAAATACAACCGAATACTTACATATTTAAAAAAGCACTCCAAATAATTTTACCACCTATCTCTGGAGATACCACCTTACACCTGTCAGGATGACTATTATCAAAAAGACGGCACACAACAATTGTGGGCAAGGATGTGAGAAAGGGGAGCCCTTGTGCACTGTTGTTGAGAATCCAAATAGGTGCAGCCACTATGGAAAACAGTATGAAGATTCCTCAGAAAGTTAAAAATAGAATATTATATGATCCAGCAGTTCACTACTATGTATTTATCCAAAGAAAATAAAAAAACACAGATTTTAAAAGATATATGCACCCTTATATTCATTGCAGCTTTATTTACAATAACCAAGATATTAAAAAAAACTCACATATCTATCAATAGATGAATGGGTAAAAAAGATTTTAGAAACATATCTATTACTCTGTCATAAAAAATGAGATATATAAACATAAAATCTTGTTATTTTCAACAATGTGAGTGGACCCCGAGTGTAGTTTTCTAAATGAAATGTCAGATAGAAAAAGATAAGGAACAGTTTCATACATACAAAGAAGAAACTGATGATTGTTAGTGGGAAGAGTGAGGAGAGAAGAGAACTAGGTGAGGGAGAATAAGAAATACAAACTTCCATTTACAAAATAGATGAGCTAAGTTTATGAAATATTCAGAATGGGTAATATAATACAATAACTTCATATATTTGTATGGTTACAGGTCATAACTAGACTTATGATCCTAATCATTTTGAAATGTACATAAATATCACATATGTTGTATATCAGGAACTAACATGTGTTGTAGGTCATGTATACCTTAAAAAAAAAAAAAAAAGAAAGAAAGAAACCAATTAATCAAAAAAGAGATCAGACTTGTGTTACCAGTGGCAGGGCTCAGGGGAGGAGTAACTGGATTAAGATAATCAAACGATATAAACTTCCACTTATGAATAAATACCCAGGATATAATGTACAACATGATAAATATAATTAAAACTGCTCTAGGTTATATGTAAATGTTGTTAAAAGAGTAAATCCTAAGATTTCTCATTACAAGGAAATCTTTCATCTATGGTTTTAATCTTAAAGTGAAAAATGTTCACTAAACTTACTTTGGTCATAATTCTGTGATATATACAAGTCAAATCCTTATGCTGTATACTTTAAACTATAGAGTGATATCGATTGTATTTCAATAAACTTGGAAGAAAAAAATTTCAAAACTGAGATGAGTAAGAGGTTCATAGGAAACTGTATAGACAGAAAATATTAAACAGCTGATGATAGCTAGTTATTATTTTCTAAACACAAATTTGCAATTGCAACCTTTGTTCATAAATAAGGAATTGAGCTATACACAGAAAGTTATAGCTGTAAATAGTTCACTTTCATATGGATTAAATATGAATGTTTTAGAGGGAACATATATAGTAGTAAAATAATAAGCTTGCCAGAGATATTAATTTCTTTTTAATGATATTTAAAAAGCTGTGTAGGTGGATTCTGCATATGTTTATTAAATTCTTTTGAAAACAAGCAAAGGGATCTAGCTTATTAATGCAGACGGTGTATATCAGATGAGGGAAAGGGGATTTGAGAAGAGAAAGACAACACATTTACTGTCAATTAAATAATAGCATAAGCTTTTCAATACAACACAAGAAATTCTAGAGTGAAAGAAAGGGGAAACAAAATCTGGATCAAAGTCAACAAAGTAATGAATTTCTAGACTCTGTTAAGATTAAGCACATGAATTGGAGCTCATGGAAACTATGAGGCTTGATATAGAAGCATGTATTACTTAAGATCTTCCTAAGGAGTTGATGGGTTCAATTCAGTTCAGTTCAGTCACTCTGTAGTGTCCGACTCTTTGCAACCCCATGAACTGTAGCACGTCAGGCTTCCCTGACCGTCACTAACTCCTGGAGTCCACCCAAACCTATGTCCATTGAGTTGGTGATGCCATCTAACCATCTCATCCTCTGTCATCCCCTTCTCCTCCTGCCCCCAATCTTTCCCAGCATCAGGATATTTTCAGATGAGTCAGCTCTTCGCATCAGGTGGCCAAAGTTTTGGAGTTTCAGCTTCAACATCAGTCCTTCCAATGAACACCCAGGACTGATCTCCTTTAGGATGGACTGTTTGGATGTCCTTGCAGTCCAAGGGACTCTCAAGAGTCTTCTTCAATACCTCAGTTCAAAACCATCAATTCTTTGGTACTCAGCTTTCTTTATAGTCCAACTGTCACATCCATACGTGACCACTGGAAAAACATTAGCCTTGACTAAATATACCTTTGTTGACAGGGTGATGTCTCTGCTTCTTAATATACTGTCTATGTTGGTCATAACTTTCCTTCCAAGGATTAAGCATCTTTTAATTTCATTATCAGGAGAACTCTCAGGACCTACATATTAGTACCTGTTTAATTCATAATTGTTGAAGCATATAGTACTTATCATGAATTAGTATCTTTATATAAAAATAAGTAAAATGAGGTTATCTGCTAGTCTTATCAGATGCCTCTCTGGTTGATGGTGGTTTAGTCTCTTAAGTCATGTCCAACTCTTGTGTCCCCATGGACTGTAGCCCACCAGGCTCCTCTGTCCATGGGATTCTTCAGGTAAGAATACTACAGTGAGTTGCCATTCCCTCTCCAGGGGATCTTACTGACCCAGGGAATGAACCCAAGTCTCCTGCATTGCAGGTGGATTCTTTAACAACTGTATCAGGGACACAGGATGTGAAATGAATGACCTAAGAAAGTGGAAGGGCTTTCAAAATCATGATCAGATGATGAAATTATATGTAAACAGTGAACCTGCCATAATGGTTCTATTATTGTTACTTACACTGACTATAACCCACACAACCAATATCTGAAGAGCGTTTTCAGGGTTGTAAAGATAGCCCTGTATATTTATTTCTAAAGTCATTTCATATATTGCCCTGGATAGAGCTACATTATCAAAAGAAAATAAGTAGCTTTTTATTTTATTATTTCCTAGATCAAGGATCAAACCCATGTCCCCTTCATTGGCAAGTGGATTCTTTACCACTGAGCCCATAGGTAAGCCCTATGTAACTTCTACAAGGCTACTTTTCCCAATATGATGTCAGATCCACAGTAAGTTTTCTGTCCAAATAGATATGTGTTTTAAAAAGTCAAGGTTGAAAGGTTTTACATGTTGTGTCCCTCAAGACCATCACACTTTTGCACATAGGGTAAGTCTCAGATATGATAAATACATTTCATTTTGCATTTGAGCTCAAGTTATTGATACTAGTAATTAAAACTTTCTGTGTTAAGTAAGACTCCAGCATGTCTAACTTCAGTGGAAGCATGTTTGCTCTGGCAAGAGATGATGGAGAGGGTGCTCTCATGAGAAAAGCTACACATTTCCCAATCTCAGTGAATACTTTTATGTGCACAAGAAGTTGTCAATTTAAAATTTTATTTTATAACATGAAATATTACAGTAAATATTTGATGAAACATCTGTCATTCTTTTAAATTTCAGTAGAAATAAAATTGGAGACTTTCTGCCATTTGCCAAGTAGTGGATGTCAATTAACACAACAGCAAAGCCATAAAATATGGCTGAAATGATGCAAAACAGTAGTAAAACTTATTGACAATTAATTTTAAAAGCAGTTTGTCCTCCAATTTCTGGAGAACATTGGCTATTTTTTACCCTTTAGCATGCATCCATTTCCAATTTAGCTTACTCATAATACCTTGCTTTTCCTATAGGAATTCATATCTCCATCCTTATGACTACATGCCATATATCTAACTCACTCCTTGGGAAGGAAATGGCCACTTGTCTGGTTTAGAGCACCCAAAGGTGTAGTCTTTGAAAACAGAAACTTCTTTAGCATTCAGAAAGAATTCCTGGGAAAGAGCGTGTAATTGTGGAACACCTAGAAATTGCTGGGAAATGTCTCACAGGGTGATCCAGCCAGTTTTCTTGCAAAGAAAATGCAAAGGAATACTTAGGAGAGGAAAGAACTGAGAAAAAAAAGGAAGTGAGGAGAGAGAGAGGTGTTGGAAGAAGTGAAGGAAAAGGCAGAGGGTGGGGAGAGAGAGAAAGGGTGATATTTTGGATGTTGCTTCAGTTCTGCATCAAACTGCTGTTGTTGTTCAGTCATGTCTGACTCTTTGCGACTACATAGACTGTAGCATGCCAGGTTTCCCTTCACTATCTCCCTGAGCTTGCTCAAATGCATGTCCATTGAGTCAAAGATGCCATCCAACCATCTTATCCTTTGGTGCCCCCTTCTCCTCCTGCCCTCAACCTTTCTCAGTATCAGAGTCTTTTCCAATGAGTCAACTCTCCACATCAGGTGTCAAAGTATTAGAGCTTCATCTTTAGCATCATTTCTTCCAATGAGTATTCAGGTTTGATTTTCTTTATGATTGAGTGGTTCGATCCCTTTGCTGTACAGGGTACTCTCAAGAATCTTCTTCAACACCACAGTTCAAAAGCAGCATTAATTCTTTGGTGCTCAGCCTGATTTTACTTAACATAATTTCTACAACTGGACTTTTAAGTTAACAAAGCCAACATTATTGCTTGAGCCAGCTCAAAAATATTTTCTATTATTTATATCCCCAAAATGTCTCACTTACACATCATTAACTCTGCTAATTATGCCTTTTGTTGTCTTCACTATACATTGTTTTTGTAGTTGCAGGAAGAGGTAGAAAGAAGCCCTTCACAGTAATAGTCCACAGATAGCAAAAGTTCCCAAACCCTAGCATACACTGCAATCTACACAACCTGACCAAATAAAACTTCAATTCTCTCATGCCCAGAATTATGGTCTGAAGACTTGTGCATCAGGTAGGCTCATTAATTTTTATGGCTTTTCCCTTTTACGCTAGTCTCCCATAACCACAGGCTTAGGTGATTGCTTTTGGGCAGAGAAAACTGATTTGCAATCCATGATTCCAGCAGGAGAAGAGAAAGTTCACTTTCTGGCTGGTTAAGTTCTTGGAGAATAGGACAAGCATTTTCATTAAATCATGGGAGGGTCTAAATAGGATACCATAGTCCTACCAAAGCTGAGCTAACAGGATAAAATACACTTTATTAGTTCGGCTACTACATTGCTTATACAGTTATCTAATGCCCATAGATATCTGCAGTTAGGCTTTAGTAGGATGACAAAGGACTTTTAACTAGACACATCACAACATCTTTCCATTTATTAATACTTTCCTTTAGATTTGCCTTTTAAACATATGTCTGGCTAATTAAAACTTGATAAGAAGGAACATTGCTTCCTAAAGTGTTACTCTCAGAAAAAAAAAAAAAAGTGTACTTCTCTCTCTTGCAAAAATAGAAAATATATAAATATATCTGATGAATACCAAAAAATATGTTGGCCCATTAGAATTTCAACCTGAGTGACTGGAGTTAGGGGGTCATATCATAGAATGATTGAAAAGTCATGATTTAGGAATAAATGCAGAAGACCAGTGGCTACCCTTGAGGAAATACTACCTAGTCTGGTAAGTTTGCTTTGGAATGTGCTTCTGTGACAGTGATAGTTGCTCTTAGTGTTATTACCATCTGCTTATCTAGTACCTATGACAGTCCACTCCAGTATTCTTGACTGGAGAATCTCATGGACAAAAGAGCCTAGTGGGTTACAGTCCATGGTGTTGCAAAGAGCTGGATACAACTGAACAACTAACACTGTATTCTCATGTTAGCTGTTTCTCTTTCATTGTAAGTCATCTTATTTTTCATATCTACTCTATATTCACATGCAATCACAGAATGAAGGACTTCCCTGGTGCCTCAGATGGTAAAGAATCTGCCTGCAATGTGGGAGACCTGGGTTTGATCTCTGGGTCGGGAAGATCCCCTGGAGAAGGAAATGGCAACCCACTTCAGTATTCTTGCCTGAAGAATCCCAAGGATAGAGCAGCCTGGTGGACTACAGTCTATGGGGTTGCAAAGAGTTGGACATGGCTGAGTGACTAACACATATAGAATCAAAGTTTCTGAACCTTTGGTTAGGTTTTGCCTTAATGCTTAACTCTTCAGAAAGAAAATCTGGAAAAAAAAATCCAATATATCATTCATCCCTATTTTGAACAGGAATAGTGATCATAAACAGGAGAGTCATATGCCCAAGAATATCTTCTCTGATTCCCTTTATTTGGCCTTTGACACTTATAGGCAGGGCTATGCTCAGCACCATTTACCAGGACCTCCATATTACAAGTCTTGGTGGAAGGTCCAAAGAACTAAACAAATAAATGGAAAATTTATCAACAAGTGGTAGATACAGATACACAAGGCATAGTTCAATAAGATTATTAACCTCTAGTATTTTCTTCAATTATAAAGCTAATTCCTTACAGTACTATTTATGCATTTTAAATAAAAGGTTTAAGTGATTTGAGGAAAACTTTTTTGCAAAAAGCATGAAAAGCAGTAATGACCTAATAAATCAAGTCATATATTTTTATTAATCAGAATAATAAAAAATAAATTAATGAAAAAACAAGTAAAATTTTGAAAGTGAATTTCTTAAGAGATAATAACTATTTTGATATGTGTCTAACTGTCTAGGTTGGGGTTAGAAGAGAGTAATGGACTTTGAAATTCCATTTATAAGAAGAAAACAAATTGTTTTAAGGGTGAATTTTTTTTGATCCATTTTTAATTCTACAAAATTTTAATATGAATTTTAAATCTTAATTTTTAAATTTTATAAGCTGATGTAATTTTGGTTCCTTTTTAAAAAAGTAATAATATATATATACTTAATTTAAAACATCAGTGTTGTATAAGATATAGCAGTTTGGATGGTGAAAATACTTCCTGGAGATACACTGATGATAACAAATGAT
The DNA here is from genome assembly GCA_006410675.1 of Oreotragus oreotragus. Lineage (NCBI taxonomy): Eukaryota > Metazoa > Chordata > Mammalia > Artiodactyla > Bovidae > Oreotragus > Oreotragus oreotragus. The sequence goes on from SJYX01011712.1 coordinate 13,052, forward strand.
TTATCCAAACTATTTTGTGGATCTGATAGGCAAAGAACCTCAAACACTTGAAATTCCAAAAAGTATACAGTAATCTATGCTGTTGCTGTTCAGTTGCCCAGTTGTGTCCAACTCTGCAACTCCATGGACTGGAGCTTCCCTAGCCTCCCTGTCTCTTACCATCTCTTGGAGTTTGCCCATGTTCATGAATATTGTATCAGTGATGCCATCCATTGCATCCTCTGACCCTCTCCCCCTTCTACCCTCAATCTTTCCCAGTATCAGGGACTTCACCAATAAGTTGTCTGTTTGCATCAGATGACCAGAATACTGGAGTTTCAGCTTCAACATCAGTCCTTCCAGTGAATGTTCAGGGTTGATCTCCCTTGAGGTTGACTTTAAGTTCAAGGGGCTTTCAGGAGTCTTCTCCAGCAACATAGTTTGAAGCCATCAATAATGATCTATAGCTAAATGAAAAATAGAAACACACATTGTTTATTTCTACTTGTTAGAAACAGGTTGAAGAGAAACTGGAATAGGGACAAAGAAAAGTAAAAATTGATTCTACATAAAAGTGTAAACTTTCAAGGTGATGAAAATCATTTAAAACATAAGAAAGAAACACAGACTTCAAACTTAGATGACAAATTAATCAATAATCTCAGTTATTCAAATAAATGGTTTTAGTTTTTCTTTTAAGTACCAAAATAATTTTCTAAAAAGTAAATGCAGAGATTAAAAAAAAAAAA
>SJYX01011712.1:19375-31839 GCA_006410675.1 Oreotragus oreotragus
GGAGGAGCCTGGTGGGCTGCAGTCCATGGGATCGCTGAGAGTTGGACACAACTCAGTGACTTCACTTTCAGTTTTCACTTTCATGCATTGGAAAAGGAAATGGCAACCCACTCCAGTGTTCTTGCCTGGAGAATCCCAGGGATGGCGGAGCCTGGTGGGCTGCCGTCTATGGGGTCGCACAGAGTCAGACACGACTGAGGCGACTTAGCAGCAGCAGCAGCAGCAGCAGCAGCAGCAGCAGCAGCAACGTGCTTGCCTAGCTTTCCACACCCTCCAAGATCCTCACTGTACATCCCTGTCGGCATTTAAGTTCCAGAGACAAATGCAGGGCTTCGCAGCCTGGGAGTCAGGAGCAGGTGTGCAGAGAGGGAACAGAAATGCATATTAACGAAGGAAATTGGAAGGCTAATAAAGAATTCCATTCGTGAGGATCTACCTGAAACACAAAGCACCCTTTGACCAATCTCCCAAGGCCCAATTAGACCACCACTTTAGTGAACTTGATTCTGAGATACAAGTGTGCTTTCCTCCGAGGCTCAGAGAAGAAAGGAGAGAAAGAGGGAGGAGGGAGGGGAAGGAAGAGAGGAAGAGATGGGGGAAGTGGATGGGAGGAGAGGGTAAGGGAGGAGGAGGGAGAGGCACAGAGAAGGGGAGAAGAACAGATGGGAAAATCCATGTTTCTCTGCCCAGAAGACACATTCATCATGTCTGATGAACTACCTCAAAAGGCCGATTGTTGTCCTATTAAGGTAACTACCTGCTATATCCTATGGATATGAAGGGTTTGGGTGGGAGGGTTCATTCCTTTCTAAACACTCCCCACCAGTGGTCAGTAGACATCTTTGTTAGTTCTCACCACCACTCTCCAGGGACAAGCCTGTTGCCTTCAAGCGAAGAACCCATTAGAGATGGGGAACTGTGGTTCTTGGAAAATTTCCCTATCACCTATGGTTAGTTCTGGAAGGATCAGCCCCTGTAGGAAACATGAGGTACCCTTAAGCCCACCTGCATCTGGTCAGGCCAGCCATCAGCAGCAACATGGTGACCCATATTGGAGAGCCCTGGGGTCAGTGGCCCTGGCCTTGGAAACCAAGAGGAGAAGCCTTAACGCTGTAAGAGACTCAGTTCTCGGAAGCACTCCAGAAACAAATAAAACAAGATTGATTTGTGAGTGACTCTGATTCCCTCTGGCACCCGATATGGGTCAGCTAAAGGCTCATCACCTCCATGACGCTCCCTGTGTCTCCTTGCAAGTCCGTGCCATTCCTGTCTCTACATGTGTCTGCCTCCTCCACTGCCCGGAGACCTCCCAGGTGGCAGAGACCCTGCCTTATTCACTTTGGAGTCCCAGGCAAACAGTAGGTGATCAAAAGTTTTGTAGAACAAGTCAATGAGCTCCCAGGGGCAGATAAGACGTGTCCACTGCTATGTACACATGGGAAGGAAAATAATCATCTGCAAAGATTCCATTCCCCCAAATCCTCTATTCCGGCCTGCGTCTTGTCAACAGCCATGATTCAATTCAAGCCTGGAGTCCTGAGAGGGGATCTCCTTCCAGCTGGCTTCTCGCCTGAGATAGATGGGCCAGGCTGGTGGGAGGGAGGACTCTCCTTCTGGGAGTGGTGGTGTGCTCTGCTGAAGAGACATCATATGAATGGAGTCACCCCCTTGTCCCACTCTGGAACTCAGTGCTCCCTTCTCCAAGATAGGAGTGGGTGGACCAGACCATATCTAGGTGTCCTTTCACCATCGGCTTGTCACTGTACCAACCAGGGCCACCATGTTCACTGATGAAGGTCACACTGGGCACAAAAGTTGCCCAACTGAAGAAGCAGCACTCTTGGAAGTCAGCACATACTCCATCTCCTTCCCTGGTGGGTCAGAGGCAAAGAATACACCTGCCAATGTAGGGGACATGGGTACTATCCCTGGGTCAGGAAGATCCCATGGAGCAGCTAAGCCCTCGTATCACAACTACCGAGCCCACGTGCTGCAAGTACTGAAGCCTGCGCGCCCTAGAGCCCGTGCTCTGCAACAAGAGACGCCACCACAATGAGAAGCTCAAGCACTGCAAAGAGCAGCTCTCACTCACTGCAACTAGAGAAAGCCCAAGTGCAGCAGCAAAGACCCAGCACAGCCTTAAATAAATAAACTAAGGGAAAACAGCCTGGCAGGAGACGGCAGAACCATGCCTGAGAGTCTCTGGGAAGTTCCTGGAGGGGAGACGTCCGCATCTAGTGTTGTTTCTTTGTTTTGTTTTATCTGTGCCCCCACATCAAGTGGGATCTTATTTCCCCAACCAGGGATGGAACTCATGTCCCCTGCAGTGAAAGCGGTCTTAACCACTGGACAGCCAGGGAAGTCCTGAGACATTGTATTTAATTGGCCTCAAGAGCTCCAGGACCCAGCACAGGCCTTGATACAAATGAACAAACCTCTGCTCAGCCGAAAGCCAGAACAGTGCCTGGAGGAAAATTCCATCTGCAGGACCTGCAGGAGCAGGCAGGCATCTGGGAGGTTGGAATGGGCACAGGACTGGGGCTTCTCAGTTTATAAAAAGTACTTTTCTGCCCCCATCCCAGCTCTTCCTGCCGCCAGAGGATCAGGGGTACGCATGTCTCAATCGCAATTTACTAGACAGGAGCTCAGGGAAGTCTGTGGACTTGTGCACCCAATCAGAATCAGAGCTGAAGCTTGGACCACCTCCTTCTGGATCCCAAACCCTGTGGAAGGGGACAGGTCCCAAGAAAGGAGCTGGGGTGTTCTTGAAGATATGCCTTCTGCCTATCAGCTTGGGGCAGAACTAGATGAAAGCTACCTCTAGGCCAATTATTTTTCCCACCGAAGAGAAACAGCTCTCCACAGATACAGCCTCATCCCCCTATTCTCGTCCCTCTCAATTCCCAAGCAGAAGGAGACACGAACAACTCGGCTCAGACCATCCTCGCTCTGTGTCATGCCTTCCTGGAGCTGAAAGTGTCATCTTTGTGCATCAGCTTGTATCAAGGTTGCAAATTTAGCAGTGACACTCAGAATTGCAAAGAAAACATATTTATTTTCCACAATTGATGTAAGGAAATTCAATCTGATCTAATAATGGAGAACAGCCTCTTTAGAGAGTTCAGTCTCTTTTGGATAAATGCTTTGTATTTTTTCCCTCAGTTTTTGGCTGCGCTGTTTGGCATGAGGGATCTTTGTTCCCGGAGAAGGGATCAAACCCATTTCCCCTGCAGTGGCAGTGCAGAGTCTTAACCACTGGACTGCCAGGAAAGCCCCATAAATGTTTTGTATTTTAAAATTCTTTTTAATCCCTATTCACCTTGCTTGGCTTCTCTGGTGGCTCCGAAGGTAAAGAATCTGCCTCCATTGTAAGAGACCCTGGCTCAATCCCTGGGTCAGGAAGATCCCCTGGAGAAGGAAATGGCAATCCACTCCAGTATTCTTGCCTGGAAAATCCCATGGACAGAGGAGCTTGGAAGGCTACAATCCATGGGATCACAGAGTCGGACACAACTGAGCAACTTTCACTTCCTTCACCTTGCTTAATCTCCAGGATGGCATCTAGCTATATGAGAGAGCTCGTTTATGTGACCGTGATGCTGCCACGGTCCATTCCAGCTCTGCTGATCTCTATGAGGATGCCCCTGTCCACCTGATTGTCAGGAGCCCAGCTGGCACCTGAGGCTGAATTGTGTCCTCCTGGGTTCTATCTGGGCTCAGTAGTCCTGCTGCCTTGATTCCATCTCAACCCTCTCCAGGACTGCATGTCCAGGAGATCTAGCTGTGATGCCTAGTGAGTGCTTTATTTATTTGGCTGTGCCAGATCCTAATTGCAGCACACAGGATCTGGTTCCCAGACCAGGGATTAAACCCTAGGCCCCCTGCATTGGGAGCATGAGTCCTAACCCCTGGAGCACCAGGAAGTCGTGCCTAGCCAGCTCTTGGTCAGGATGGCCTGCCCTCCAGCCCGCAGCTCTAGCACTCCCTCACTATAACACAGCAATATGTTTATCCCCAGGTAAACCTCCCAGCCAACTCCATCCATCTCTGATCTTTTAGGGGCACCAGGAAACAATGGACAGTGTTCCTGCCCCCTCCTCAGCAGCTGAGGAAGCCTCTGGAGTCTTAGCTGGGAGGGTTCCCACTTTAGCTGGGAAAGTCAGAACACACTTCTTTCTCTAGTGACTTCCTGCTTCCAACCCCCTCCTTCCTCCCATGGTTCTTTGTGGCCAGAAGGGGTGACTTCTCCCTTCCTCCTCCTTTGATGGAGACACCCCTTGTTCTGTATTTCTATAGGAGGCACTTGCCCTCCCCTCTCCTGTATGCTTTGATGAAGGAATGGCTGCCAGTACACGTGGTGTCTTGGTGAGAGAGATGAAAAACACATCAGTCTGGTACTTCTGGAAGATGACCTCACTGCACAAGAACACCAGCTCCTTGGGCCAAGCTTCCAGATCCGGCAGAAGACCTCTCTTCCGGCCACAGGGGCTCTTAACATCACAGAGATAGATGAGCAGAAGAGAATGGAAATCTCTTAGACCTATAAGAGAATTGATGTTTTATAGCAAAGTGAACATTTGTTCCAATGCAGAGCAAAAAGCAAACTTTCAAGTTTGGTCAAGGGAGCCTTGTGGCTGAAATCTGAACCTCGAGCCCTTAAAGACACAGACTGACCTTGAAAAATGTTCCTTTTCCAGGAACATTTCGCTGGCAGCATCTGGGGCAAAATGCTCAATACCTGGCAATATCTGAGGTGTCCAGCCTAAGTGTTTGACACAGCAGGCTCATCTGCCAAGGTCGTGCCTCTGGTTTCCATAAGGAATGAGAGCAATCTGGTTCCAAGACCACAGGCTGGCTCCCAGGGGTGGGCGAGTTGGAGCAGAAGTCTGAGCTTTTGGTGTCAACGGGAAACAATATGAGTGAGTGTGGCTGACTCAGCACTGTAACTTATCTCTTTGGGAAAAACAATAGTGTATCTTAAAGCTCACATTTTACCAGTGTAAGAACCATGGTTCATAAACCTCCTGAATCTGCCAACACATCAACAAAATGTGTTTGAGAGAGAGAGTGAGGGATGGAGGGGTGTCATTGCTTTTTTTGTTTTGTTTTCCAAACACTCAAAGAAATATTTGACTTGTATCAGCATACGATGGAATAAATTTAGCATAGGAATATGGTGACACTAGTGAACATGAACAGGAGGAAATAGCTAACAATAGGAATTAATGAAATAAATGCCAAAATCTGTAATAGAATCAACAAAGCAAAATAGTGGTTCTTTGCAAGCTCTAATGAAATTGCTCTCTTTCTATATGTATGCATGCATGTTAAGTTGCTTCAGTCATGTCCAGCTCCTTGTGATCCCATGGATTGTATAGCCTGCCAGGCTCTTCTGTCCATGGGATTTTGTCCGTCCACTCCAGAATGTCATTTCCTTCTCCAGGGCATCTTCCTGATGCAGGGACCTGCATCTTTTATGTCTCCTGCATTGGCAAGTGGGTTTTGTACCACTAGTGAAACACCATCTTTCTGTATGAAAGTGAAAATGTTAGTCACTCAGTCATGTCCGACTCTGCAACCCCATGGACTGTAGCCTGCCAGGCTCCTCTGTCCATGGGATTCTCCAGGCAAGAATACTGGAGTACCCCAGGTCTCCTTCATTGCAGGCAGATTCTTAACTGTCTGAGCCACCAGGGAAACCCATCTTCCTATATATGTGTCCACAATTTTTTAAAAAATCTTAATTCCCCAATCAGGGATTGAACTGGTGCTGGTAATAATTTAAAACTTAAAAAAAGAAAAATTCTTAGAAGAACGAAATTCACCCAAATTGAACCAAAGGAAGACCTACATAAAGAAAATTCCAAACCCAGTTCCAAAGAATTCCACCTCAGTTTATGAGGCCAGTAAACCTGTGATAGAAATCAGAGAACAACGTTACAAGAAAAATCAAACATAAGCCAGACTCTTTATGAACGTAAATGTAAAATTCCTAAATAAAATAAAGTAGTTCAAATCCAGTGACACATGAAAAAAAATTTTTTAACTTTAGTAATGCATGGTTGCTTTAACACTCAAAAATCAACTGTCATTATTATTATTTTTCAAAAAAGAGAATGTAAATTTTAAATTCAGAATATAGTTGTAAAACCAGTGATTTAATTCAGAATATAGTTGCAAAACCAGTGATTTAATTCAGAATATAGTTGCAAAACCAATGATTTAATTCAGAATATAGTTGCAAAACCAGTGATTTAATTCAGAATATAGTTGCAAAACCAGTGATTTAACATGTGAAAAATATTAAAAATCTCAAAGAAAAAATGAAAAGTTATAGGAGAGAGTTCATATGATTATTTCAAGTATGTGCAGGAAATTTGATGAAATGCAATATCTGTTTATGTTAGAAACCTTTATAAAGATAGGAATGAAAGAGGACTTCCTTAATCTGATAAAAGCTATCTCTGGAAAGCCTGTCACAGTCATTACAATTAGAGAGCTCTCCCCTGATATTGATAGCATCAGAGTTTCTTGCTACCTTCAGTTGACTCAACACGTCACAGGAGATTCTCAATAAGAAGATAAAGGAATTAGAAAAGAAAGAAAAAAAATTATGCTTAGTCATAGATGGCCTGATCATGTAAGATGAATCCAGAGAAAACAGCTCTTTTCCTTGAATCGGTAAGTACGCTTGGCCCATCCAATCTCCCTTGTCTGGCCCCTGGGCCCAGGCTTCTGCAGTTGCTTTCTGGAATGCCATCATGGTGAGGAAAAAGAGGTGATGAAACGTGCTGTGACTTGGAAATCTTTTGCATGGTGTAATCTGCATCACCTGCAGTCACATGTCTTTGGACAAACCTTGTGACACAGCCACTCCTGGGTTCAACAGGATAGGCTATGTCATCCTCCTGCAGGGAAGGGCACGGTGGAGGGGGACATGATGATGTTGCCTGTCCTAAGAGTGAAAGACAAAAGAGTGGAGAACAGAGAAAGAAGCTGGCAGAGGTACAGGTGTGGTGACAGGTTACAAGAAACCAGGACTGCAGAAGAAAAGAAGCAAGTGAAAACTTTCAGTGCAGAGTTCCCAAAAGAGCAGGTAGGTCTCATCTTCGTCTTTATAGTACTTGTTTGCTTTGCTATAACCTATTCCTAATTCTGGAACATCTAAGTCCAACACATACTTAAATGCTTTGTGTGTTTTTGCAGGAAATCAGGGAAAGGAGATGAATTACATACTTGGGTGCACAGTGCAGGGAAGAGACCAGCCATGGGAGGAAGAAACCCATGAGAACACAACTTGAGCAAAAGCAGAACACTAGAGAGGGACATGATTGAGAATGTAGGCCCCTGGGAGTTCTCAGAAATCGAGAGAGGGGCACTCCCCAAATCTAGAGAGGGGAATTCCCATGGATATGGAATTAGAGGCTTGAACTAATTTCCCTACATCTCAGCCTTCTTGGCTAAGGTCCAGGCTACATCTATGACAAGTGTGTATTTCTTAAACTGTAAACTAATTAGCAAATATTATGGCTGTTTTAAGAACTCCAGGCATGGCCGTCAGCTGTGAGACAGCTAAAATCGGGCAAGTAAGTGGAGGAATGGTGTTCTACTGAGTTCTTACTGTTGCCGCAAAGTTACTCAGGAGATAATTAAATATTTTTAACCCCTGTGTATTGCAAAGAGTGTAACTGGGTTTTCTTTTTAGCTAATAAAGGCAATGGAATTAATACATATCACCCCAAATTTTATTTCAAATCTCAGAGACATAATTTTTGATGTTAAATCTAAGCAATTCTCTAAGAAAAAGAAAAGGCTCAAGATAAAGATTTAACCCAGAGTCAACGTCACTGTCAGGTATCACCCCCACACAGGGGCTTCAATCAGTTCTGAGACATCAGCAAGAACTATATACCAGTGCATACACTGAAATGAGAGTGTTTAAAATGTGTTGACACATAAACCAATGCAAATGAGAATGCACAAGTCTACACAAAGTCTTTGCCATCTAGAGCTGATGTGGATGGTGACTGCTGCCACAAAATTAAGATGTTCACTCCTTGGAAAGAAAGTTATGGCAAACCTAGACAGCATAGTAAAAACCAGAGACATCACTTTGCTGACAAAAGTCTGTATAGTCAAAGCTATGGTTTTCCCAGTAGTCGTGTATGGATGGGAGAGTTGGACCAAAAAGAAGGCTGGGTGCTGCAGAACTGATGCTTTTGAATTGTGGTGCTGGAGAAAATTATTAAGAGACCCTTGGACACAAGGAGATCAAAGCAGTCAATCCTAAAGGAAATCAACCCTAAACATTAATTGGAAAGACTGATGCTGAAGCTCCAATACTTTGGCCACCTGATAGGAAGAACTGACTCACTGGAAAAGACCCTGATGCTGAGAAAGATTGAACTCAGGAGGTGAAGGGGTGACAGAGGATGAAATGGTTGGATGGCATCATCAACTCAATGGACGTGAGTTTGGGCAAATTCAGGGAGTTACTGCAAGACAGGGAAGCCTGGTGTGCTGCAGGACATGGGGTCTCAAAGAGTCAAACCTGACTTAGTGACTGGACCATAAGTGAGAAATCAAGCCAATCAATCTCAAAACAAAATGTGAAGAAATTAAATTTTGCATAGGGCCACCAAGAGAGCCCTCTTCTGATTTTGGAAGTTCAACATGTGCCATGTGCCAATGATGCATTTGACGTTGCATATCTGTGTGCACCCTTCTGTCACCATATAGACATAACCTTAGAGCAGGTAAATACCATGTCCTCATCTAGTACTCAGTCAATGGTTTCAGTTCAGTTCAGTTGCTCAGTCATGTCTGACTCTTTGCGACCCCATGAACTGCAGCATACCAGGCCTTTCTGTTCATCACCAACTCCCAGAGTTTACCCAAACTCATGTCTGTTGAGTCAGTGATGACATCTAACCATCTCGTCCTCTGTTGTCCCCTTCTCCTCCTGCCTTCAATCTTTCCTAGCATGAGGGTCTTTTCAAATGAGTCAGCTCTTTGCATCAGGTGGCCAGAGTATTGGAGTTTCAGGCTCAACATCAGTCCTTCCAATGAACACCCAGGACTGATCTCCTTTAGGATGTACTGGTTGGATCTCCTTGCAGTCCAAAGGACTCTCAAGAGTCTTCTCCAACACCACAGTTCAAAAGCATCAATTCTTCTGTGCTCAGTTTTCTTTGTAGTCCAACTCTCACATCCATACATGACCACTGGAAAAACCACCACCAGCCTTGACTAGACGTAACTGTTGACAAAGTAATGTCTCTGCTGTTTAGTACACTGTCTAGGTTGGTCATAACTTTTCTTCCAAGGAGTAAGTGTCTTTCAATTTCATGGCTGCAATCACCATCTGCAGTGATTTTGGAGCCCCCCAAAATAAAGGCAGCCACTGTTGCCACTGTTTCCCCATCTATTTGCCATGATGTGATGGGACCAATGCCAAGATCTTAGTTTTCTGAATGTTGAGCTTTAAGCCAACTTTTTCACTCTCCTCTTTCACTTTCATCAAGAGGCTCTTTAGTTCTTCTTCAATTTCTGCCATAAGGGTGGTGTCATCTGCATATCTGAGGTTACTGATATTTCTCCCAGCAATCTTGATTCGAGCTTGTGCTTCTTCCAGCCCAGCGTTTCTCATGATGTACTCTGCATAGAAGTTAAATAAGCAGGGTGACAATATACAGCCTTGACATACTCCTTTTCCTATTTGGAAACAGTCTGTTGTTCCATGTCCAGTTCTAACTGTTGCCTCCTGACCTGCATACAATGGTTTGGGTTTCCTAAAAGATAAATTTTATTGATACATTGAGGATTTGAGATTAGATTGTTTACTTAGGAGGTGATTCCAATATGCATTCATATGAGGGAGGAAGTGAGATGGGAGAGAAAAAGTAGTCAATATGCAGTGTGTTAGCAAGCAAAAAACTCTACTTAGATAAGGAGATAGTTAGAGCATAATCCTAACCCAGAAGCACAGAGCCAATATAGAATACTTGTGTCAAGAGTATAAGCAGAAGGGACAAGGGAGCTGGGGTATTGCTACCCCAACTGCCTTCGACCATTCGTTACATGCTCCTGGAGGCAGAGGACTAATTTTCCAGTACTTCCTGCTTGCCACAGGCTCTGCCACCTCCAAATCCCTCAGGCAGAGAGAAGCAGAGACTGGCATAAATCAGCCATGGTGGACCATAATGTCCTGAACCAAAGAGACACAGTTGGGGTGCTGAAAACCACCTCTGCTTCACTGCATCTCTTGTCTTCCAAACAGTCTGTCTTGTCCTTTATGTTCTAGTAAGTCTTGCTGACTTTTATGCAGATTTTGACAAGGGCTAGGAAACCACAATGGCGGGGTCTTGTTCCCCCAGCTTATGTCTTTCGTCCTCTGCTCTGCACTATCTGACATCAGGTGCCTACCAACCAATAGGGTCGAAGCAGGTGCCACAGAATAACCAAGACAGAAGCTGTAAGTGATCAAAGTGTTTTCCCTCCTGATCCACAAGGAGGAAGATGCTGCTGTAATTAGCCCCACGGTGGAACAACTGTCAGCCAGCCAGCTGCTTCATTCTGCCAACATCGTCTCCACCCTTACTCTGAGATGCTTGCTCCCTGCAGGAGAAGAGCCCCATCTGCTCTCTAGAAAAGCCTCATCAGAGACCTTCAGATGTAAATAAACCCTTGGCTGAAGCAAGCCCCACTCAGAATAGCAAGTATCGAAGAAGCAGATCTACGTGGCTCTGTCTTCTCAGCAGGTACACTGCTGCTACAGTGCCCACCACACCAACCCTTAGTTATCTCAGGGCAGCACAGAAGCCAGAAAGCCCCAGTCATGAACTTTTATGGTGGATGTTTTCCAAGCGGCTGACCATGCCCCACCCCACTCTTCATAGCTGGCAACTGATATACCCAGAACTTGCAAAGGGTTTGAAAAAGTGGAAGGTGGCCACGATCCATCTAAGACAGTGATTCTCAACCAGGGGTGTTTTTACTCCTCCCTGGGGCTTCCCAGGTATCACGGTGGTAAAAAATCCACCTGCCAATGCAGGAGATTTGGGTTCAAACCGTGGGTCAGGAAGATCCTCTGGAGGAGGAAATGGCAATGCACTCCAGTATTCTTGCCTGGAAATCCCATGGACAGAGGAGGCTGGCAGGCTACAGTCCGGGGGGTTGCAGAGAGTGAGACATGATTGCGTGACTGGGAACACAGGCACCCACCAGGAGACACTTGGAAATGGAGACGTCTGGAGAAACAGATGATAGTGGCATCTAGCAGGCAGAAGCCGTGGAAGCTGCTGCGTATTCCCCAAAGACCTTCTCCCCACACAGCAGACGTCTGAGGGTCTGCTAAGAAGATTCTGGGGCTTGGGTCCTCTCTTCCCTGACACTGACAGCTGGAGCCCCATTGCTGGGTGGCTGGGTGGTGAGACGGAGGCTTCTCTGTTTGCTGGCTGACATGGCAGACCAGTTCCCTGTCAGAGCATTGCTTTCCCACAGCAGGGTCATCTCTATGCTTGAGGTTAGAATGAACAATGTGAAAATCTGGGCACTAAAATCTGGGGATGGTTGACTTAGGACTGTTCTGGTTTTCTTTTTTTATCTTTTTTTTTTTTTTAATTGGAGGATAATTGCTTTACAATGTTGTGCTGGTTTCTTCTATATAGCAATGTGTAAATCAGTTGTGTGTATGTTGTCAGTGTGTGTGTGTGTGTGCTCAGTCACTCAGTCACATCCAGCTCTTTGCAGCACCATGGACTGTAGCCCATCAGGCTTCTCTGCCCATGGAATTTTTCAGGCAAGAATATATAGGTGGGTTGCCATTTCCTTTTTCAGGGGATCTTCCTGACCCAGGGATTGAACTTGCATCTCTTTCATCTCTTGCTTTGGCAGACAGGTTCTTTACCACTAGCGCCACCTGATAATCAGCTATATGTATACTTAGATCCCCTCCCTCTCAAGCCTCCCTCCAAGCAACACCCCCCCCCCAGTAGGTTGTCCTAGTTTTAAAAATGAAAGTCCTGCACCCTAGGAACACTCCCAGGAGGGTGTCCCACCTACCTGGGTGAGCGAGGCAGAAGCAGCTGGAGAGAGGAGGGCAGAGCAGAGTTGCTGTCTCTGCTCTTCACTCTGGTTCACTCGGGACAGCCTGTTTTTTCCTGAGAGGGAGAGTTGCTTCTTGGGTTCGGGTCTAGAAGTCCATCTAGGAAACTCAGACTCGATAGTTTCATGCCACGTTATTCGGTCTAACAGATCTCCTCAGAACATTGCAACATACATCCCACTCCCGGCCAGGGGTACAGAAGACACCAGACCACAGCTCCTCACCAGAGGACCCCTGGGTCTGGGGATGTGTGAAAATAGAGACAGTGCTATGCAGCAAGAGTTTTCACAGAGGCCTGGGCTGCAAAGGAGATGGAAGAGGCAGTCAGGGAAGGTTTCCTGAAGGAGTTGGTGCCTGA
>SJYX01011713.1:41033-61108 GCA_006410675.1 Oreotragus oreotragus
AGGCTGAGTGCTGAAGAATTGATGCTTTTGAACTGTGGTGTTGGAGAAGACTCTTGAGAGTCCCTTGGACTGCAAGGAGATCCAACCAGTCCATTCTGAAGGAGATCAACCCTGGGATTTCTTTGGAAGGAATGAGGCTAACGCTGAAACTCCAGTACTTTGGCCACCTCATGAGAAGAGTTGACTCATTGGAAAAGACTCTGATTTGGGGAGGGATTGGGGGCAGGAGGAGAAGGGGACGACCGAGGATGAGATGGCTGGATGGCATCACTGACTTGATGAATGTGAGTCTGAGTGAACTCCAGGAGTTGGTGATGGACAGAGAGGCCTGGTGTGCTGCAATTCATGGGGTCGCAAAGAGTCGGACATGACTGAGCGACTGAACTGAACTGAACTTTTTATATTGATTACATGTTGAAATAATATTTTGGTAATATTGGGTTAAAAATACATTGCTAAACTTAGTTTTACTTCTTCTTACCTTTTTTAATGTGACTACTAGGAAATTTAAAATATATTGCATTTCTATGGGCTGTGATGGCCTATAAATTTCAGGATGATACTGCCTGAAGATAACCATGACACAGTGAGACAAACTGTTCACATGGATTTGAATACTATAAGAAGTCATGAAGAATCTCCTTCTGTTAGCACTGTTTTTCTATCTCCTGATACTCCCGAGCCCCACTTGACGGTGCCTGTGCTACTTCACTACATGTCCAAATATTTGTTCAACATTTTCCCCACTTGGTCAAACAATACTTAACAGGCTGAATTTCAAAGCCCCTTTTCGTGTTTTTATTTAATCAGTATCCTAAAGGCTGACATAAAGTGTGCAAAATTCAGCTTTCTTATAATACTTTACTGGATTCTAAATTCTAGTTTGTTGACAGGGACAACAAACAGATTCTAGCTTGTCTAGTTTGGGACAGTTTGGCATGATGAGTCATTTCTATCCAAAGTGGAGCCAAACAGTGAAAGAACTGTTTAGAACTGCAGACGTAGGGTTTTACACATTCTCTTTCTACCGCTGAAAGTTACACCCCTCCTCAGAATTTTCTTTGTATTTCTACTACACTTTGCCCATGTCAGTTTTACATGTTGTCTTCTTCCTCTGAAGATCTTGAGACAAGTGAATGTATGGATTTATCTTTGTATTCCTAGCCTCTAACCTAACACAGTGCCTGGCACAAAGTAGGCACTCAATAAATCTTTTCTAGAATGTGTTGAATGAGGGAAAACACTCTGATCATTCCTTCACTATGTCAACACTTATTGCTGCTGCTGCTGCTAAGTCACTTCAGTCGTGTCCGACTCTGTGTGACCCCACAGACGGCAGCCCACCAGGCTCCCCCATCCCTGGGATTCTCCAGGCAAGAATATTGGAGTGGGTTGCCATTTTCTTCTCCAANTTCTAGAATGTGTTGAATGAGGGAAAACACTCTGATCATTCCTTCACTATGTCAACACTTATTGCTGCTGCTGCTGCTAAGTCACTTCAGTCGTGTCCGACTCTGTGTGACCCCACAGACGGCAGCCCACCAGGCTCCCCCATCCCTGGGATTCTCCAGGCAAGAATATTGGAGTGGGTTGCCATTTTCTTCTCCAATGCATGAAAGAGAAAAGTGAAAGTGAAGTCACTCTGTCTGTCCGACTGTTAGCGACCCCATGGACTGCAGCCTACCAGGCTCCTCCGTCCACTGGATTTTCCAGGCAAGAGTACTGGGGTGGGGTGCCATTGCCTTCCCCGTCAACACTTATTACAGATTCAATTTATGAGTTTGTACTTAATGAACAATCATCCAGTGGTTATTTTAGGAGCATTTAATGAGTGTGTGTTTGGAGTGGCTATATCAAAGGTAGAGTCTTAGAACTTCCCTATAACGCTAAGGACTTTGCTTTAAGCATTTCACAGGTTTCATACATATTAACTGAATAACAAACTGTAATTCTTAGACCAAGCATGAATCCCAGTTACAGGTGAAGGACCTGACCAGGGATTGCTCTTAGCATTCCTGATCTCTTAGGGAACAGGCTAAGCTTATGCATAAGATTATTATTCACACAGCTTAGTGAGTATACCAGCAAAATTATAAGCTAAGTTTGGGATAAGCTGCTACCACTGAAATATGAAGGCCGAATGATTTCTTCTGAACAGAAATGCTACAGGGCATAAAGATGATTGAAAAACTACATCAAGAGTATGTACTAAAAATTTATCTTAGGCAATTAGTCTAGGTGAGTAGAGCAACAGAGTAGTTGCATGTACATGATGGACTAATATATACAACCTTCACGTTTGACCAGGAGCAATCAAGCTCTTGCTTCAACACAAGGACACCGAGAAGCACAGCAGCATGCCTGTTGATTGCCAGAAATCAACACAAGGAGACAAATAACTTTGGTACTTGACAGCTTGAGAGAGTTGTTTCATTTCAGCAAAAGTATAAGGCAGCCTAACTAGGTGAAGGACAGTGCAGCAAATAGCCATAGTTTTAGAAATTTCTGCAAGTCAGAGGGCAGTTCAAGTATATTCTTGGGCTGATTTCAACATCTGAATGAAATATGAACATTAACCACTCAGGAATAAGTAAGTTAGAAATTCAATTTAGGGGATTTTAACTCGATGATTCTCACTGAGGAGTTACAATCTCAAGTCAGAAGAGATTTTGCATCATAGCAGATTTTTCTTCCAGACTAATAAAGCCTAAGTAGCAATATTATCAAAAGATGATTTTTAATTACAAAAGATGTGTGTGTGTGTGCGTGTGTGGACTCCTCAACATTTTGTAAATAACCAATATTTATACATATAAGTGGCTGACCTGTCCTACATCCAGGCCATAACTCTTTTTATCCTTGGTGGTCATTGAAGTCCCCAACAATGGTCTTCAGAAATTGTGTATGAAGAAACTGAAATCCCATTTCAGTAACGGATAGATAGTGGGTCATAGGCATTGTGGCAAGTCACAATCTCTAGCCATTCCACTTTTCCATAAACAAAGGAATAATCTATAGATGTAGATTCAACTAGGGGCATAAAGATTATCTGTGTTAGCACATTCTCTTCTTGGTAAGAGCTACCATTTGCCATTCCCAGACAATCAATATTATGAACAGGTCCCATGTAAACTCATACAAGCCTATTTAACCCATTAGTGGCTGAAATGCAATGTAAGAAGAAAATGAGAGAGAAATAGGAAAGAGGCATGAAGGAAAAATGGGTTTCCACAAAGCAATGATAACACACAGGTAAACTCTAAGGGAAATTATAAGTTACTATAAGCTATATCGTGAATTAATTAATATATTGGATTATCTGAGAACACAACTACCACTTACAATAATGTTTCCATGGAGAAACATGTCAAAATTTTTTCTGAAATGAAATCAATTTTATTTCATTTTTTCTTAGTAAAAGATGGAAATCAAGAGTGGTAAAAAGAATAGTACAGATGATTTCCCTTTTTAAAGGATATTTATTTATTTGGCTGTACTGGTTCTTAGTTGTGGCACATGGCATCTTCGATATTCGTTGTGGTATGCAGGATCTTTAGTTGCAGCCTGTGGAATCTAGTTTCCTGACCATGGATTGAACTCAAGCCTCCTTCACTGAGGGCACGGAGTCTTAGCCACTGGACCACCAGTGAAGCCTCCCAAAAATTCTTTAAAAAAAGAATTCACTTTCCCCTACTAACTGTGGATACAGGCAAGTATCCAAAGCATTTGTGTGCTAACTACCTCAAAAGGATGTGGGGTGCCATGAAGCACAAAGAAGGGGCATCTAACTGATCTTGATGGTAGAGAGATAGTTTCTAAGGAAGGTGTAGGGGGAATGATTTGAAAGAACTGAAAGAAGATAAAGCACAGACAAGGGTATTCTAGGCAAAAATAAAAAGACATATCGTGTTTTGGAAACAAAAGAAATAAAAGAGACAAGGAAGACTCCCAGCTTTCTGGGTTTAGCTCCAGGAAGGTAGTGGAATCATCACCAAAAAAAGATATAAAAGCAGCTTGAGGAGGAAGATGTATACTGTAGCTCTGGATGTGGAGTCTGAGTTATCTAAGGAATACACAAGTGGTAGTACTACTTAGGGGCCAGGTGGACACACGAAGCTGAGACTCATGAGAGACTTCTGGACCGCAGATACAGATTTTTAAGTCATAGAGATAGTAATTGGAGACGTTGGAGAGGGCAAATCCCTCCCAGTTGGTACTGACATGAGAAGAGGACCCAGACCAGAGCTTGAAAGAATAGGTAACAAAAGAGGGATAGGCAGAAGGGTTGGAGGAAAAACAGAAGATGCTACTGAAGCAAAATAAAAGGAGGATTTCAAGAATCAGAGTGATCAACAAGGATGATCAAGATAAGGATTGATAATTATCCACCCTGTTTAGTTACATGGGGGCCACTGGCAACTTTGGCAAGAACAACATAGTTGAAGAGTACAGGAGGGCAGTACATCATGATGGATTAATGAACAGAAGCAGGTAAGAAGACAATTCTCAAAATTGTGCCTGTCAAGAAGTATTGGGAAGGTAACATGGGCGTGAGGGAGACATTTTGTTTCACTTTTCTTTGTTTACAAATCAAGTAAAGGATCTAACAAGAAAAAGGAAGAATTTGAAGATAAAAGAGAGAGAGGGGTAGTCACAAAACTAAGGGAAAGAATGGGATTCAGAGACCACATGGAGGGAATTAGCCTTAGATTGGAAGAGAACTAAGTAAGTATATTCTCTATGGGAGGAATAAGAGAAAAGGAGAAAGCTCCAAGAGAAGGATAGGTAAAATTATAATTTTGTTGGCTGGAGTTGAGGGTGTCCTATCTGATGACTGTTATTGTCTCTGTGAAGCAGGAAATGATTTCATCAGCTGAGGAGAGGTGAGAATAGGAATGCACAGAGCCACTATTCTGAGAAGAGTTGAAAATGGGAGAAAGAGCTGATTCTACACACACAGAAGGCTTGTCAAACTCTGCCAAGAGCCTAAAAAGGTGTGTGTTTCACCAACAACTGACTGAGGGGCTGATTCATGGGCTCTAAGCTCTAAGATTTATGGACTGGGAGAAAAAAATGGAACTGAATAAACTGGATGATCCTTATGAAATGAAAGGATAATTGTTGGGGGGAAGATATCGAGAGACCTAGAAGAATTAGATGTTTAAGTTTAATACTAACAAAGGCAGAGTAATTCTGGGAGATGGAGAGATACAGAGATTGGCCACTGGAGTAGGTAGCTGAAGTTTAGTGGAGATAAGCATATGAGAGTTGATAGGGTCACAGAACTGAGATACTATTGTTGTCGGATATATTGCTCACAAAGACATGGAAGTCACTCAGAATGCTGCTACAAATTGAAATGGAAAAAATTAACAGATTATCTTTTGCAAAAGTTGTGATGAATGCCAAAATTTAAGTGAAAAAAAATGACAGAGAAGAGGAATGTCATAAGGATATAAAAAACAGCCTGAAAAATTTCCGATGTCCAAAGCTTTTTGAGCAACAAACCAATGATTGTTTTGGATTATAGCGTATAAAATAAAATAAATATTTATTACTTTTTACTGTTATAAATAAATGATGAAATAAATAAATACAGGAGAAGGAAGAAACCTTCCATATAGAATAATTCTAAATAATAAAATGTAAGAAATGAAATAGAAAATCATCACAGTAGAATTTGCTTTAGGCATGAATGAATGGATGAATGCAGCTTTGAGCTGCAAAACATTAAGAAGAAATGCAATATTTACATTGCCAAAACTACTTCCCTAGTATATTCATTAATTATTATGGTGGTTTTAATGTATGTACAAAAGATTTTTTCAGTATTTTTCAATATTCCTTTTTCCAGAAAGTGCAGCTCAATTCTCTTCCCCTGAAGTGTGAACTAGACATTCTAACTCACTTCTACTCAACAGGGTATGAAAAAGAAAAAAAAAATAGTAACTTTGCAGGGGAGAAATATGGCATGCATCACCTAAGCCATACAATCAAGGTTTATATCACCAGCACCAAGTAGTGAGGACACAATGCATGCCAAACATGATGTGATGGGAAGGTTACTTTTGTGGTGGACTTCCTCAAAATCCACAACCCCAATCTAATCATGAAAAATGCCAACCAAACTCAAATTGACAGACAATCTACAAAACACCTGACCAGTGATTTTCAAAAGGGTCAAAGATATGAGAAATTTGCAAAAGGTTGTGAAGCAGAGAAGGGTCAGAGGAGACTAAGGGGACATGACAACTAAATGCAAAGTAGTAGTGGATTGGATCTTGGGAAAAAGGACATCTGTGGAAAAACTGGTGAAACCCCAAAAGTCTGTTATTTAATTAACAGTGTTGTGCCAATGCATATTTCTTAGTTTTGACAAGTGTGACATGGTCAGATAAGAGGGTAACATTGGGGAAGCTGGTTGAAGGAATCTATAGCTGCTGGTTGAAGGAACCCTAAGCTGGTTGAAGCTGATCTATAAAAATTCTGTATACTTCTGTACAACTCTTTTGTAAGTAAGAATTCTTTCAAAATAAAGGATTTAAGAGAACTTTAATGAATAAACTTAATGAGAACTTTAATGAATAAGAATGAGTAGCTAAGAGACCAGCCTAATATCAGCAAAATATAGTGAATGTTATGAGTGTTGATATTCGATGATATGAGACTCAATGGAGTAGGAAGTTTTATGGAAAAAAGGATGGCTTGAAGCAGCATTCTGGAGGGAGGAGTAGAGGCCAGATTATCAACTCTGCACTGGAGCCTAACATTTATTTGACTTGATGCTGCTGCATCCAAAGGTCGAATAACGACTGAAAAGTATTCATTGCATTTGGCAGTTATCTGATCCAAATATTATATGGACCATTGCCCTGATTTGTAGGGCTGTCATCCACATAATCTGTCAATATCAATCAGCTCCCTTCCATTATCCATGACAGTTCTATGCTATTACCCACTTCAAAAGTTTGCAGCCCCTGTGGACAAGGTTCTGTAAGTGATCAGAGGAATGCCTAAGTTCTACGCTGTTCTGCATAATAGAGATGACTGACACATTTGGAACCCAGTGAATGCTCAAGTTCTCTGCTCATATTTCCAGCTTTTGTCACCTTGACTGCCTTCCACCAAAGGATAAGTTTTCTACAAAGTTCTCTAAACATTAGGTCAAACTAGCAAAAAATTTAAGGAAAGAGATTAAAAAAAAAAGTTTGTTGAGTGTCTACAAAGTGTTCAAACAAGTAACCGATTCTTTATATAAGTTATTTCAATCAGAGATAATTTTTCAAAGGGAATCCCATGGACAGAGGAGTGTGGTGGGCTACAGCCCCTGGGGTTGCAAAGAGTCGGACACGACTGAGCGACCTCACTTTCGCTTTCAGGTAAAATAGAGACACTGGTAAATACCATTCACTGTATTAACTGGGAAAATTAATAACAGATACTACTTTAAATTTAAGATTTAGGGGAAAAAACAGAAGCAAAAGAATGGGAAGGAATAAGTTTTAAGGTACTAATAGGTGGACTCTGATGCAATAGCTTTAGATATTTTTTTATTCCAACCCATGGTTTATTTGTCATTGTAAAGTGCCAGATCACAACCATGGCAGAGTTACAACTGCAAACAGAGAGCACCAACAAAAGAAACTGTGGGAGAGGGCGAGGGTGGGATGATTTGGGAGAATGGCATTGAAACATGTATATTATCAAATGTGAAACGAATACAGGGTGCTCTGGGATGACCCAGAGGGATGGGGTGGGGAGGGAGGTGGGAGGGGGGTTCAGGATGAGGAACACATGTACACCTGTGGCAGATTCATGTCAATGTATGGCAAAATCAATACAGTATTGTAAAGTAATTAGCTTCCAATTAAAATAAATAAATTTATATTTTTTAAAAAGTGAAAAAACTAAAAAAAATAAAAAGATTCTTGTAAACTTAGAAAAATACTGAATTGTTATATTTTTACCTGTATAAAAAAAAATTCTTTAGCCTTTCACTTTCACCTTTATTTTCTTTAATAGAATTAAGCCCCAAATTTGAAGGCTTAAATTCTTTCATCCTAATGCCTTGGGACTATCAGATTTTCCTTTGAACCTGTAGCTGTCTAAAAAAAGAGCAGACCCTTTAAAGGGAGGGGGAAAAAAAGATATCCAGATTTCCAATCTGTGCCACTCATGTAGATTATGCTGAGAAAGAGTTCCTGAGTTGGCTACCCATTCATTCATCTTAGTTCAAAAACGTAATAGCTGGTTACAGGATTAAACTGGCATTCTTGCAGCCCATCAGCTTTCTTAATCACTGAAAATTATTGACATGTGGCCCTTAGCTTAATCTGCATAACTGTAATTTAGGAATTCTATGACATGATGTTA
The DNA here is from genome assembly GCA_006410675.1 of Oreotragus oreotragus. Taxonomy (NCBI): domain Eukaryota; kingdom Metazoa; phylum Chordata; class Mammalia; order Artiodactyla; family Bovidae; genus Oreotragus; species Oreotragus oreotragus. The sequence continues at coordinate 49,407 of SJYX01011713.1, forward strand.
GCATATTTAAATGTAAAATGCAAAATTCTGAATATTAAAGAATTTACTTTATAAATATAAAAAAAAGAAACTGGCAAAGGCAACAGAGTAAATACCCTTCATCACAATCAGCAAACAACTCAACTCAGAATCAATATTCATCATATAGTTTCAAGAAGAAAAATATTTAAGAACTCTCAACTTTTCATAAGCGTCTCAGTTGATAGATCAGTCTGACAAATACAACTAGAATTAAAGTATAATGATGATAGTGGTGGTAGTTTAGTCACTAAGCTGTGTCTGACTCTTGTGACCCCATGGACTATAGCCGGCCAGGCTCTCTGTCCCTAGGATTTCCCGGGCAAAAATACTGGAAAGGGTTGCTATTTTCTAGTCCATATATGAATGAAAGATAGATGATATAATAGATTAGACAGACAAACAGATAGATATAAAATGGCAAAAAATGTGTTCTAAAAACCAAATCTGAAACTTCAGTTAATAATATCCATAAGGTTAAAAAAATGAAAAAGAGCTTTTCTAAGACTAGCAATATTTGAGTGCTTAAATAAAACAACAGAAGAACAACTGCAATAAAGCAATGTTGTAGTTTGTTCAGAGCTTGACTTCTTAAAGTGCTTTATATGTAATGTCCGGCCCACACCCAGAGAATTAAGTTGGAATCAGCATCTTGAAAAAATAAATTAATCTGCTCAAAATCATTTAGCAAAAATGACTGGGCCAAATCAAATCTTACTACATTGGTGCAGCACAGAAGAGTTACAATTAAAAACCTGAAAAGGCATGCTGAGATTTTCCTAAAAGATGTTTAAACAAACAAACAGGGGAAAAAATGTAGTAATGAAAAAAATCACAAGTTGTAATAAAAGAAAATGAATTTTTTGAAAAAGTGGGGAAATTGTAAGCTTTATTTTACATGATCCCTGACTAATAACAGGTATCTTGATAACTATGACAATTGAATTTCCCTAGCAATTGTCTTTGAATTAAATAAATGCAGTATTTTTATACAACTCAAAAATAAAGACAGATTTTTGAGTTGGGCCATATAATTTACTTGGCGAGAGATCATATATATAGTATCTACATTTTAAATTATTCTAGTTAAATCAATAGACATTCAGATAATTTTATTCAGTTCAAACTTTATAAAAACATTCAGACATTGTAAAAACCAGCACTGTTAAAAATGTTTGAGTGAAATACACATATAGAGAAATGCACATTCCTTGTTTTGTTTGTTTATGAGATTTTTTTAGAGCAGTTTTATGTTCACATCTATATTGAGCAGAAAGTACAGAGATTTCCTATATTCTTTACATCGCAAATACGCATAGTCGATGCCACACGCCTGCACCGGTTAACATCTTCCACCAGAGTGGTACATTTGTTACAATTAGTGAATCTACATTTACACATCATTATCACCCCAAGTCCACATCTTACCTTAGGGCTCACTCTTGGTGTTGTACATTCCATGGATTTGGAGCGAAGTATAACAACATGTCGGAGAAGGCAATGGCACCCCACTCCAGTACTCTTGCCTGGAAAATCCCATGGACGGAGGAGCCTGGTGGGCTACTGTCTATGGGGCTGCACAGAGATGAACACAACTGAAGTGACCTAGCAGAAGCATAACAACATGTACCCATCATTATAGTAAGATACAGAGTATTTTCACTGCACTAAAAACGGAAAGATCCCCTGGAGAAGGAAATGGCAATCCACTCCAGGACTATTGCCTGGAAAATCCCATGGACAGAGGGGCCTGGTAGGCTACAGTCCATGGGGTCGCAAAGAGTCAGACACGACTGAGCGACTTCACTCACTCACTCTACTCAGCATATTCATCCCTCCCTCCCCTATAAACTCTGGCAATTACTGATGTACTTACTGTCCTCAAAGTTTTGCCTGTTTTTCAGAGTGTCACAGAGTTCGAACCATACAGTATGTAGTCTTTTCAGACTGACTTTTTTTCACTTAGTAATACACATTTAAGTTTCCTCCATGTCTTTTCATGACTTCATAGCTCATGTTTTTTTAGCATTACATAATATTCCATTGTCTGGATGTACCACAGTTTATTTAGCCATTCACCTACTGAAGAATATCTTGTTTGCTTCCAAGTTTTGACAATTATCAATAAAGCTGCTATGAATAGCCATGTATGGGATTTTGTGCCATTTTCAACTACCTTGGGTAAATACTGAGGGCATGTCCTGAAGTGTATCTAGTTTTGCGAGATACTGGCAAACTGTCTTACAAAGTGACAGTACCATTTGCATTCCCACCAGCAATAAATAAGAGTTTCTGTTGCTCCCCTTCCATGCCAGCATTTGGTGTTGCCACTATTCTGGATTTTGGCCATTCTGATAGCCGTGTAGTGGAATCTCATTGGTGTTTCAGTTTGTACTTTCCTGATGACATATGATGTGGAGCATGTTTTCATACGCTTATTTGCCATCTGTGTATCTTTGCTGAGGAGTCTGTTACAATCTTTTGACCATTTGTTAATTGGGTTGTTTTCTTATTGCTGAGCTTTAAGAGTTCTTTTAAATTTTGGAAAATAGTCCTTTATCAGATGTGTCATTTGCAAATATTTTCTCCAAGTGTGTGAACTGTCTTCTCATTCTCGACAGTGTCCTCCACAGAGCAGAGAGGTTTTTAATTTTAATAAAGTTTACCTTATCAATTCTAAAAGCCATCAACAAATCTAAGGTCATCTAGAGTTTCTCCTATGTTATATTCTAGGAGTTTTATACCTTTGCTTCTTACATTTAGGTCTATGACTCATTTTGGGTGAATTTTTGTGAAGGACATAAAGTCTGCGACCATATTCACTTTTTTGCATGTAGATGTCCAGTTGTTTAAGATCAATGTGTTGAAAAGACTATATTTGTTCCACTGTATTTAGCCTTTGCTCCTTTGTTAAGATCAGTTGCCTATATGTATGTGGTCACATAACTTAAATGCAAAATGCCAGCCTGGATGAAGCTCAAGCTGTAATCAAGACTGCCAGGAGAAATATCAACAATCTAAGATATACAGATGACATCAACCTAATGCCAAAGAATGCTCAAACTACCGCACAGTTGCACTCCTCTCACACGCCAATAAAGTAATGCTCAAAATTCTCCAAGCCAGGCTTCAGCAATACGTGAACCGTGAACTTCCAGATATGCAAGCTGGATTTAGAAAAGTCAGAGGAACCAGAGATCAAATTGCTAACATCTACAGGATCATGGAAAAAGCAAGAGAGTTCCAGAAAAACATCTATTTCTACTTTCTTGACTATGCCAAAGCCTTTGACTGTGTGGATCACAATAAACTGGAAAATTCTGAAAGAGATGGGCATACCAGACCACCTGACCTGCCTCTTGAGAAACCTGTATGCAGGTCAGGAAGCAACAGTTAGAACTGGACATGGAACAACAGACTGGTTCCAAATAGGAAAAGGAGTACATCAAGGCTGTATATTGTCACCCTGCTTATTTAACTTCTATGCAGAGTACATCATCAGAAATGCTGGGCTGGAAGATGCACAAGCTGGAATCAAGATTGCTGGGAGAAATACCAATAACCTCAGATATGCAGATGACACTACCCTTATGGCAGAAAGTGAGGAGGAACTAAAAAGCTTCTTGATGAAAGTGAAAGAGGAGAGTGAAAAAGTTGGCTTAAAGCTCAACATTCAGAAAACGAAGATCATGGCATCTGGTCTCATCACTTCATGGGAAATAGATGGGGAAANTCAGGAAGCAACGGTTAGAACTGGACATGGAACAACAGACTGGTTCCAAATAGGAAAAGGAGTACATCAAGGCTGTATATTGTCACCCTGCTTATTTAACTTATATGCAGAGTACATCATGAGAAACGCTGGACTGGAGGAAGCATAAGCTGGAATCAAGATTGCTGGGAGAAATATCAATAACCTCAGATATGCTGATGACACCACCCTTATGGCAGAAAGTGAAGAGGACCTAAAGACCCTTTTCAAGAAAGTGAAAGAGGAGAGTGAAAAAGTTGGCTTAAAACTCAACATTCAGAAAACTAAGATCATGGCATCCGGTCCCATCACTTCATGGCAAACAGATGGGGAAAGAGTGGAAGCAGTGTCAGACTTTATTTCTGGGGGGCTCCAAAATCACTGCAGATGGTGACTGTAGCCATGAAATTAAAAGACACTTACTCCTTGGAAGGAAGGTTATGACCAACCTAGATAGCATATTAAAAAGCAGAGACATTACTTTGTCAACAGTATGGATGTGAGACTTGGACTATAAAGAAACTGAGAGCTGATGCTTTTGAACTGTGGTGTTGGAGAAGACTCTTGAGAGTCCCTTGGACTGCAAGGAGATCCAACCAATCAATCCCAAAGGAAATCAGTCCTGGGTGTTCATTGGAAGGACTGAGGTTGAGGCTGAAACTCCAATATTTTGGCCACCTGATGCGAAGAGCTGACTCATTTGAGAAGACCCTGATGTTGGGAAAGATTGAAGGCAGGAGGAGAATGGGACAACAGAGGATGAGATGGTTAGATGGTATCACTGACTCAATGGACCTGAGTTTGGGTAAACTCCGGGAGTTGGTGATGGACAGGGAGGCCCGGCATGCTGCAGTTCAAGGGGTGACAAAGAGTTGGACACGATTGAGTGACTGAACTAAACTAGCATAATAAACTATATGAAGTTTAAAATCAACTAATAAACAGATTTACTTGTTATTAATTTTAATTAAAGATACATACCACTATATTGATGGTAAGTTTGTCTATTAAACTCAGAGACCCAAAGGACAAGAGCAAGTCTCATTTCCAAATTCTCATGCCTGGGATTAGGGACTCAAACCCATGTTAGGATTCTTTCATTCTGGTTCAGATTTCTCACAGTCTCGGCTCTAACACCCTAAGGTAGGCCAGCTACCCCTAGATGCCATGATGTCTCCTTGGGGCCCAAGAGGGAGAATGCTAGTAGATTGGATGTAGGCCTGGTGCTGAGCCAGAGGACTGCACAAGGGCACCATGGACAGAATCTTTCTAGCGCTGTCAAGATGGGTCTTGAAAGCTTGTTAGGGAAGCAGGTACAGAGACACTGGTAACAACCTATAGGCTCTCAGTACCTCATCCAGAAAGGGGTTCAAAAACAAAAATGAACAAAGAAACGTATGGCAAACATTTTTCACAAGGCTTCCATGTAGCTAAATTACTGCTATTACACTTAAAATACAGGCATTTATATTGCTTCCCTCCAAAAATCCCAAAAGCACAGTATAATCTGACTGCTCTATTAACCCAAGACAAAAGGCAGAACTCCTATCAAGGCATCTACAACCTAACTCCTAAAACCTATGTTTAGAGGAAACAAAGCACAATGTTGTTTTAGGGCTCTTCAGAACTGGGGCAAAGAACTCAATGAATTATTTTATGACCTCTTATTACTCAGTAGGAGCATATTCAGTCGTCAAGATAAAAAAAGACTCCTAGCCATGATCTCGCAAAAGAATATGTCACAGACACCCACTGGGCTCATAAAATTAAAATACTTAAATTTGGGGGATATGCACCAAACCAAAGGAATTCACTCCTGTGACCACTATACAGCTGGGCCTCTATGCCAAAATTTTGAAGCTATTAACAGTTGACATGAGTTTACTTTTCTTCCAGGCAGCTCTCTAACTGTAACAAGAGTATCCTAAACTTCAAGAGTAATTCATGAGTTGCTTTTCTATAAGAGGGGAAAAAAACTACCCTGTAGTGGGCTGGGGTTTTTCTCCTTTCTGTTAGCAGAAAGTAGACGAATTCCTACCAGTTCACAAGGTCACTTCACTCTGAAAAGACTCTCTGTTGCTCATAAAGTTCCAATCAAGGCACACTGAAAATAACTAAAGAATGAAGAGCTTCACCAAGACATGATCAAAGATCTACTTACCACAATGATATCAGGATCAATTTTGTGAACTTTTGCAAGGAAACAACCTAGCAGTGTTCTTTCCGTGGCAGCAACCTCAACCTTCACATTCTGTTAGAGAAAAACATACCAGTCACTTATCTTTACTCTCAAGTACTATTCCCTGGCTTCCTGCTTAAGCATGGTAAGACTGCTTAGGGTTTAAAAGAAAAAACCATGCATTTCAAAACAAAATGCGGCAATGAAATTCATGNCCGTGGCAGCAACCTCAACCTTCACATTCTGTTAGAGAAAAACATACCAGTCACTTATCTTTACTCTCAAGTACTATTCCCTGGCTTCCTGCTTAAGCATGGTAAGACTGCTTAGGGTTTAAAAGAAAAAACCATGCATTTCAAAACAAAATGCGGCAATGAAATTCATGATTCTAGATTTCACAGTAGTACTTGCACAAAAATCTCTGAGGAGCTCATTCTGCTAATAAGCATGTGAATGAAGCAAGATTTTAAGTACTGAGCACTATCAAGTGCAGAAATGTCCCTCCACAGGGACATGCTTGTGCATCTGGACACGTTTTAGAGCATAAGAATCAGAGAACCTATCAAAAACATTATTTAATTTCCTATATAATTTCTGGTAGACTTTGCTGTTTATGTATTTACCACATAAAGAGATCCCAAGGACTGTAGAAATTAATCCCAAATAGCAGTATAAAAACCCATAAATAAGAAACTAGACTAAAAACAAACATACATGTAAGAACTACAAGCGTCTTAAGCATAAATAAAATCTAGCTACACACAAAAGGCTTCCACAACTCAACAGAAATCAGGTATTCAAAAGATGTACTTTATTAAGATTTAAGTTGATGGCTATGTTTTCTACAACTAGCTCAGCTAAAAAAATGTCAGTTTGACTCTAATGGAATTTTCCTAGATCATTTTACTTACTAATTCAGGGCACTTTACAAATAACAGCCTGATCCAATAGTACCCCCAGACTACTGGACTTCTCAAACTTTAAAGTAAGTGGAACCCAATTTTGTCAAGTGAAGACATTAAAAAAACAAAAATAACCTACAAATTTACCAACACAGGCATTTCATAAAGGAAAAAACATACTCTCCAAAAATGAAATTCTTTATATTGAATATATTTACTTTTATGAAGTCTTTCAGACTTTATTTTTTTGGGCTCCAAAATCACTGCACATGGTGACTGCAGCCATGAAATTAAAAGACACTTACTCTTTGGAAGAAAAGTTATGACCAACCTAGACAGCATATTAAAAAGCAAAGACATTACTTTGCCAACAAAGGTCCATCTAGTCAAACCTATGGTTTTTCTAGTAGTCATGTATGGATGTGAGAGTTGGACTATAAAGAAAGTTGAGCACTGAAGAATTGATGCTTTTGAACTGTGGTGTTGGGAGGAGATTCTTCAAAGTCCCTTGGACAGCAAGGAGATCCAACCAGTCCATCCTAAAGGAAATCAGTCCTGAATATTCACTGGAAGGACTGATGCTGAAGCTGAAACTCCAATACTTGGGCTACCTGGTTGGAAGAACTGACTCATGTGAAAAGACCCTGATGCTGGGAAAGATTGAGGGCAGGAGAAGGGGACAACAGAAGATGAGATGGTTGGCTGGCATCACTGACTCAACGGACATGAATTTGAGTAAACTCCAGGAGTTGATGATGGGCAGGGAGGCCTGGCGCGCTACAGTCCAGACATGACTGAGCAACTGAACTGAACTTTTACGAAAAACTCATATTATACTACTCCTCCTGCCCCACCCCCACCTCACCATTTTAAGGATCCATGAAAACTTCTTCATGGAGTATACTGGGAGCTTAGAGATCACTAATCAAATATAGCCATCCCACAACAACCTTCCCAATAAATGTCACCTTTAATATCCACAGCATCCTCAACTTCTCTTGACTTCCTTCCAGCTAGTGAAGTGAGGGTGAGAGGGTGGGGCAGGCTTTAGCCAATACTTACTCAAAACAGTAATCAAGTCATGCAATTTTGGGAAAGCTTCCAATTAAGCTATCTGAAGGAGGGTTTGAGACCCTTATCTATTAATAAGGTATCAAATCCTAATATTTCCAGGAGGTGAAATATTTAAACACTGTTAAACGGTTTTAGTTTTAAACTTCTAATACATTTTTAATGGATTAATGCCCTAGTCCAATCTAACAAGAATAGGTCTAACAAATTAACACAGAAAACAGCTTATTTCTACTAATCCACAGCATTCTCCTCTTCTCTTTCTAAACAAATAGATATTTCATGCTTAAAAGGAATAAATAATGAGTTCTTTACCTTTTCTTTAATGCTTTCTTTGAAATCATATGGAAAAATGCAGTCCTTTGGTTTAGACACAACTGTAAAAAGGAAAAAAATAAAGATTCTAACACCTGTCTTCGTCCAATTTCAAGTACACATACACTGAATGTCTCTGAATGGAAACTGTCTTAATATAAATTCTTCTTAATGTCTAAAGAATCACCAAAACAAACTATCCTAAAACTCATATGGAACCATATTAGACCTTGAATAGCCAAAGCAAACTTGAGAAAGAACAAAGCAGGAGGCACCACATAGCTTGATTTCAAACTATATTACAAAGTGACAGTAATGAAAACAGTACAGGCATAAAAACAAGACATATAGAACAATGGAACAGAACAGAGAGCCCAGAAATAAACTTAACATAGTGCATAACATAATCAATTAATTTATGACAAAGGAGCCAAGACTATACAACAGAGAAAGGACAATCTCTTCAAAAACATACGTTGGGAAAACTGGACAGCCATACACAAAACAATTAAAAACTGAACCACTACCTTATACCATACACAAAAACTAACTCAAAATGGATTAAAAACCTGAATACAAGACCAGAAACCATTTAACTCCTAGAAAAAAACATAGGCAGTAAGCTCCTTGGCATCAGTCTTAGCAATGACTTTTTGGATTTGACACCAAAACCAAAGGCACCAAAAGCAAAAATAAACAAGTAGGACTACACCAAGGCACAAAGTTCTACACATCAAAAGAAACCATCAACAAAATGCAAAGGCAACCCACTGAATGGGAGAAAATATTTGCAAATTATATATCTGATAAGGCATTAATATCCAACATATATATATTTTTTAATGCATATAGCAACAAAAAAAATCAAAAAATGGGCAGAAGAGCTGAATAGCCATTATATAATGGACACCAGGTACAGGAAAGGATATTCAAAACCACAATGAGATGTTACCCCACACCTGTTAGAAATGTTATTATCAAAAAGAGAGGAGATAACAAGTGTTGGAGAGGATGGAGAGAAAAGGAAATCCTTGTGCACAGTTGGTGGGAATCTAAACTGATACAGTCACTGTGGAAACCAGTATGGAGTTTCCTCAAAAACGTAAAAACAGAACAACCATATAATCCAGCAATTCCACTTCTGAGTATTTATCTGAAAATAATGAAAACAGTAACTTGTCATTTGCAAGAACACAGATGGATCTAGAGAGCATTATGCTAAGAGAAATAAGACAGAGAAAAATAAACAAACATGATCTTACTTAAATGTGGATTCAAAAAACAAAAGAAAATGACAAAAATGAGCTCATAGATACAGAAAACAGACAGTGGTAGAGTGCAAGGGGGTTGCATGAAACAGGTGAAGGATACAATTAGTGATAAACTAAATAAGCCCTGGGTATGTAATGTACAGCATGGTGACTACAGTTAATAATCCTGTATAGTATATTTAAAAGTTGCTAAAAGAGAAAATCACAGAAGTTCTCATCACCAAGGGAAAAAAATTCTAACTACAGTGATGGACGTTAATGATACTTATTGTAGTGATCATTTTGCTACATGTATAAATATGGCATCATTATGTTGTACATCTGAAATTAATTCTACATGTCAGTTATACCTCAATTTTCTAAGTTTATAAAAGAGTAAATCTTAAAAGAATAGACAAATACATAAAAGTATGAAAAATTTAGAGTATGGGATTAATAAACTACCATGCATAAAACAGATCAGCAACAAGGATTTACCGCATAACACAGAAAATTATGTCAAATATTTTATAATAACCTATAATAGAAAATAATCTGAAAAGATATATATATATACGTAAAAGTGAATCTTCTTATACACCTGAAATTAACACAATATTGTAAATCAACTATACTTCAATGTAAAAAAAAATCTGCTTGGCAGTATGAACTAGTTACCCTTGAAAATATTTTTTTGAAGTTACCGACCAACAGCTGGAGAAAAAACAAGAAAAACAAAAATTAAGCCATTAGTAAACCAGCTTAAAAAATACATACCGCAGAAGTGTGACTGAAAGGGAGGCTGTGGGGGTGCTTTATCTAATGCAAAGCTGTGATGGACCAACGCTGACACAGCAATAATCTGCAGAAAAGAAAATTACTTATCAGACGCCTACTATGTCGTCTGCATTCTCACCAAAACCACCAAGAACATAAAAAGATATAGATTTTAATCCATAAGAATATTTTAACTTTTATTACGAAAGTATTTAAATAAAAAATTAAATAATAAAATCAACTCTCATATACTAATCGTCCAGCTTAAATTATCAACTCATAAATAGCCCTACCCCACATTCTTTTGAAGCAAAATCCATACCTATCACTTTATCCAGAAATAATTCAGCAGTTTCTCATGAATGAATAATGTTTCTCAACCTCAGCACTGTGGACATTTTAGGCCAAATAATTCTTTGTTGTTGGGGCCACTCTGTGCATTGTGGGAAATTTAGCTCCCCTGGCTGCCAAAAGCATCACTCCCCACTCCCCAGTCTCCATGTTCTGACAATCAAAACTGTCCAAGACATGGCCAAAAGTCCCCTGGAGGGTTAAAATCGCACCCAGTTGACTGCCTTTAAAAAAGTTTTTTTCATATGCAATACAATCATTCCAGCTAAGTCAATAAACAGTGATTCCTTGAAAGTGAAAATAAAGTCGCTCAGTCACATTCAGCACTTTACGACCCCTTGGGGCTGTAGTTCATGGGATTCTCCAGGCAAGAATACTGGAGTGGGTAGCCTTTCCCTTCTCCAAAGGATCTTCCCAACTCAGGGATCGAACCCAGGTCTCCCGCATTGCAGGTGGATCCTTTACAGCTGACCCATGAGGGAAACCCAAGAATACTGGAGTGGGTAACCTATCCCTTCTCCAGGGATCTTCCTGACCCAGGAACTGAAGTGGGCTCTCCTGCACTGCAGATGGATTCTTTACCAACTGAGCTATCAGGGAAGCCCTGATTAAATATCCTGGCAGGATTCAAATTCTTGTGTCTTCCCAACTTTCTCAACTGTATTTATCAACATACTTTGCAACTGGTTGACATGTAATGAAACTGTCTCAGCACAACTCCTCCCCATCTATTCAGTCCAGTTCAGTTCAGTTGCTCAGTCGTATCCGACTCTGAGACCTCATGAATCATAGCACGACGGGCCTCCCTGTCCATCACCAACTCCCTGAGTTCACTCAAACCTATCTCCATCGAGTTGGTGATGCCATCCAGCCATCTCATCCTCTGTTGTTCCCTTCTCCTCCTGCCCCAATCCCTCCCAGCATCAGAGTCTTTTCCAATGAGTCCACTCTTCGCATGAGGTGGCCAAAGTATTGGCGTTTCAGCTTCAGCATCAGTCCTTCCAATGAACACCCAGAACTGATCTCCTGTAGAATGGACTGGTTGGATCTCCGTGCAGTCCAAGGGACTCTCAAGAGTCTTCTCCAAA
>SJYX01011713.1:63838-102709 GCA_006410675.1 Oreotragus oreotragus
TGATCTTAGTTTTCTGACTGTTGAGTTTTAAGCCAACTTTTTCACTCTCCTCTTTCACTTTCATCAAGAGACTTTCTGCCATAAGGGTGGTATCAGCTGCTTCTCTGAGGTTACTGATATTTCTCCTGGCAATCTTAATTACAGCTTGTGCTTCATCCAGCCCAGCATTTCTCATGATGTGTTCTGCATATAAGTTGAATAAGCAGGGTGAGAATATACAGCCTTCATGTACTCCTTTCTGTACATGGAACCAGTCTGTTGTTCCATGTCCAGTTCTAACCGTTGCTTCCTGACCTGCATACAGGTTTCTCAAGAGGCAGGTCAGGTGATCTGATATGCCCATCTCTTTCAGAATTTTCCACAGTTTCTTGTGATCCACAGTCAAAGGCTTTGGCATAGTCAATAAAGCAGAAATAGATGTTTTTCTGGAACTCTCTTGCTTTTTTCATGATTCAGCGCATGTTGGCAATTTGATCTCTTGTTCCTCTGCCTTTTCTAAAACCAGCTTGAACATCTGGAAGTTCACGGTTCATGTACTGCTGAAGCCTGGCTTGGAGAATTTTGAGCATTACTTTACTAGTGTGTGAGATGAGTGCAATTGTGCAGTAGTTTGAACATTCTTTGGCATTGCCTTTCTTTGGGATTGGAATGAAAACTGACCTTTTCCAGTCCTGTGGCCACTGCTGAGTTTTCCAAATTTGCTGGCATATTGAATGCAGCACTTTCACAGCATCATCTTTCAGGATTTCAAATAGCTCAACTGGAATTCCATCACCTCCACTAGCTTTGTGAGTAGTGATACTTCCTAAGGCCCACTTGACTTCACATTCCAGAATGTCTGGCTCTAGGTGAGTGAACACACCATCATGATTTTCTGGGTCGTGAAGCTCTTTTCTGTACAGTTCTTCTGGGTATTCTTGCCACCTCTTCTTAATATCTTCTGCTTCTGTTACTTCTCTACAATTTATTTGTTGAAGAAACTGGGTTGCTTTATCCCATAGTGTCCCCCATTATAAATTCTGCTGCTTGTATCCCAAGAATGTCATTTAACATGTTCCTGTTTCTGTACTGCCTGTATATTCATATTTGAAGGCTTAATCAAAACCTGATTCAATTTTTGGCAAGAATTCTTTGGAGTTGCTACTGATCCTCATGGACTAAACCACCATTACCACCACTAGTTATCACATCATGTCTGATTACCTCTATTCTAGTGATATTAGCAGCCTCTGGAAATCAAACCTAGATCATTTATCTCATTATGGACTGCAAAGTAGCTAGATGCAATTCTTCCTTCATCATTTACTAACTGAAAAACTATGAAGGTAAACCTCCCTCCAATGATCATTTGGTTACCTGAGGTACAACGGATGTTCAAAAAAGTCAAGATAAATGGTTGATTCAATTCATTCACCAATTTTCAAAATAATGAGTTGGTTCCCTAGTTTACTTCGCAGTGAACAGTGTAGTCCTGTGTTTACAGTATCATTATGAAGTCATGTGTTTCAACCTGTTGCAGTTATACATGCTCAAATTGCTCCATCTTTGACACAGGAAACTATTCAAGTTGTTTCCTGAGTCCTTCTGACATGCCTTCAGTAGATTTTAATAATGTCCATGCTTCCTCGTGTAACAAGACATTCCAGGCTTACCTTGGACAATTACTGCCCTGAATCAGCTACGTCTTCACAAAACCCCATTTCCTTTCTTAGGAAACGGTATTTAGAAACCTCACTCTGGACAAAGATCTTTTTAAACTAATTAAACTTTCCTCTAACACTTTAACTATTAACTATCTACTATATCAACTATTATTAAAAGTTCAAATCACATACAAAAGGAAAAACCACTTCCAAAATGCTGCTGTTAAAAAAGATCCCTATCAATGCCAAAAGGATTTTACAAGCAAACATAAATAAGTTCCCACTGACCAAAGAGAGACAATTTAAGCAGCAAATAAAAAAAATTATTGATTGCAACAGATTGAAATATACTAAGTATATACAAAGTCCATGAGTTTATAATGATATTTCATAAAAGAGGAAGCAAAAATAAGTAACAAAAAATTTATAAAAATAAGTAACTTAAAAAGCAGAAACGTCACTTTGCTGACACAGGTCCACATAGTCAAAGGTATGGTTTTTCCAGTAGTCACGTACAGATGTGAGAGTTGGACAATAAAGAAGGCTGAGGGCCAAAGAACTGATGCCTTTGAATTGTAGTGTTGGAGAAGACTCTTGAAAGTCCCTTGGACTACAAGGAGGTCAAACCAGTCAATCCTAAAGGAAATCAACTCTGCATGTTCATGGAAGGACTGATTCTGAAGCTGAAGCTCCAATACTTTGGCCACCGGATGTGAAGAGCCTACTCACTAGAAAAGACCCTGATGTTGGAAAGATTGAGAGCAGGAGAAGGGGACAACAAGGGATGAGATGGTTGGATGCCATCACCGACTCAACGGACATAAGTTTGAATAAACTCCAGAAGATAGCAGAGGACAGAGGACCCTGGAGTGCTGCAGTCCATGGGGTTGCAAAGAATTGGACACGACTTAGAGACTGAACAACAACAACAAATGGTATTCTATAAGAAAGTGTGCATGTTCTGAGGGACGCATACCAAAGTATACAAGGGTAAACTGATCAGTGTCTGAGATTAGCTTTAAAATACTTCAGGAGGAAAAAAAATGAAAGGGGGTGATAAACAAGTGTGACAAAACCTTGCTAACTGGTGAATATGAGTGATGGGTACAGAGGAGTTGATTGTATTATTCTATGTCCATGTGGAATTCTCCAAAATAAAAAACATTTAAAAAACAAAAAGTCAGTCCAGCAATTTAAGTCTTGGGGAAAAAACCTCCAACATCAAATTCAATTCATTCTTCAAAATGGAGTTTGGCAGTGAATTAGTATTCTTTCCCTTCCACAAAAAACAACCTTCTCTTACAGAGGAACTGTACAATTTCAAGAAGCATCGTACCCCAAGCCTAGGTACAAAATCTGCCCCATTTCTTTACCTCATTTTCATGTGTCTTTGCATTCTGCATTGTCTTCATGCTCAAAGACATGACCACAACTGGAGGAGGACCGACATCCTTAATTACGTTCACCAGGTCCGGTTTCAAGACCATTGCCTCAACTTTACACCAACTGATTGGCTGATTCAAGAGCTCTGAAAGAATAGATACAAAAAATCAATAGCTATTTGCTGAAAAAGAAAAGCCATTATAATTAAGACATCTGTAATTAACTGAGATGGTCTTCAATCCTACCTTCTACTAAGAAGGTCTTATAATAACATCTAACTAAAAATAAGCCACATTATTGGATTGTATATAAATCTTCGTGTGTGTATGTACACATATGTTCATTTTCCTGGGAAAAAAGTCCACAGCTTTCATCTGACTTTTCAAAAAAAATCCAAGACTCCAAAGAGGTTTGTAAGAACAAAAACACTGCTTAGAGGAATCCAAAAAAAAGTTTTAAGAAATTTATGAAGACAAAACAGAGTATCATAAATGTAAATACTGAAAAACACCAGGTACTGTGGAAAATTCTTAAAGAGATGAGAATACCAGACCACCTAACCTGCCTCTTGAGAAATCTGTATGCAGGTCAGGAAGCAACAGTTAGAACTGCACATGGAACAACAGACTGGTTCCAAATAGGAAAAGGAGTACGTCAAGGCTGTATATTGTCTCCCTGCTTATTTAACTTATATGCAGAGTACATCATGAGAAACGCTGGACTGGAAGAAACACAAGCTGGAATCAAGATTGCCGGGAGAAATATCAATAACCTCAGTATGCTGATGACACCACCCTTATGGCAGAAAGTGAGGAGGAGCTAAAAAGCCTCTTGATGAAAGTGAAGGAGGAGAGCGAAAAAGTTGGCTTAAAGCTCAACATTCAGAAAACGAAGATCATGGCATCCGGTCCCATCACTTCATGGGAAATAGATGGGGAAACAGTGGAAACAGTGTCAGACTTTATTTTTTTGGGCTCCAAAATCACTGCAGATGGTGACTGCAGCCATGAAATTAGAAGACGCTTACTCCTTGGAAGAAAAGTTATGACCAACCTGGATAGTATATTCAAAAGCAGAGACATTACTTTGCCGACTAAGGTCCGCCTAGTCAAGGCTATGGTTTTTCCTGTGGTCATGTATGGATGTGAAAGTTGGACTGTGAAGAAAGCTGAGCGCCGAAGAATCGATGCTTTTGAACTGTGGTGTTGGAGAAGACTCTTGAGAGTCCCTTGGACTGCAAGGAGATCCAACCAGTCCATTCTGAAGGAGATCAACCCTGGGATTTCTTTGGAAGGAATGATGCTAAAGCTGAAACTCCAGTACTTTGGCCACCTCATGCGAAGAGTGGACTCACTGGAAAAGACTCTGATGCTAGGAGGGATTGGGGGCAGGAGGAGAAGGGGACGACCAAGGATGAGATGGCTGGATGGCATCACGGACTCAATGGACTTGGGTCTGAGTGAACTCCGGGAGATGGTGATGAACAGGGAGGCCTGGAGCGCTGCGATTCATGGGGTCGCAAAGAGTCGGACACGACTGAGCGACTGAACTGAACTGAACTGAAGAGACCATACACACACTACCCACACTGGGCAGTGAAATTTCACTCCTTCAGAAGTAAGCAGTTCACCATGTTGAACAGCTGGGCCATGTCGGCCAGGTCCGAAGGCCACAGTGATAGCAAGACAATGAAGGACATGCCCGAATGTCTGTCTATGTTAACTAAGGTCTCCCTCCCATTAAAATGTGAAGCATCAAAACAAAAGAGTGATTTCAAACATACTTCAAGGAAAATCTTAAGGAAACAAACATAAAAAAGGAAGTGGCCACACTGAAATTAAGAGCCCAAGTCTTTAACGTCTAAAAACCACATCTATTAGCAATTTACTGAGCATTCTGAAAGTAAATGTCTCCTTACGTGGATTTTTCACTTCAAGCCAACAAGGTCCTTTGATCTTTCTGTTCATTAAGAACAGTTCCAGGCTGGATGTGTTGGTCCCAAATACATGAGAAAAAGTTTCTCCTTTCAAATCCTGAGGAAGCTGTGGCATTTCAGCCTGAAAAAGGCAAAGAAAGAAAAAATCTTCTTTTTTTTTTTTGCTTAAAACTATTACTTCAGATTTTCCAAACTCTGTATTTGAAATTAACTAACGTCTCTCTATGAACCACCAGAAGAAACCTCTTTAATATATATGAAATGTAATTTGCCACATATGAAATCCAAAACAATTCACAGCATGAAACAAAAACAAATCACAATGACAAAATAATGCATCTTGATGACACCCATTAGAAGAAAAATGGGCCAAGAAGCTCCCTCAATAGAGGATTTCTGTCCAAAGCTGTATATGCCTTACTGACGAATAGCCAAATAAGTACAACTCCATTAGAAGAATGAAAGCAAGGGAGTGAGAATCATTCAAAATGCTTCCATGGTGCTTTACAACACCACTGTCAGACATTTCTTAAGTTTCCCTTTTCCAACATCATGAGATCAAAACACTAGAACGGAAGTAAAGCGAGGTTAAGGTCCAGTTAATTAACAACCTGCAGCAGTGACCTTGTCTGTCACGGGAGCAAGAGCAGCACTACGGCAGCACTACTGATGCTCTCCTCTCACCTTTTCACTGCTCAGACGGACACTTCAACAGACTAATGATGTTCAACTCCATCTCGTGCATTCGTTCCACTTGACAAACAGTTGTGTCACTTCAACTTGTATTTACAAATGCATACTTGAAAGCAGAGAAAGGCAATATAACCCATAGTCTACATATTTAAATTCATTTTATTCATTTTAATTATTCATGACTATAAGTTCACTTCAGTGAACTGTGAGTTTGAAGAGCCCTGCCAGTACTCCTAATTAGAAGCTGCTGAAAACTCAAAATGCCATTTTCAACCCAAATCCACTCATTTTCTTTATTTGACTTACCGAGTATCTAACTTCCAAGTACTCAGATTTCTCCGGAACATCAGGTATCTCAAAAGCATAGTTCTTTTCCACTACCTGGGTAAGTTGACAGTTAAAAATCATTAAGACAAAGAAACTTCAAAAATTAAATTGACAAGCATTAAATACTCCAAAAAAGCACCTTTCCCCCACTTTCATCTGGGATGAAAAATACCTAGTGACAAAATGTTTAAGACTTTTTTGGGACACTAGAGAATGTAGAAATATTTGCATTCAAGACAGGCAATGAAACATTAAAAATGTTTACAATGTCGATGCATTAAATCATTTGTTACTCTTTGATACTAAGCAACTCCATCTTGCTAGAAAAATTAGTAATAAACATTATAATTACAGCATACATGTACTGAGTGCTTGCTGTATACTAAGGACTGATCCAGTATCAATTAACTGACTTTACTCTTCCAAAAGCTCTTGAAACAGGGCCCCATTTCTCAGGTGAAGAAAGAGGCCCAGAGAAGTCACTCAGCACTTGTCCAAGGTCACAGACCAGGATGTGGTAGAGCTAGCACTTAAAGCACCAGTCCCTACACTCTTCACCATTACATTGCATTGCTTCTAGAACTTTACAGAGACTTGATCCATCAGCCAAAAGTCAAAGCTCAAATAGTTCAGTTAGCCTCATCTTCAGCAACTCAATCCTCCCTTTATTACAAACACTGTTAATAGCCAGTGTCCTGAGGGAGTTACAGCCATACAACTATGGCCAAGGGTATCAATATCTCACTACAGTCAAGACAACTAACTAATCAATATGTATCACATGAATAGAAGAACTTTATTCTATCAGAAATAGCATCACAGTTCCTGACTTTTAAAGATTTAACCTTGTGACCAAGACAACTTAGCAATGAACCAATATAAACAAGATGAGAACAGTTTCTCCTCCATTTCAGAAGAAGAAGACAAGATATGCTTCAAGTATTGGAAGCCATTACTTTACTACGTTACCTTTTTATTCAAATCGATGAACATTTTCTACAGTTTAAAGAGAAAGACAAAACTGTTTTTATGCATCTAACATGGCTTTATATTGATATCTATGAAATTTCCATAAATCAGGAAACTAACAACTAATACACAGAACCGAAAAAATTATCACCAAATACAAACCTTGGACTTGAATTTCATAATCTTATATTTTGCTGCTATTTTCTCATCAAATTCATCATAAACATCCTTCATGGTAACTGGAGTTCCACTTTCTTTCCCCGTATTTAGATCAACCTTCTGCTTTCCCATGGAGAGGGCAGGCAAGGGGAGGGGAAAAAAGTATCTATAAATAAGATCTTCTTGACTACCAGAAACCCAATCTAAATCAATTTTCATCTTTACCGACTCAAACATCTAATAGAACAAGGTGAATTCAAAGATACAAACGGACCCAAAAATATACTAAATCCAGTGCCCAATTCCTCCCAATGACATCATAAAAGCAAACTGGAGATAAAGATGACCAGTCCTACAAAATGGGAGAATAATGTTATAAACCTTGACCAAAATGCTTCACAGTTCAACTGAGATCGGGAAGGGCTGGGGCTGAGAGGGGAGTGTGGATGTTAAGGCCAAATAAAAAGGGTCAGCAAATGGAACTGACTCTGTTAAATGGCTGAGGAGTGAGTGAATGAGTGAGTAAAGTCGCTCAGTCATGTCCGACTCTTTGCAGCCCTGTGGACTGTAGCCCACCAGGCTCCTCCGTCCATGGGATTCTCCAGGCAAGAATACTGGAGTGGATTGCCATTTCCTTCTCCAGGGGATCTTCCCAACCCAGGGATTGAACCCAGGTCTCTCACATTGCAGGGAGACGCTTTAACCTCTGAGCCACCAAATGGCTGTGGAGGAAATAGCAAAAGCATGAAAACTGGGCCAAATGTCATGTTCTATTTTAGAGCCATATATTCTCAACCCCAATAATTATGGAAACAGACAGTTGAGGGATAGACAGCCTTATATACTGAAACTCAGGCACTTTGATGCTCTAACAAGTTGAAAAACAGCATTTTACTCCATTTCCCCACTTTTCCAAATGTCTAATGGAGCTGCTGACAATCAGGGGGTCATAAGGCAGGCAATAAGAAAGGACCATAAAGGGACTTTCCTGGTGGTCCAGTGGCTAAGACTCCATCTCCCAATGCAGGGGGCCCAGGATTCAATCCCTTGTCAAGGAACTAGATCTCATATGCCACAACTAAGAACCAGGAGTATTTTTTAAAAAACAAAGGACCATCTAGGTTGTAGATAAGTTACAGCCCTATCGAAGGACCAGGTTGGTAGCAGAAGACAGAATGCACTTGGAATTAAAAGCTATGTACTAAGGGTTACCATTTCACGGGGAAGGAAACAGAGCGTTCGCTCAATGTTTTTCACCATGACACAACAGCTCACGTGGGTTTCAGCAGATTCAATCCAGACTTTGCCAAACAGAAATACCACACCTGAAAGAATAAGTAAAAATCATGAAACAGTAAATATTTCAATTATATCACATTAAAAGGATGACATAAAAGCTCACTGAATATGTCCACACATGTATGCTTTCATGTTAAGTCATTTTTTGCATCAAATTTGTATTCACTGCCCAATCTCAAAGACCAATTCCTTTACTCAGTACCTATGCTGTATGGCAATATCACACCGGTAAAACCTGGACCACTGCGATGACAGGGAATAGAGTGAGGATCTAACTTGGTGGAAACATTCGCCCTAGAAGTAGGGAAACATCCCAGATAAATGCAGACAAGCCTCAGCTATCAGGGTGACATCCCAGGTCTGAGTAGACACCCTGCATCAGTGCAGAAACCCCTGGGGAATTAGAAAGACATGCCACCTCAATGCAGACACACCTCGAAAACTAGGGAGACATCCTAGATCAGTGTGGGGGGGGGGACATTTTTCCTAGAACCAGGATTACCCAGATTAAGAGAAATCAAAAAAGCAAACTATTCTCCAACAAATTCCCTATTTAAACCTCTTGTGAGAACTCTGAGAATACTAAATTCCTTTTCAGCACTTGTACTTACCAACAAAAACTAACATTTCTATGTAAGGATAACTATGTATGGTATATCAGTAGTCTTCTGTACATAAAATTGTGTTTTGGAAAAACATAACTCATTTCATATCTTATTCCATATAATAGTAAATATCTCAGAGCTCAACTATTATCTCCTAATTCACCCTTTCTATGTCATAGACTACCAAAGACATCTGGCTGGAAAGCATTTTTATTATTCCTCTCTCTCCTATTTCAGTTTAACAAATGGTCTAGTAACCAAATCAAGAAACAAGCTCCTTTTGAGATCCCTAAGTGATGTACACCACAAAGCAGACCAAGCCTTTTTGGACATCAAGTCACTGTTCATGAAAACTAGCCATCAAAAAATGACTCTGCACTGCTATATTTAAAATGGATAACCAACAAGGACCTGCAGTATAGCACAGGGTACTCTGCTCAATGTTATACGACAGCTTGGATGGGAGGAGTGTTTGGGGGAGAATGGATACATGTATATGAATGGTTGAGTCCCTTCACTGTTCACCTGAAACTGTCAGAACATTGTTTGTTAATTGGCTATACCTCAATACAAAATAAAAGGTTGGAAAAAAAGAAAGGACTCCAGAGATTTGACAGTCAACCTAAGAGATGGCCACTATGCAAAATCCTGGGCTCTGTGAATAATCAGACAGCAGTCATCAACACAGCTATTCAACAGGGCCACTTACCTGAGACACTAAGAAAATTCTGGCACAAGCAAAGGCTACTGTTCACAAGGCCAATTACTCTAGTTTCACAAGATAGTTCATCAGTGCTTCCTTTTGTCACATTTTCTAGTAGAAATAAGACCATCTAAGAAATCTCATTTCTGCAGATGATTAAAATTCTTAGATGAGTTGTGTAATTTTCAGCTGGGGTAAAAGAGGCGGTGGTGGGGGGAAGATAGGGGAGAGGGAAGGGAGGACTGTGGGGATGATTAAAAAAGAAAAAAGTCACAGTAGCTCAGAAAATTAAAAGTCATCCTCACAACAGTTAGAGATGAAAAAACAAAAATCTATGCAAAGAAAAATAAAGACCCTAATATTGAATTCAAAGATTCAAATAGCTCATTTTACAGTCAAACTAATATCACACTTCATGCAACACATTTGACACTGTTTATGCCTCATTTGCCACAAAAAGATCATGGTAAACAAAGATTACATTCCCCTTAAAGTTACTAGCTGAAGCCAGGTGCAGTCAGGATTATTCAACCTTGAAAAAGTCATAATGAAGACAGGATATCTTCCCATATGCAAAGAGTAAGATTCTTTTCATAATTATGGAGCATTCAGCAACAACTGACTTACTTAGAATCTGTAAGAAAGTGAGAAACAATAACAGGGTCTTTGGGAGTACTTCGTTTTTATTAGCAGCATTGATTTCAGCAAGGCTCAGTGATCATTACCTGCTATCAAGATGAAACTGTTCAACCCTCTGAGATTACAGGACTATTTTTTTAAGCCATCTTATTTAACCCGTTGGCATCAATCACAGAGGACAAAACTTCAGAAGCACCATGGAATCACAGAGTGGATTGCGGGTGTGAAGCCGAGCCCTCTGCAACTGGGGAGCTGACCACTTTATCTTTTGGAGCCTCAGCTTCCACTGCTTTAAGTGTATAACTAGAGATGATGATATCTGACACCTTCTGCAGCACTAGAAATCTCCTTTTAACCTAGCAATAAGAAGACAGGCCAATAACAGACTGATACCTCTTTCAACTGCAAAGTATTTCCCAATAGTGGTTGAAAAGGCCCATCCATGACTATGGTTAGGGTATGATGGGGTCACAGAAGGGGCTCTTAGGCCAGTTTGGAGGACTAGGAAAATTCCAGGAGACAATACGGGGGGTGAGGGGAGTCAGGTGAGGAAGGAAAGGGATATGGTGTAAAGAACAGCAGGTACAGACTATTCTAGGACACAGAAGTCCCACATAGCAGGCAAGAGAAGCCTTGTTAAGGAATTTGGACTGTAAGTTGCATGCAGCAGCCACTGTGGATTTTCTGTAATGAAGAACTGATGTCCGAAGCCATCATTCAGGTCGCCATGTGAGGGATGACAGCTGAGAAGTCAATGAAGAGGTTGGTGTTGGGAGCAGGAAGGGCTCAAGGGTAGAAGTTGTGAGAAGACAGCTTGTCTAGTTTAGGAGGAGAAAATGAGTAAGACTTGGTGAGGAAAGTGAGGAGGGGAGGGGACTCAAGGCGGGCTCTCAGATTTCTGGTTTTTATGGGACCATGAATCCTGCAAGGAATGGATACAGTAAGGCACAGGGAGGTGGCTCCAGGATGGGCAGGCACACCATTCACCCAATTCCAGAGTACTGGCTATGAGGCTATGCTTCAGGGAGGTCCCTGGAAGCTGTACAATAGAGCCATCCTGGGTTTAATTTCCAAAGCCTCATGAAGTCACACTTGCCAGCCCACCTGGCACCAGCAAGTTACAAAACAGTCAAAGAGGTAAGAGCATCTAACCAGATGGTCTTGCCCTAGAGCTTAAGTAGATGAGATACCATTTCTAAGACTGCTGACATCTTCACCTGAGCAACGAACACATGGCAGTTTGCTACTCAAGCAGCTGTGCAAGTTTCAACTCTTTGCTAAGTGGAGCATATTAATACTGCCACCTCCCAGGAGACCAGTACCATTTTCCCAGTGCAAGCCAATCCGAGTATCTCGGTTGTAAATCTGGCTCCAAGTCTGACAGTTTAATACTTAGTCCTCAGGAAATCATTTGGAAAAATTCAGTTTGCACCTGCCCTTCGATTCAGATACGGATCTGAATAAAGGCAACTGTTTAAGGGTGTATACTGTCTTTTTTCTGAATCTGACATGCCTTGTCCTGCCTGGCCCCACAGTGCAGAAAGGCTCAAAGAGCACAGAGGAAACGAGAGCACTCCTGGCTCTCTGTGAGTCTGGATTCATAGTAAAAGTTCATTCGGAGGAGGACCTGCAACTTAGCCTTGATTCCTCCTTTCTCTCAAACGCCACGTCCATCCATCATCAAGTTCATGTCAAAGTACAAGTAAAAAGAACTGACCTCTCTCCTTCTCCACACCTGCCCTGGATAGACTGATCTTCAGGTTTTCTACACTCCCTACTCTGGCCCTGGCCACATCCACACATGTGCAGGCTTTTCTCCACATACACCACATGGATCCTGTTCAAATGTAAACCCAACCATGGCCCCACTCTACCCCTCACCCCTGCACCGCACACTGAAAATCTTCCCCTGCCTTGCCACTGTTCTTAAAGTAAGGTCTCAACTCCTCAACGCAGCTTTCAATGTCCCTCACTGTCCAGCCTTTGCCTTTTCTCCAACCTGATTTCCAACCAATCTTGTCATCTGACTACTCTGCTTCAACCATTCAGGTCTCCTCCTTTCTCTCCCCGGGGCTCTGCACTTCTGGGTTCCTCAGGCTGAAATACTCCCACCTCAGCTCTGAACATACCTCAAAACCCAGTCCAATGGTCATTTCCTCAGATAGGCCTTCCCTGCTCACCCCCCAATAACTGCCTTTAACCCACTAGAATGAAAGCTCCACCAGGACAGGGAATTTGGCCAGCTTGTTCACCCCATCTCAGGGCCTGGCATGTGGCAGGTGTTCACACTGCTGAAGGAACCAATTAGTGATTGATTCCACTTTAAGTGCATTCCAATATGTTCAGATACATCAATGGTGAATTCCAAGCACATACTGCAAAACTACATATAGCCAGTTTTCGGAATAAGAGTCTGTAAAGATTATTCACACCACAAACTCTCTCCATCCAGGTGACTCACGAACTTACAGTAAATGAGTGTTGTTCTCTTACTATGTACATGAGGGCAGAGCCTGTGCCAATTACAATCACTAAAGCACTTCAGGGAGAGGTGCCATTCTGTGTTAAAGACATTCAGTTACTGTATGTAAATATATGATTACCTGGTTGGCTGTATGGATCTTCATAAGCATCCAGCCAATAAAACTGAAATACTTGTTCCTCATCAGCTCCTTTTACCAGTGGGAGGTGACTAGAATCCACTTGAACTTCCGGGGCTGAGAAACTGCTGTCATCTTCCTGATCCATGTCCCAACAAGAGACATCTGGGAGAAAACTTGCTCTGCAAAAATCACATTTTCAAAAACCTTACAAAATCCAACAGAGTAAGTGTAGTGCTACTTGGCCGAGAAACCATAAAATGTTCTTACGAGGAGGATGTGGTCCCTTTCCCAGAATCAGCCTTGTGTTTTGCCTCCTCTGCTGGCTCCCTCTCTTGGCACAAAGTCTTGGCAGCCACAGGCTCCACATCCACCTCCTCGGCTTCCATGGGCTCATCAAAGTCGCCATCTTCAAATTCCATTGCCCCCAACTCCTCCTTGTCATCTGTACACAGTGGCGGCCTGGGCTCTCCTGAGGGTGGCATCACACATTCCCATCATGTGTTGCTGCCAGCGAGCACAAAAGCTTCCCCAACGGTGCACCAGCAGACTACCCCTGGCCCACGTGTTATTTGCCTTACTCTTCAATTCCCAAATTGGATGTTTTTAACTTTTCCTGCTATGAATTCAAACCTTTCTGAGGGAAACTGCCTACTGCAAGCCCTTCAAATTCTTTTCCACTTCCTACACGGGGCCTCCATCTTTTGAGAGCACTTTGCAACTGCTTAACACCCTTGCAATTCTGCTTGACAGCAGACTTACCAGCAAATTCAGCACATGTAAGAGGAGCAGGAGTTAATGAAGGCTCTTTCCTTGAGGCTGGGGGAGTGGTTTTTCCTGAAGGAGCTGCCTGTCAATGTTTTTAAATGTTTAGTCAGTTAGACCTGCATACTAAAAATATGCAACTGTCCTACCCTGACCAGAGATAATGACAGTTCCCATTTATAAAACGATTTTATGTATTATTAATGTAACAGCTTCAATTATTTTACTGTTACCTAGGTTTACAGGGAAAAAAAAACACTTGTTTCCAGGAAGAAAATGATTGCATTTAGCACAGTTGTAATACCTATAATAAACACATACCAGTTACTACAAAATTTACTATGAAAAAAGCAGGCACATGCTATTTTTGAAATGTATGAAACTATATAATGAAACAGGAGTCCTAATTTAAAACAAAAACATGAACAAATTCAAAGGCATTTCACTCACATAGAAAAGCAACAACATAAGTTTTAAGCAATAATGTAAATCAAGACTGAAGGTATTTCCACACACTATACCTTGGGGGTGTGCACAGAGAAAGGATTCAGTGAAGCTCCACTGGATCTTTTCTTTTTTGGTATTATTACAGGTGGTAGAGTTATTTGTGGTGTCTAGGAGGGGATAGACAGACATTCACTGCCATGCTTGTTTTACCACAAGACACAAAAAGTACATTTCTTCCCCCAGTGAAGCCCAATGAGCAAAGCACTTTTTTCCCCTCCCTGCTCCCCCGACAGACATATGTTCCTGCAGTGAGGTTACTATAGTAACAATACCACAGACTCGCTAGAAAACCAGAATAGATACTGACTCCACCCCTCATCAATTTTTTTTTTCTTTTTAAAACTTAACATACTTCTCCCTTACCCTTCCAGAATATTACATTTCAAAACTGTCAAGCCCGAACTACACAGTGTTGGTTAGTCATTTTAATTAAGGATCACTTAGAAAGAAGCACATCTCTAACTGAGAGTTCAGTCTTGCTGTGAAACAGCCCAATTGTAAATTCCAGTGCAGCTGAACCTGTCTGAGTTGTACGAGGGACAGCTCACCAACTCTTCCCTCACTCCCACTTGGAATTCAGGATGAGGATCTCAAGCCTAACTGTGCAAACTGACAAGCTTCAATCTATTTCAGGCACAAACACGGCAGCAACTGAGCACAAGCAGCGTGCCTTCCCAGCACTGACTCATGTGTATTCTGACTACCTCAAACACAGTCCCACACGGCCCAATCCACAGTCAATAGAGCCTAGAGTGGCTAGAAACTATTCACCTAAAACGGTGAGAAGAAACCAATTTGAAGGGCTGGTTTTGGTTTGGAGGTTTGTTTTGGTTGGGGTTTTGGTGGTGGGGTTGTCACTGGATTTTGTTGTACATTCTAGCAATAAGTCTCTTTCATATTAATTATTGAATTGTTTCTTCAGCCCATGGACACCTGAATATTTGACAACTCCTAGAGATTCACTTACCTCAGTGTTCAGGTCCTGTAGAATGTCACCTAACAGATCATCCTTGGACAAGTCAACAGCTTTCTGGAAATTAAAAAGGCAGACAGAATGAGAAAGTCCTGCACTTCACATTTTCAGAGTAAGGATCAGGGAAAGGAAGAACCTGGCCAGTCACTCTTCAACCCTCACTGAGGACTTCTCTACTATTCACAGATCTTTACCACCACCGACCTGAATATAACTCCTAAACCCCAAGCCCTCCCCTCTGTTTTCTGCTTCATTCCATAATCCTCCTGCTAATCACCAAAATAAACAGTCAGTTCAGCTTTCTAGTTTTCTCTTTTATCTCCAAGTCACAACCACTGAGACAGGAGATGCCTCAGTCTACCTAGAAATCTACATGGAACTTAGTGACTGAGACTGGGAAAGTAATACTCAAATATTTGAGTTCAAACATATTGGGACCTCCCTGGCAGTCCAGTGCTTAGGACGTGGTATTTTCACTGAGAGGGCCTGGGTTTGATCCCTGTTCAGGGAACTAAGACCCCACAAGCCATGCAGTGACCAAAAATATATATAAAAAATAAAAAACAAAACAAAAACATACTGGAATCTATTATCTATATAATCAAATGTTAAACATAATCAAAGATCAAGCTCATCTGAAACCAGGGGACTAGCCTGGCAGCCTTCAGGAGATGATCTGTTTAGAGCTACAGGGAATCTGACAAAAAAGGTGAACTATGAACAAACAGGTTGGAGAAAGAAATGGCAACCCACTCCAGTGTTCTTGCCTGGAAAATCCCAGGGACGGGGGAGCCTGGCAGGCTGCTGTCTATGGGGTCGCACAGAGTCGGATACGACTGAAGCAACTAAGCAGCAGCAGCATGAACAAACAGGAATCTTTGCTTCACAATGGAAGAGGCAACTATAAAAAAACATGAGACTCACATCTACGGTTTTCCTCCCAGCACTGGCAATGAACATTGATTTGATGTTGTTTGGTTTTGTCACAGCAGCCCTCTTGACAGTCCTCTTATCTTTGCTGCATGATTTATCATCTTTTCCTGTTGGAAGAGAATTTATTTAGAAACATGCAACAGCAAAAATCAAAATGGAAAACCAAAAGCATGGTCACCTGCTCTCTGTATATGAGACTCTGACAAGCAA
The DNA here is from genome assembly GCA_006410675.1 of Oreotragus oreotragus. Classification (NCBI taxonomy): domain Eukaryota; kingdom Metazoa; phylum Chordata; class Mammalia; order Artiodactyla; family Bovidae; genus Oreotragus; species Oreotragus oreotragus. The sequence goes on from SJYX01011713.1 coordinate 80,183, forward strand.
AATGTTAAAAATTCAAAACACAAAACTGAAATTTTATGCAAGGTACATAGGAAATAATCTTTTAAATGGGCTGAATTCAGGGAAACTTGGACTGAATGATACTATAAAAACGGAAGAAAAGCCAGTAAAATATCAAGATGAGTTACTGAGACTGTTTGATCGTTATTGTTAATGTGAATAGAAAGCTTTTTAAAAGGTGGGGTTTATTTTCCCATAGAAAAAAAAGATCAAGCTCATCTGGAACCAGGAGATTAGCTTTGCAGCCTTCATGAGATCATCATTTTAGTGTGATACTGACTCTGACAAGAAAACTGAACTATGAAGAAAGAAGACTACTAGTTGTAATACTGTAGCATCCTAGTTTCCATTTTATGAGCAACAGTAACTGGACATGGAACAACAGGTCCTAGCAACACAAACAGCATGCAGACATTTGCTCCATAAAGAACAACTTGTGCCATATGTTTTCTCTTCTGGGCACGTAGAAACTACCTGCAAACTCCTCTACTACTGTCAATTTTACTCTCGGTTTCTGACTCATCCCAGAGCAGCCTGCACCTACAAAAGGCCTAGAGTGAATAGATAACCTAGTGTGGTAGTGGCATATGAATAGACAAACAGACAAGATGAAAAACAATATGGAGTCCAGAAAAAGCCCAAATTACTTATGGAAATTTAACACAGAATAAAAGTGACATCTCAAATCACTGAGAAAAAAATGAATGTTTTCATAGTGTTGGCTTCCCTGGTGACTCGATGGTAAATCATCTGCTTGCAATGCAGGAGACCTGGGTTCGATCCCTGGATTAGGAAGAGCCCCTGGAGAAGGGAATGGCAACCCATTCCAGTATTCTTGCCTAGAGAATTCCACGGACAGATGAGCCTGGCAGACTATAGTCCAAGGGGTCAAAGAGTCGGACACTAATAATAGTCGGAGCTATTAATACTTTCACCCATTTGTAAAGAAATAAATCAGTATAAACACCATACAGGAGAATTCCCTGGTTGTCCAGTGGTTAGGACTCAGTACTTTCACCACCAGGGGTCCAGGTTCAATCCCTGGTCGGGAAACTAAGATCCTGCAAATCACAAGGTGAACTCCAAACAGATCACAGGTCAAAATTTTTTAAATGAAGTTATATAAGTACTTTAATAAAAAAGGCAAATTACTTGTAACCTGGCTGTGGGGAAAGTCTTTCTAACTATGATTCAAAATCCATCTGCAAGAAAAAAGAAAGGAATGATAAATGCAGTTATATCAGAAACAGGTTTAAAGACCAAAGAGGAGAAAATTTTTGCAATATGTTTTGCAGAGGAAAAAAACAACTTAAAAAATGCAGAACCCAAAGGGAATGTGGGCAATAAACATAAACACATGGTTCATGTTAAAAAAAAATATATAACTATGAAGTTTTATGAAATATGCTCAACTTCATGTGTAAAAGAAATGCAAATGTCATTTCTCATATATTAGAGGGTCAAAAATTTTAAAAGCTTGACAATACATTCTCTTGGAGAGGCCATGGTATCTAAATGGACACTCAAATGTTGCTCACAGGAGTGTAAAATGGGACAATTCCTATGGAGAAGAATTTGGCAATATCTCATGAAACTTTATGTGCATGTACTCTCTAAGCCAGCAATCCCACCTCTACAAATTTTCCCTGAGGAAAATACCATATGCAGTTATTCAAAGTGGTATCATCTGCAAGAGCTAATTACTGAAAATCTAAATGTCCACTCAAGAAAACCATCTGAACAAACCATGGTACATCCATCGATGGAATGCTATGCAGCCATACAGAAATGAGCAAGCAAGGAAGAATGCTCTCTAAGTGTGGATATGAAGTGATTTTCAGGATATCTTCTTAAGTGAAAAAATGCCAAGTACAAAACCATCTATAGAAAATATCTTTTGATTAAGAAAGAAAAGGAAATTGAAATACGGATACAGAATTCCATTTCTGGGCATATGCCCAAAAGAATTAAAAACAAGTGTTCAAACAAAAACTGGTACACAAAACTTCATATCAGCGCTGTTCACAGTAATTGAAAGAAGCAAACAACCCATGTGGCCTATAACTAATAAATGAATAAATGAAATGTGGTCTATCCTTGCAATCTAATAGTATTCGGCCCTGAAAAGGAATGAAATACTGATTCATGCTGTAACATGAATGAACCTTGAAAACACTATGCTAAACGAAATAGGCCAGAAACAAATAGTCACATATTGCATAATCCCAACTCTATGAAATACTCAAAACAGGCAAATCCAGAGACAGAAAGCATATCAGTAGTTGCCAGAGCTGAGGGAAGGAAGACTGAGGAATGACTGCTTAATGAGTATGGGTTTCCATCTGGGATGAGAAAATGTTCTGGTCATGAGTATAAACACTGTTGATACACGAAATGTCACAGATGATAAATTTTCTTTTTTTTTTTTTAATGTACCTAAGAATATGAAAAGATATATCACATTTGTGAAAAACATAGGGGAATTTAATTTTGTCAAGAGATCATTTGGAGCAGTTTGAAGAGCGAATATAGGTAATGGTCAAAATGTTTAGCAAACAAAATTCAGGTCTTAATAAAGAGCCTCAAAAGAGAAGGTCAATACTGGTTTGACTAGCAAGGAAGGCTTCACTAAGGGGCTTTAATATCACCAGTGTACATTAGCAGGTATAAGGCAGAAGAACAACAGGAAACAAAGAAAAAACAGGAGTCAACATTTGAGATGAAATTTTTCCACAATTTTAGAGCTCCTGTTTTGATTTGTTTATGTGGGTTTTTTTTGTTTGTTGTTTTTCCCCAGCCAAACACTTGTGGCTTGAGGGATCTTAGATCTTATTTCCCCATCAGGGATGGAACCCATGCCCTTGGAAGTAAAAGTGTGAAATCCTAACCACTGGACATCCAGGGAATTCCCTTGTCCCTTTAAAAATGTCAGTGTCATGAAAGACCTGATGGGGAAGAGAGGAGGGATGGTGCTGCTCTATGCTAAGTAAGACTAAAGAGACATGAAAATCCAAGTGGAGACTATACTTTTAAAAACAGCTATAAAAGGTATTATTGGACTAACTGGGGGATCTTAATCAGGATAAAATCTTAGATAATATCATGAAAATGGTACTACAGCTAAGGAGACAGGCCCTTGTTCTTATGAGATCACCACTGAAGCATGGAGAGGTAAGTGTCGTGCTGTCTACAACTTAGTTTCAATAACCTCACCAAAAACAAAGTCTATATGTATATGTCTGGGAAGGTAGAAGAGGGACAAAGTAAACAAATGTCACAAAATGTCAACAATCTACAAATTAAGGTCCAGACTTTCTGAAAAGGGTAAGAGAGCAGATTTCAGGCTTTGTGGCCACACGTCTCTTAAGCTGTTGTATATTCTTTTTTCCACTTTTCTCCTTTCTTTAAACACTCATTAAAAAGGTAAAAGCCTAGCATTCTTAGCTTGAGCTATATAGTACAGGTACGATTTCCTTCTGAGGTAAGGAAAGTCATCATGGTGATGGCTGTACTACTGTGACTATACTAAAAGCCACTAAATGTTCACTTTAGCGGAATTGTATGGTATGTTAATTATATCTCAGTAAAGCTATTCTAAAATAAACCAGCTCTAAGTGAGCCACAGAATTTTGGCAAGTGATCTACCACTTGGTAGTAATAATGAACTAAATTTAAAAAAATATATGAAGAAAATTTCCACCTCTCATTTTACAGGAACGAAATCGAGCTTCTTGACTCAAAAATTTTTTTGCCAATGATTGTGATAGCTATGAGAATATAACACATTCATTCATATTGTTTTAAATTTCAATTAAACAAAGCAAGTTAACAGAAAATCGAAGCCTTGTTATTGTACAGTGCTTCTCTCAAAGAGCTAAAATCCTAAGTAACTTCATCAGGAATGAAAAGATAGCACTTATGCTTGTAGCCCTCAAAATCAGCAAATCTAAAATGACCACAGCATTGAAAATTCTAAAATAAGTAAGACTAAACTCTTTGGATAGAGAGAAGTGAAATTTTATTTCCTGGTTGTTTTTGCTTTCCGTGTTTAATTTTCTACATAACTACACTTCTTTCAAGATTAGAACATTTTCTATACTCAAACACAATTGTGGTAGGTCCGTTTCCCCTGAAGAAACTGTATCAAAGTACCAAGTCATCTGAAATTTTAGACAATTCCTTAAATCTCAAAATGGCCCTCTTAAAAACAAAATGCAGGTACCTTTCTCATGGGAATCAAGAGCATCATCTTCAAGGTCATCATCAAAAATTTCCCGGCCATCCTCCACGTAGCCAATACCATCTGCAGGAACAAAATTTCATATTAGGATCAAATTTCTAAATGTAGCCAATATTTTGCCCATGACAAAAAAAAAAATCCCCAATCAGATGTTCTTCTGGTCCATGTCATTTTAAAATGCAGCAGAATCCTGTTCAACCAAAAGTCAGATGAAACACAGCCCTCACACAGGTTTTCTGAGTCAAAACCAAAGGATATACAGCTGACCCTCACACAACTTGGGAGTTAACCCACGTATAACTTACAGTCAGCCATCAGTATCTATAGCTCCTCTACAATTGTGGATTCAAACCACCACAGATGGTGTAGTACTATTGTATTTATTATCGAAAAATAGTCACACACATACAACTTTGCCAACAAACGTCCGTCTAGTCAAGGCTATGGTTTTTCCAGTGGTCATGGATGTGAGAGTTGGACTGTGAAGAAAGCTGAGTGCCGAAGAATTGATGCTTTTGAACTGTGGTGTTGGAGAAGACTCTTGAGAGTCCCTTGGACTGCAAGGAGATCCAACCAGTCCATTCTGAAGGAGATCAGTCCTGGGTGTTCCTTGGAATTCATGGATGTGAGAGTTGGACTGTGAAGAAAGCTGAGTGCCGAAGAATTGATGCTTTTGAACTGTGGTGTTGGAGAAGACTCTTGAGAGTCCCTTGGACTGCAAGGAGATCCAACCAGTCCATTCTGAAGGAGATCAGTCCTGGGTGTTCCTTGGAAGGAATGATGCTAAAGCTCAAACTCCAGTACTTTGGCCACCTCACGTGAAGAGTTGACTCATTGGAAAAGACTCTGATGCTGGGAGGGATTGGGGGCAGGAGGAGAAGGAGACGACCGAGGATGAGATGGCTGGATGGCATCACCGACTCTACGGACGTGAGTTTGAGTGAACTCCAGGAGTTGGTGATGGACAGGGAGGCCTAGCGTGCTGCAATTCATGGGGTCACAAAGAGTCAGACACGACTGAGCAACTGAACTGAACTGAAGCAGTTTAAACCCATGCTGTTCAAGGATCAGCTATATACTATGCCGATTTAGGTGAACTAGGAAATAATTTGGCCCACAGGATCAAAGTTTGCCACAATAGGATGCTTTACAGTACTTCTACTCTGCTGCTACTGCTGCTAAGTCACTTTAGTCGTGTCCGACTCTGTGCGACCCCATAGACGGCAGCCCACCAGGCTCTGCCGTCCCTGGGATTCTTCAGGCAAGAACACTGGAGTGGGTTGCCATTTCCTTCCCCAATGCACGAAAGTGAAAAGTGAAAGTGAAGTCACTCAGTCGTGTTTGACTCTTCGCGAACCCATGAACTGCAGCCTACCAGGCTCCTTCGTCCATGGGAGTTTCCAGGCAAGAGTACTGGAGTACGTTGCCATTGCCTTCTCCAACTTCTACTCTACCAGAAGAATAAAAAGAATCAAGATCACCAGAAGTCCAGAAAAGCAACTTAGTTTGCAAGTTCATTTTGGGAATATAGCCAAGTCCAATTACAGAAGCAGGAACATAAACAGTGGCAGGCGCAGTCTACACCCCCTTTCTCTACTGCGTGGTTGGCACTCACACACCCAAGAAGTCACATCCCACAAACAGGAACCACCACGCTTTCCACAAGGGCTATAAGAACATGGGGACCAGCCTCTGTCTACCTAGGGCTTTCCACCGTCCAAGTCACTCTTCATGAGTACAGTCTTGTGTAATCTTCACAGCCATTCTGTGACATATTTTCCTCTACCCCATCACGTGGAGACAGCCCACAGGTGTGAGATTCCTCCAAACTCCTACACAGTCACTTCCTGGAAGATTTATACTATAGTCTGAGGTGTATGTCTGGTTTCTCCAAAATGCCCCTCAATAAAACTTTCCATTGTTCTGCTTCCACACCCTCAAATCATGCATTTAAGAAAAATCCAAACCAAAGGTGCCTTACATCTATCTACCCAAGCAAAAAAGCAACTCTGCTGCATAACAACTTATGAAAAGCTACTGACACAATGTCTGGCAGGTGGCGTCTTCCCACATACCGTCATCCACAATCCAGTCGTCATCCTGGCGGGCCTGGACCAGCTTCGAGTACTGTTCCTCATCAACTTCTTCATAAACACTTGTGAAGTCCTCTACCTGCCATCATACAAGTTTGAGAAATCGCAAGTGGAGTGAAAGTGTTAAACAATTCTGATGAAAAAATTGTCAAATTCAAAGTGGAATGGCAGCCTGAAGGAGTTAGCTGCAACCAAATCATGAGTTCTGACATTCAACACCACTGCAGGGTTTTCCTTAAATAGACATCAATTAACTTAGTATTCCTTTTAGGTGGGTGTTAACATAAGATATTAAATGATTCCATTAGCATAATACACTTGTCACACCATCAATTACTCATCTACTTCATAAAAAACAAACTGAATTATAGCCAATTCTTCATTAGCTGCTTTGGGGATTAGTCATTTGTAATTTCAAGATTGGTTTCTCCTGTACTTGGCAAACCTGTGAGACATGCTGCCTCCCTTTCCGCTAGCTGACGGTGCCCCCCAAAAAGACAATAATCTCCATAACTGTTCAACCAATCAAACGAAATTCCAAAATCTCCCCCATCCATCCCCCTCCAAAAACCAGGAAAACAAACACAGTCTATATTCTACAGGTGCACTACAAATGGTTTTAGAGCAATCCTTGTTTGTATCACCACTGATCCCTAACCATTTTGAGGTGTCAAAAGCCAAGTGCAAGTGCAGAGTGGAAAGACCGGTAATTACACAGGCTGCCTGACCCTCAGAAGGCCAGAATTCCGCCAACCACTGACACGAAGAGAGCAGAGCAGCTAAGCACAGTTAAAGCACAGAGACACACACCACTGCCGCAGCTGCCATGGTGACAGGCCATTAATGTCCCAGGTGAGAATTTGGTGGGCTGGTTATCAAGAACTTAAACATACCCTGCTAAAAACTCCCCTCTTCTCTTGACAGTTCTGCTTTTCCAAGTGAGGGGTGGAAGAAACAACCGGCTCCATCTGAAGACCTAAGACTCTAGGGGAAAAAACACCTGGACACAGAGCTTTGAGAGCCTGATGGGCAGAGTTGACTGGATTTCTGCCACACCTACAGGGCTTATAGTAATTGCAGGATTAGGCTTAGCTGTCACCTCCTGTTTAATTTGCTCTACAGGGATCACTGGCAAATACTGATTAGGCCTTTGCTTGGTAACAGAAATTACCTGCCCTACCAAATTAAGTTTTTTGACAACCCAAGCACAAACTGGTCCAACTAATATTACTATACTGACCAATGTTCTCTTCCAGGGAAGAGGGAACTGGCAAGGTTAGTTTTATTGCCTGAAGTATATTAGGCATACTCTGCCTCTCATTTAAGCAACTCATTTACAGACTATCAAAAAGACACCAGAAAACTATTTTTAAAAATCATTTTGAGTTAAAAAGTCATTTTGACTCGATCTCTAAAACACTGCTACTGCTCAGCTTGAACTCTTAGAGCCATGCCATTAACATCAGTGATTAATGGGAAATCAGTCACATTATGTCAACATCTGAAATGCCCCACAGAACTCCTTTACAGAAGTACCTACATTAAAAATGCTTTACTCATGATTTACTGTAATCCTTTTAGCAACCCTTTATGATCCGGCTGACTCCCTTAACTTGAAGGAATGGTGCCAAATGACAAGAATCCTCTTCTACTTGCTTAATAGCCCAATATAGAATGGGCCATGGTTAACAGGCATATTCTCAAACCAGGCTGCCTGGGTTCCAATCAAGGCTCTGCCACTGTGACCTCAGATACCTTCCATGCAAAATGCTGTTAATCATAGTGTCTAACTTCAGATGATTATTGGAAAGATTAAACAATGGAACATGTTTGTTAAAGCACTTAGAACAGTGTTAGCTGAAAAACTGCATTAGCTGCTGTTATTATTTTCTCATATTAATTAATGGCTTTTCAGCCGTGAGGCTATGAAGATACTAATATTTAGGGAGCACCCTGGAAGTGAAGCTCAACAACTTTGTGCAGATGGTAGCCACTCTGCTTTTTTACCAGGCCATCAATAGTGGGTAGAAGGGAAGAGCCAAAAGGACATCACATTCAGTCCTCCACGCAGGACACAGCAGAGGGGAGGTCCAAGCCCCCACCAGGATCCCCTTGCATATGCGATTATGAAGTACAGTTCTCTCCAAGGAGAAGCAGCGCTCAATCAGCTACAGTGCTCAGCACCTCTTAAGTAAAGCAAAAGCATCTCAAAGTTACCTCAAAAGAGCCACGGAACTCAGCAGACATGCAGTGAACTTAGTAAGGCAAAAAAAAAAAAAAACATGACTACTTTCATTTCAGGATTTTAAAAGCATCGGTAAGGTACCTCACAGGAACTTTAAGGGATGAGTAGTCTCCCAAAACCTGTAAATCTGCCTCATGCCCAAGTGTGCTTGAGATTAAGAAATCACTATTACAAGAAACTTGAAATATATGCATACTTCTAATCAGCAACAAAGGTGACATAAGATTACCTACAGGCCATGAATTAGATGTATCACAGAGGGAAAAAATGGTTACTTACTTCATATTTATACTTCTCACCAGCTTTTGCCCTTTTCAGTCTTTCCAGAGCTTCCTGTCGCCCCTTCTTTGATTTCTTCTCTCTCCGGGATCGGGAAGCTACAAAACTCCTGGAATCTGACACAGCTGAAAAGAAGCCAAATTTATTTGAGACATTACAAAATTGTCAGCCATTTTCCCTCAAAAACAAAGCAACAGTTTTTAGCCAGTAGTAATATACAAGTTCAATGTTATACAAAATCTGCAGCTCCTGTGGCTCTGCGGAAATTCTCAGCTGAAGCAACTGTTATTTTTTTTTCCTCTAGGAGAAAAATTCCAAATTCAACTGATATCCCCTGGAGACACTCAAGGGAGACCAGCTTAGTCCATAACCTTTCCAAGCAAAATGACAGGCCATTAAGTGATTATAAAAAAGGACAATTCATTTTGTATTCTATTAATCAACATTTGAAAGGCTTTGAGGAGCACCTGCTCTTTACAAATTACCTGCCCCTCTGAGACACACCCGGGGAAGGCAATGGCACCCCACCCCAGTACTCTTGCCTGGAAAATCCAATGGACGGAGTAGCCTGGTGGGCTGCAGTCCATGGGGTCGCTAACAGTCGGACAGACTGAGCGACTTCACTTTCACTTTTCTCTTTCATGCATTGGAGAAGGAAATGGCAACCCACTCCAGTGTTCTTGCCTGGAGAATCCCAGGGATGGGGAAGCCTGGTGGGCTGCCGTCTATGGGGTCACACAGAGTCGGACACGACTGAAGTGACTTAGCAGCAGCAGCAGCTGAGACACACAAAGATAAGACAGGGCCCCAGATTCACAGAACTTACAATCTGACAGGGGAGATTCCTGGCAGACATCAGAGATATTAGTGGGTTCAGATCCAGACCATAACCAATAAAGTGAATATTACAATCAAGTAAACCATGTGAATTTTTAAAAATTTCCCAGGGCATATAAAAGTTACGCTTACACTAGTCTATTAAGTGTGCAAAAGCATTATATCTTCAAAAATTTTTGATTGCTAAAAATGTTAACCATAATCTGAGTCTTCAGTGAGTTGTAGTAGTAACATCCAAGATCCCTGATCACAGATCACTATAACAAATATTTTAAAATGTGAGAATTCCCAAAATGTGACACAGGGACATGAAGTAATAAGCGAAGTCTGTTGGGGAAATGGTGCCAACAAACTTGCTCGATGCAGGGTTGCCACAACCTTCAATTTGTTTAAAAAAATTTAAGTGCAGTATCTAAAGCACAATAAAGCAAGATATGCCTGTAAATAGCAACTAACTGTAGAACAACTTTTAGAAGCAACACATGCCCCAACAGAAGTACAGATAAAATGCCTAGAATTTCAAAGGAAGGATAAATTGGAGGTTGGGAGAATTTAACCAAGATGACCGAGGAGATTCTTGATTCCATCACTGATTTCCAGATCTCATGCTGCTGGTTATGACATTAGAGGATGACGATGAAAAACACAAAGATTAAAATGTGTTTTGTGGAAAATTAATGAAGTACCAGAGGGCCTCACTGGTCATTCAACTTTTGAATTATGCATGCTTTGGGTCATCATAAACTGACCACCTCACACAGTTACTGAAAAGATTTCATCAACAGAATGAAGACTTTCATACGCCAGCTGATGAATACCCAAAGCAAGACAGTGCCGCCTGCCAGCCACGAGTTGAGGCTCAGCATGACTGCCACCTATGTCTGTAAAATTGAATATTGTATTGTATTTGGTGCTAATTACTTTATAAAAAGAAGTAAGCACAGAAAAGGAGAAGTATTGATAACAGGCATCCTAAAAGCTCCAACCCCATTGGAATGTTCATAACATTCAGCTCTTTGACTAAGTGTTAACTGCAACAGAAGATGAAATTTACAGAACATGTACCAAGTGCTGGCAATAAACTGTGACAATAGCTTCAACTGTTGCAATAGTTTCAACTGTTGTTCACCTGTCTTAAAGGTGACACATAACTAGAGATACTTTTTTTCTAGCTTTCTGGAAATGGAATCTCTCTTTATAATATCTCAGTCTATTGTTTGACTTTCACATTTGACTTTTAAATCAATTTTCAGAAAAGCATTAAGGAATGCAGGTACTTAATGATGACAGCCACAAAATCTTGAGTGTCACTCAACTGATTTCAAATTGTGGGCAGACCTACACAACAAGGTTTTGGAGATTACTGAATATGACCCCTGGGAGTGAAAAGCTGGCCTCAGTGTATTCCATTCAAGATCCCCCTGACTCCTTTGTCAGATTATCCTGACAAAATCTATAGGTTTTCTAAAAGACTTAATCCACAGGCAACGATGTGTCACTCTAAGAGTTTGGGGTACAATTACAAATAAGACAAAGTTGCGAGTCCTCAAAGGGCTCCCAGTCAAGGAAAGCAAAAAGACCTGAGGCTCCCACCATCATATAAAGATTGTGCCTTGAGAGGTAAGAACCCGGTACTGAGGACACATAGAAAAGGGAGCCATCAATTTTGCCTGGGAAATCAGACAAGGCTTCACAAGGGGAGGTTTCCAACACAGAAAGAGGAATAGAATTCACTCTCAGACTACAGGGCAACAAGGGGGCACAAGCAAAGGAAAAGGCATGAGCCAAACTACAAAGGGATGAAAATGCAAGGTGTATTCTGAAACTAAGAGGAAGTCAATGTGGAAGTAAGCTGGACACGAGAGCATAGAGTGGGAGAATGGAGATTAGAAGCAGCAACACAACCAGGCTCTGCCACTTACTAGGCGACATGAGACAACCGGTTAACCTTTCTGAGCCATGGTGGCCAGGTGTCTTGTTTTCTTTAAGTTGCCAGTTGCCCAGTATTGAACGGAGAAGGCAATGGCACCCCACTCCAGTACTCTTGCCTGGAAGATCCCATGGACGGAGGAGCCTGGTGNCCTTTCTTTGGGATTGGAATGAAAACTGACCTTTTCCAGTCCTGTGGCCACTGCTGAGTTTTGCAAATTTGCTGGCATATTGAGTGCAGCACTTTCACAGCATCATCTTTCAGGATTTGAAATAGCTCAACTGGAATTCCATCACCTTCACTAGCTTTGTTCATAGTGATGCTTTCTAAGGCCCACTTGACTTCACATTCCAGGATGTCTGGCTCTAGGTGAGTGATCACACCATCGTGATTATCTGGGTCATGAAGATCTTTTCTGTACAGTTCTTCTGTGTATTCTTGCCACTTCTTCTTAATATCTTCTGCTTCTGTTAGATCCATTCCATTTCTGTCCTTTATCAAGCCCATCTTTGTATGGAATGTTCCCTTGGTATCTCTAATTATCTTGAAGAGATCTCTAGTCTTTCCCATTCTGTTGTTTTCCTCTATTTCTTTGCATTGATCACTGAGAAAGGCTTTCGTATCTCTTCTTGCTATTCTTTAGAACTCTCCATTAGTACCCAATATGCTACTGGAGATAAGTGGAGAAATAACTCCAGAAAGAATGAAGGGATGGCGCCAAAGCAAAAACAATATCCACTTGTGGATGTGACTGGTGATAGAAGCAAGGTCTGATGCTCCAAAGAGCAATGTTGCATAGGAACCTGGAATGTTAGGTGCATGAATCAAGGCAAATTGGAAGTGGTCAAACAAGAGATGGCAAGAGTGAACGTCAACATTCTAGGAATCAGCGAGTTAAAATGGACTGGAATGGATGAATTTAACTCATATATCCATTATATCTACTACTGTGGGCAGGAATCCCTTAGAAGAAATGGAGTAGCCATCATGGTCAACAAAAGAGTCTGAAATGCCATACTTGGATGCAATCTCAAAAACGACAGAATGATCTCTGTTCATTTCCAAGGCAGACTATTCAATATCACAGTAATCCAAGTCTATGCCCCAACCAGAACTATCCTTAGGGGGAATCAAATAGTGAGAACTCACATAAAGGAAACCACTGGAATATAAGACCTGGCATCACCCAACCACCATTGGCACCCTGTGCAGGACACCTCATCTAAGCAACAAACAAAACAAATATACAAACCTAGTCATCAGAAGACAGGATTACCACCTCACTCAGCCTTGTCCAGCAGAGGAAAAACAAGCAAACAAACAAAAACTCAGTACAAATCTCATCCTATAGGAAGCTTACACACACCGCTGGACAAATCTTAGGAGGTCAGCAACCAAAAGGAAGAAAGAATTCACCCCTGAAGCCTGGGAAAAGGAGACCTCAAACACAATAAGTTAAACAAAAATAATGAAAAAGCAGAAAAATACTATACAAATAAAGGAACAAACTAGAAATGCCGAAGTCCAAATAAATGAAGAGGAAATAGGAAAATTACTTGAAAAGGAATTCAGAATAATGATAGTAAAGATGATCAAACACCTTGAAAACAAAATAGAAAAAAATGCAAGAATTAATTAACAAATTAATTAGAAGCATTAAATAATAAACATGCAGAGACAAAAACCATAATTACTGAAATTAAAAATACTCTAGAAGGACTCAATAGCAAAATATCTGAAGCAGAAGAACAAATCAGTGAGCTGGAAGATAAAATGGTGGAAATAACTTCTGAAGAGCAGAATAAAGTAAAAAGAATATAAAGAATTGAGGATAGCCTCAGAGACCTCTGGGACAATATCTAAAGCAGCAACATTTGAATTATAGGGGCCCCAGAAGAAGAAGAGAAAAAGAAAGGGTATGAGAAAAATTTTGAAGAGATTATAGTTGAAAATTTCCCCAACATGGAAAAGGATATAATCAAGCGAATCCAAGAGGCACAAAGAGTCCCATACAGGATAAACCCAAGGAGAAACATACCAAGACACTTACTAATCAAACTAAAAAAGACTAAACACAAAGAAAGAATATTAATAGCACCAAGGGAGGAGCAACAAGTAAACATACAAGGGAAACCCGATACACTTAACAGCTGATCTTTCAGCAGAAACTATGCAGGCCTGGAGGGAATGGCAGTATATATTCAAAGTACTGAAAGGGAAAAATCTACAACCAAGTTTACTGTATCCTGAAAAGATCTCATTCAAAATTGATGGAGAAATAAAAAATTTTCAGATGAGCAAAATTCAAGAGAATTCAGTACCACCAAACCAGCTTTACAACAAATGTTAAAGGGACTTAAATAGTGAAGAAATACAAGAGAAGAAAAAAGATCTACAAAATCAACCCCAAACAATTAAGAAAATGGCAATAGGAACATATATATCAATAATTACTTTAAATGTAAGTGGATTAAAAAAATAAAAATAAAAAATAAATGTAAATGGATTAAATGCTTCAACCAAAAGACACAGATTGGCTGAATGGATACAAAAACAAGACCCATATATATGCTGTCTACAAGAAACTCACTTCAGACCTAAAGACACATATAGACTGAAAGTGAGAGGATAGGAAAATATATTCCATGCAAATGGGAAGCAAAAGAAAGCTGGAGTAACAATCCTCATATCAGACAAAATAGACCTTAAAATAAAGAAGATTACAAGGGATAAGGAAGGACACTACATAATGATCAAGGGATCAATCCAAGAGGAAAACATTGTAACCATCTATGTACCCAACATAGGAGCACTTCAATACATAAGACAAACAATAACAAACATAAAAGGAGAAATTGACAGTAACACAATAATAGTAGGAAACTTTAACATCCCACTGAAACCAATGGACAGAGCATCAAAACAAAAAATTAATAAGGAAACACTTGTCTTACATGATACATTAGATGAGACGGATCTCATTGATATCTTCAGGATATTCCATCCAAATGCAAAAGAATACACCTTCCTCTCAAGTGTACATGGAACATTCTCCATATCTCCAATATGTGGATAGACCACATCTTGTGTTACAAATCAAACCTCAGTTAATTTAAGAAAATTGAAATTGTATCAAGCATCTTCTCCAACTACAATAATATGAGTAGATATCAGTTATAAGAAAAAAAAAAAACTGTAAGAAACACAAACAGAGATTAAACAGAGATTAAATAGTACATTTCTAAATAACCAACAGGTTACTGAAGAAATCAAAAGGGAAATCAGAAAATTTCCAGGAACAAAGGACAATGAAAACAGGACAACTCAAAATCTATGGGATGCAGCAAAAGCAGTCCTAGGAGGGAAGTTTATAGCGATATAATCCTACCTCAAGAAACAAGAAAACATGAAATAGACAACTGAACTTTATCCCTAAAACAACTGGAAAAAGAAGAACAAAAAAACCCCAAAGTTAGTAGGAGGAAAGAAAAATCATAAAGATCCAAGAAGAAATAAATTTAAAATAAGTGAAAGAAACAATAGTAAAGATTAATAAAACTAAAGGCTGTTTCTTTGAAAAGATAAGCAAAATTGACAAATCTTTTACCAGACTCATCAAGAGAAAAAGAGAGAAGAATCAACTCAGCAAAATTAGAAATGAAAAAGGAAGGGTTACAATAGACAATGCAGAAATACAAAGGGTTATAAGAGACTATTATGAACAACTATATGGCAAAAAATTCGATAACGTGGAAGAAATGGACAGATTCTTAGACAAGTTCAATCTTCCAAGACTGAACCAGGAAGAAATAGAAATTATGAACAACTCAATTACAAACACTGAAATTGAAGCTGTGGTCAAAAACCTCCCCAAAATCAAAACCCCAGATCCAGATGGAGAATTCCATCAAACATTTAAAGAAGAGCTAATGCCTATTCTAAAATTCTTTCAAAAAACTACAGAGGAAGGAACACTTCCAAACTCATTCTACGAGGCCATGAACACCCTGATACCAAAACCAAAGACAACACGCAAAAAAGAAAACTATAGGCCAATATCACTGATGAACATAGATGCAAAAATCCTCAACAAAATTTTAGTAGACAGAATTCAGCAACAAGTCAAGAAGTTCATACACCATGATCAAATTGGGTTTACTCCAGGAATGCAGGATTCTCTAATATATGCAAATCAATGTGATATACCATATTAACAAATTGAACTATAAAAACCATATGATAATCTCAATAGATGCAGAAAAAGCCTTTGACAAAATTCAGTACCCATTTATGATTAAAACTCTTTAAATAATGGGCATAGAAGGAACCTACCTCAACATAGTAAAGACAATGTATGATAAGCATACAGCAAACATTATTCTCAACAGTGAAAAATTGAAAGCATTCCCCCTAGGATCAGGAACAAGACAAGTGTGTCCTCTTTCACCACTGTTATTCAACATAGTCCTGGAAGTCCTCGCTACAGCAATCAGAGAAGCAAAAGAAAGAAAAGGAATTCAGATTGGAAAAGAAGAAGTAAAGCTCTCACTGTTGGCAGATGACATGATACTGTACATAGAAAACCCTAAACATAGTACCAGAAAATTACTAGAGCTAATCAGTGAATTTAACAAGGTTACAGGATACAACATCAATACACAGCAATCACTTGCATTTCTATGTACTAACAATTAAAAATCAGAAAGAGAAATTAAGGAATCAATCCCATTCACCAGTGCAATAAAAAGAGTTAAATATCTAGTAATAAACTTACCTACAGAGACAAAAGAACTGTACACAGAAAATTATAAGACACTAATGAAAGAAATCAAAGATGACATAAACAGATGGAGGGATATTCCATGTTCCTGAGTAGGAATAATTAATATTGTGAAAATGACTATACTACCAAACACAATCTACAGATTCAATGCAATCCTTATCAAAATACCAATGGCATTTTTCACAGAACTAGAACAAAAAAATTAACAACTCATATGGAAACACAAAAGATCCCAAATAGACAAAGCAGTATTGAGAAAGAAGACTGGAGCAGGAGGAATCAACCATCCTGACTTCAGATTATAGTACAATGCTACAGTCATCAAGACAGCATGGTACTGGCACAAAAACAGAAATATAGACCAATGGAACAAGATAGAAAGCCCAGAAATAAACGCATGCACCTATGAGTACCTTATTTTTGAAAAAGGAGGCAAGAATATACAATGGGGCAAAGAAGGCTCTTCAATAAATGGTGCTAGAAAAAGTGGACAACTACAAATAAAAGAATGAAATTAGAACACTTCCTAACACCATACACAAAGATAAACTCAAAATGGATTAACAACCTAAATGTAAGACCAGAAACTATAAAACACTTAGAGGAAAACATAGGCAGAACACTTGATGTCATAAATCAAAGCAAGATTTTCTATGACCCACATCCTAGAGTAACGGAAATAAAAACAAAAGTAAACAAGTGGGACCTAATTAAACTTAAGAGCTTTTGCATGGCAAAGGAAACTATAAGCAATGTGAAATGATAACCCTCAGAATGAGAGAAAATAATAGCAAATGAAACAACTGACAAAAGATTCATTGCCAAAATATACAAGTGGTTCATACAACTCAGTGCTAGAAAAACAACCCAACCAAAAAGTGGGAAAAAGACCTAAACAGACATTTATCCAAAGAAGACATACAGATGGCTAACAAACACATGAAAAGATATTCAGCATCACTCATTATTAGAGAAATGCTAATCAAAACCACAATGAGATATCACCTCACATGGGTCAAAATGGCCATCATCAAAAAGTCTACAAACAATAAATGCTGGAGAAGGTGTGGAAAAAAGAGAATCTTCTTGCATTGTTGATGGGAATGTAAATTGATACAACCACTATGGAAGATGGTATGGAGATTCATTAAAAAACTAGGAATAAAACCACTGTATAACCCAGCAATTCCACTCTTAGGCATATATCCCGAGGAAACCAAAATTGAAACAGACACATGTATCCCAGTGTTCATTGCAGCACTAGTTACAATAGCTAGAAGATGGAAGCAACCTAGATGTCTATCGACAGATGAATGGATAAAGAAGTTGCGGTACATATACATAATGGAATATTCAGTTCAGTTCAGTTCAGTTGCTCAGTCGTGTCCGACTCTTTGCGACCCCATGAATCACAGCACGCCAGGCCTCCCTGTCCATCACCATCTCCCGGAGTTCACTCAGACTCACCTCCATCGAGTCCGTGATGCCATCCAGCCATCTCATCCTCGGTCGTCCCCTTCTCCTCCTGCCCCCAATCCCTCCCAGCATCAGAGTCTTTTCCAGTGAGTCAACTCTTCGCATGAGGTGGCCAAAGTACTGGAGTTTCAGCTTTAGCATCAGTCCTTCCAAAGAAATCCCAGGGTTGATCTCCTTCAGAATGGACTGGATGGATCTCCTTGCAGTCCAAGGGACTCTCAAGAGTCTTCTCCAACACCACAGTTCAAAAGCATCAATTCTTCGGCACTCAGCTTTCTTCACAGTCCAACTCTCACATCCATACATGACCACAGGAAAAACCATAGCCTTGACTAGGCGGACCTTAGTCGGCAAAGTAATGTCTCTGCTTTTGAATATACTATCTAGGTTGGTCATAACTTTTCTTCCAAGGAGTAAGCGTCTTCTAATTTCATGGCTGCAGTCACCATCTGCAGTGATTTTGGAGCCCCAAAAAATAAAGCCTGACACTGTTTCCACTGTTACCCCATCTATTTCCCATGAAGTGATGGGACCGGATGCCATGATCTTCGTTTTCTGAATGTTGAGCTTTAAGCCAACTTTTTCGCTCTCCTCCTTCACTTTCATCAAGAGGCTTTTTAGCTCCTCCTCACTTTCTGCCATAAGGGTGGTGTCATCAATAACTTTTCTTCCAAGGAGTAAGCGTCTTCTAATTTCATGGCTGCAGTCACCATCTGCAGTGATTTAGCAGTACTGAAACTGTGAAATCCCTCCTCCCTTATGCCCCTGCAGCTAGGGCATGGGTATATAAAATAGGTCCTCCAATTACAAACATCTGCTCAGACTTTAAATCAGAAGCTAGCAATGACAAGGAAAGGAGGGGGGGGACTAACAGAAGATTCTAGAAGTAGCAACAACTACAGGAGGATTGAGTACCTGGAACAACAGTGCCAGCAATATCCCAGGGTACCTGAAGGCTCTAACTTCAAGTACTTGCCATGGTTGGCAGTAAACTCCTCAATGAACCACTCTGGGGGCATGATTTGAAGAACTGTTCCTAGCTACACTGCTCGGAGACTGGCTCTCCAGAAGTTCTGAACACCACGATACTCTCCTGATAAATTCCTGTTCAGTTTCAGTCAACTAGAGTTGGTTTCTATAGAGTACACCCAATGACTGAGACTAATGCAGAGCCTCAGGGTCCTCATACGTGAAATGGGGATAATCATGTCTGCTTCATAAAGTTTAGAATTAAATGAAGATACCTGGCTTACTTTGTACTCAGCAATACAGAACAAACTCATTTAATGTGTATGTGTAGAGATGCAGCATAATCACACACACATATGCCGACACCCCACACTAAGCACTAACAGGATCTAGCTTCTAGAAAGCAAAAATAAAGCAAAGCCACTTATTCAGGGAAGCCTCAGTATAGCACCACATATAATTACATGTTTATCATCTCAATTCCATGAAGAAAAAAACCATGTCCAACTTACCTACCATTATAACATCAGAGCCTGACAGAATGCCTATACCTGGAAGGTACGTAACAAATATTTGCTGAATGAACCACTGTACCTGCTTTTTTAAATGATTAAACTCTCCCTGATCCATTTCATACACAGTAGCAGCTATTTATAGACCTTTCAGCTTTTTACTGCCAGCCCACCTTCTAACACTTAAGGTTGGGGGGGAGCTTAAATTTTCCTTTTTGGTATATGTTTCTAATGCTTCAAGTAGGTAAATTAGCCAAAAAGAATTAGCATGAAAAAAAAATCCAGTTACTGAAGTTTAAAAATCTGGTTCACAATTACATCCGGAGTACCCCCCATCCTCCCCCAAAGCAGACAGACAAGAGTCTGCAAGTCTTTCTGATGACAATCTTTCAAACTTGGCAGGAAAGGAAAAATTCCAGTCACAAGTCCCAGCCACTACTTAATCAACACCATGACTTAAGAGGGATCTCAAGATTGCAGTGTCCTCCGAAGAGTGATTTCTTGATGTTCACCGAGGAGGAACAGTTTTTAGGGTGAAGAAAGGGCTTAGTGGCATGTCACTGATGGAGGACTATAAAGACTATTCACGTAGTACTCACATCCTACATCCCATTTGTAATCCAGGCTAGTCGACTCTCCAAAACAAATTGTCTTAAAAAGCGAAAGGCTAGAAGAACAAATTGAAATCTGTGATTCACAACTAGGGGAATGCAAAAGAATCTGATTAGGAAGCAAGTTCTCATTAATGGTGATGTATTTGAGTGACAGGAGATGTAACGCTTGAGCTAAGAGAGTGAAGCACCTGATTTTAAGTTAGAAGTTCACTGAAGTTGCACACTGCTCAAAAATCAGAAAAATTCATCTACATTTCTATATTCTATTTTTGGAAATAGAAGATTACCACTGAAAACGGAGTAATATACAGGGCAGGCGAAATGCTGCTAAACTGAAGCATTTTTTTTAGAAGTTTCACCTCAGATGACTAGTTGATGAGCATTATTTCTATGCGGCCCTTTAAGAACTTTTCACAGACCCTGAAAGAAAAATCGTTAATGTGTAAAGCAGAAACTCATTACCTAAAAGACAAAACGCGTTTGTATCTTCAGGTGACAGCTTTCTTTCCTGCTTCGTTCCCAGGTAACTACCTTCCCTGCACTCCCAGCGGGAGTAAAGAAATACTTTGTAAAGACTGTCCCACCGGGGTCACTGTAGCGAAGGTGTGTGCCCAGCACGTGGGATGAGAGTCACCAGAAGAAATAAAGAGGCAGACAAGTGCGGAGACCCGCAGTGACAGTGGTGAGGCAGCCTCCCAAACAAAAAGCCCCGCAGGGAGTTACTCGGGTTTGCCAGGACCCGACGGCCCTGCAAGGAAGCTCTGTCCGAGGCCTGATGGGTTCCAGCCCTGGACGTCCGAGGTCCGTGCCCAAAGAGACCCGAGGAGCAACCCGGGGGCGCGACTTCCGGAGAAAAAATAAAACAGAGTTCCCACAACCCGCAATTATGCCACAGTCCCCGCACTCCCAATCCGGGACCCTGCGCGCGGGGCCATCTCTCACCGTTCGCCCCCGGCTCGCAATCCTCGCCATGCAAGGGCGCCATGGTCCCAGACTCTTCCGATTCCGCGCCAACCAGCCCGAAACTAGAGCGGGGGCCGAGATAGGCACCACCCAGAAAGCCAATCAGAGGCTCCAGAGGCTACGGACTTCCGCCCGAAAGTCCACTGACTCGCCGCGAAGCGCGGCGCCCCACCCTCGGCCTTCCCGCGGGCGCGCATTTGGCGCCCGGTTATGCCCCCTTAGGGAAAAGAGCTAGCGCGCGCGGGGGGGGGGGGCNGGTGGGGGGGGGACGGGGGGCGGGGACGGCAGTTAAGAGCAGGAAAAGGAAGCGGTCGGGCGCTGAAAAAGAGTCGCCTGAAAACTCACTGCGCAGGCGCACCCATGCTGCTAGGGAACGATTTCAGCGCGTTGGAGCAGGGGCTTCCTGGTTCTGAGTTGATTTTCCGACAAAAGAGGCGCGGGCGGCAGCAGGGTGGGCGTGGTTGAACCGGTTTCTGAGGAGCCTGGGAAAAACGACTGCCTCCTGCTGCGCTTTCGGAGTCTTACCTGATACTTTGTTTGTCTGACTTCTAGCACAGTCTCTGTGTGATATATGGTATATGCACCAACTTACCCAAAAGATCAGAAGTACCATCACCAATTCGGGGCCTCCGGATGTGATGCCTTTTGGAAAAAATAACATCACCTACATAGTCTTCTTGCAAATAAATGCCTGAATCTAACCATGGAGAAACAATCAGATGTATTTAAAACTTAGATTAATCTATAAAAACCTGGCCTGGGCTCTTGGAAAATGTCAATGTTATGAAACATTAAAAGGGAATTAGAGAAAAAAAGGGAGACATGAGAGGGAGTTTATCTTCCACAATAAACTGGAAAATTCTGAAAGAGATGAGAATACCAGACCACCTGACCTGCCCCTTGAGAAACCTGTATGCAGGTCAGAAAGCAACAGTTAGAACTGAACATGGAACAACAGACTGGTTCCAAATAGGAAAAGGAGTATGTCAAGGCTGTATATTGTCAGCCTGCTTATTTAACTTCTATGCAGAGTACATCATGAGAAATGCCGGACTGGAAGAAACACAAGCTGGAATCAAGATTGCCGGGAGAAATATCAATAACCTCAGATATGCAGATGACACCACCCTTATGGCAAAAAGCGAAGAAGAACTAAAGAAACTCTTGATGAAAGTGAAAGAGGAGAGTGAAAAAGTTGGCTTAAAGCTCAACATTCAGAAAACTAAGATCATAGCATCCGGTCCCATCACTTCATGGTAAATAGATGGGGAAACAGTGGAAACAGTGGCTGACTTTATTTTCAGTCTGTTCAGTCGCTCAGTCGTGTCCAGCTCTTTGTGACCCCATGAATTGAAGCACGCCAGGCCTCCCTGTCCATCACCAACTCCAGGAGTTCACTCAAACTCATGTCCATCTTGTCGGTGATGCCATCCAGCCATCTCATCCTCTGTCGTCCCCTTCTCCTCCTGCCCCCAATCCCTTCCAGCATCAGAGTCTTTTCCAATGAGTCAACTCTTCGCATGAGGTGGCCAAAGTACTGGAGTTTCAGCTTTAGCATCATTCCTTCC
>SJYX01011713.1:105005-124922 GCA_006410675.1 Oreotragus oreotragus
CTTCCCAAGAGTAAGCATCTTTTAATTTCATGGCTGCAGTCACCATCTGCAGTGATTTTGGAGCCCAAAAAAATAAAGTATGACACTGCTTCCACTGTTTATCCATCTATTTCCCATGAAGTGATGGGATCAGATGCCATGATCCTAGTTTTCTGAATGTTGAGCTTTAAGCCAACTTTTTCACTCTCCTCTTTCACTTTCATCAAGAGGCTTTTTAGTTCCTCTTCAATTTCTGCCATAAGGGTGGTGTCATCTGCATATCTGACTTTATTTTGGAGGGCTCCAAAATCGCTGCAGATGGTGACTGCAGCCAAGAAATTAAAAGACGCTTACTTCTTGGGAGGAAAGTTATGACCAGCCTAGATAGCATATTGAAAAGCAGAGATATTACTTTGCCAACAAAGATCCATCTAGTCAAGGCTATGGTTTTTCCAGTAGTCACGTATGGATGTGAGAGTTGGACTATAAAGAAAGCTGAACGCAGAATTGATGCTTTTGAACTGTGGTGTTGGAGAAGACTCTTGAGAGTCCCTTGGATTGCAAGGAGATCCAATCAGTCCATTCTGAAGGAGATCAGCCCTGGGTGTTCATTGGAAGGACTGATGTTGAAGCTGAAACTCCAATGCTTTGGCCACCAGATGCGAAGAGCTGACTCATTTGAAAAGACCCTGATGCTGGGAAAGATTGAGGGCAGGAGGAGAAGGGGACGACAGAGGATGAGATGGTTGGATGGCATCACCAGCTCAATGGACATGAGTTTGGATAAACTCCTGGAGTTGGTGATGGACAGGGAGGCCTGGTGTGCTACAGTTCATGGGGTCACAAAGTGTCGGACACGACTGACTGACTGAACTGAACTGAACTGAACTGAGAGGGACTTTCCTAGTAGTCCAGTGGCTACGACTGCACTCCCAATGAAAGGGGCCTGGGTTCAATTCCTGCTTAGGGAACTAGATCCCACATGCTGCAACTAAAGAACCTGTGCCACATCTGAGACCCAGTGAAGGCAAATAAATAAAAATATTTTTAAAAGCGACGTTAGAATCTGGTGTTTGGTGCAATGCATACAATGTATGCAAACTCACTTATTGTAGACCAGAGATGTAGGCATGTATATCTTAACCAGAGAACACTAGTTAAACCAAGAACTTCCAATGAGAATTCTTTCTAGATTTTAAGTAGAATTATCTTTAACCACTGAGGCCAATACATCTGAACCCTTTTCTCAAACCCCACTAATGCACAATGCTCTTGGTTCCAGTTCCCCCACACCCCCAGAGAACAAAGTGAGAGCCATGCCCTCAAGTGATTCAACATGAATTATTGACCAACAGACAAAACTTTTGGGATAATTGAGCCCTGGCTCATAGCATAAACATGCAACATCAACATGAATAAAACCTGCCCCCAAAGACAAATAGCTGTACTAATGCTTCAAAATCTTTTAAACCAGTAGCATGAACTAAAACTTGGGAATGGAAAACCAGAATTCTTCTGGGAATTATTACAGGTATTGGAGCAATTAAAAAAGAATTATGAGTTAGAACATTGATGGAATAGTCAGTCAATAGTGAATTTTAGCAGAGGATGGCAGCATGAGGGTTTCTTAATTTACATATGGCCAGTATTCTATAACCCTGGAGGAAGGCATAGCAACCTACTCCAGTATTCTTGCCTGGAGAATCCCATGAACAGAGGAATCTGGCAGGCTACAGTCCATGTGTCTCAAAGAGTCGGACAAGACTGAAGCGACTTAGCATGCATAGTGTTCTATATAGCTTGGAGCAGTGGTTCTTAACTTTGGTCGCAAATTAGAATCATCTGAGCAGTTATTCAAAATTCCAATGCCCCCTGGACCTATTAAATCGGAATCTCTGAGAATGGGATTCCAATGTGAAGCCAAAGTCGAGAATGAGTGGGCAAGACAGTTCAGTTCAGTTCAGTCGCTCAGTCATGTTCGACTCTTTGCAGCCCCATGAATCGCAGCACGCCAGGCCTCCCTGTCCATCACCAACTCCCGGAGTTCACTCAGACTCACGTCCATCGAGTCCGTGATGCCATCCAGCCATCTCATCCTCTGTCGTCCCCTTCTCCTCCTGCCCCCAGTCCCTCCCAGCATCAGAGTCTTTTCCAATGAGTCAACTCTTCGCATGAGGTGGCCAAAGTACTGGAGTTTCAGCTTTAGCATCATTCCTTCCAAAGAACACCCAGGGCTGGTCTCCTTCCGAATGGACTGGTTGGATCTCCTTGCAGTCCAAGGGACTCTCAAGAGTCTTCTCCAATACCACAGTTCAAAAGCATCAATTCTTCGGCGCTCAGCCTTCTTCACAGTCCAACTCTCACATCCATACATGCCTACTGGAAAAAATATAGCCTTGACTAGACGGACCTTAGTCGGCAAAGTAATGTCTCTGCCTTTGAATATGCCATCTAGGTTGGTCATAACCTTTCTTCCAAGGAGTAAGCGTCTTTTAATTTTCATTCTAGTGATTATATATTAGTATCTCATTGTGAGTTTTAATTTTCACTTCCCCGATAACTAATGACAAGTGTCTTTCTTGCACTTCCTAGCTATTTGCAATTGTTTTCTCTTGGATATGTTTGTTCTTTGTTTCTCTTTGTGCTTTGTTTCTATCTTTTCCTCCTTCTCTGGGTTTAATGAAGCATTTTATATGATTCCATTTTATCTCCTGTCTTGGTATATCATTTATACTTCTTTTTTAAAGAACTTTTTTAGTGGTTGCCCTAAGGTTTACAGGGCTTCCCAGGTGGTGCTAGTGGTAAAGAACCTGTCTGCCAACACAGGAGACTTAAGAGACATGGGTTCAACCCCTGGGTTGGGAAGATCCCCTGGAGGAGGGTACAGCAACCCACTCCAGTACTCTTACCTGGAGAATCCCATGGACAGAGGAGTCTGGTGGGCTACAGTCCACAGAGTCACAGTCAGACACGACTGAAGTGACTTAGCATGCACGCAAAAGTTTTCAACATACATTTTAAAATAATGTAAGTCCACCTATCATCATACTGCTCTATGTGTAGGGCAGCTACATTATAAGCGAGTATTTCTCAGTCCTCTCTTCCTGTCCCTTGTGACACTTTACTGGTGTCCAGGAATTGTTTGTTATTATGGGAAAGAGTCCCAACCCTACATTGGAAACTGGGTCTCAGAACATTTGCTGTTGTTCTGGTTTCCAATGAAAAGCCCACTGTAATGCTCAACCTTATTCTTCTATAAGTGAAGTTTCCCACCTCTGGCTCCCTTCAAGAGTTTTACCTTGTCCTTTGTATTTTGTTTGTTTGTTTGGTTGGTTTGGGTTTTTTTGTTTGTTTGTTTGGTTTGGAGTTGGGTTTTTTTTTTTTAAAGGGGAGTTGTTTCCTTGTTACAGTTTGAATATGATGTTCCTAGGTGTTGGTTTTTAGCTTGTTTTGGTATTTATACTGTTTGGTATTTTCTGACCTTCCTGGGTCTGTGGTTTTCTTTTAATCATAGTAATGATACATTATTTGGAAAGTTCTTGGCCACTGTCACTTCGAATATTTCTTCTGCCTGTTTTCTCTTTTTTTTTTTTTTTCCTACTGGTATCTTGATATGGTTCTCATACTCCTTTCTTTAACTGCTATAGTTGCAATCTATTTCCTCCAAGTCTTTTCTCTTGTTGACTCTGGTTATTTTTATTTTTCCTCAGGTGAAAGAAAGAGAACAGCCAGAGACAGCTGAAATTCCCTTCCCCAAGCTAGGATAATATTTTAGAGTTGCCCTTTGACAAAGTCTTGCTCTCTGACCAAGTCTTTCCTCTAGAGAGTAGGCCTTTGTGACAGAGAAGATTCTGGAAGGATTTCCTGATGGTTATTCTTCCTTTTCCCCTTGCCACAGCCCCCAGGGCATTTTTCTCAGATTCTCAAGGTAACAATCTGGTGGGGTTCCTAGAGAAAAAGTCCACAGAACTGTGTGGTCCTCACTCTAGGAATTTCTTAATTTCACACTAGTCCATACTGAGCCTCCAGCAGTTCAAAACTGGCATTTAAGTGTTCCCACCAGATTATAGTTTCAGGTAAACAGATCTCACCTGTGATTCTCCATATGTGCCTGTGTTTCCAGCTTCAGAGATGGTGTTTTGCCATTTTCCCAATTCTTTTTGAGAATTTTCTTGTCTAAGAAAAGACACTGGAGGGGGGGGGGGTTCATGTTTGGGAGTTCGTGTAAAAAAATAAATAAATACAAAAAAAAAAAAAAAGAGAGAGAAGACACTGACTCATCCACATTTTTCTTGATGTAAGGGATGGTAGTGACAATGTCCATGCACTGTAAAAGCAAAAGCAGAAATGAGAAGTCACTTGGTCATCTCTTGTCTACATTCTTTGATGAATTATTTGTTCAAATCTATTGTCAATTTTTTTAATTGAGTTGTTTGTCCAATTATTAAATTACAAGAATTTTTATATATCCTAAATAAAAGTCCTTTATAAATATGTGCTTACTTTCTCTCAGTCTATGACTTTTCATTTTCTTAGTTTTAAAGATCAGAAGTCCTTTATTGTTTTAATTTCAAAAAAAATTTATTGAAGTAAAAGTTCTTTATTTTTGATGTAATTCAATGTATCCAAGAAAAAAGAGGAGAGTGAAAAAGTTGGCTTAAAGCTCAACATTCAGGAAACTAAGATCATGGCATCTAGTTCCATCACTTCATGGCAAATAGATGGGGGAGCAGTGGCAGACTTTATTTTGGGGTGCTCCAAAATCACTGCAGCTGATGACTGCAGCCATGAAATTAAAAGATGCTCACTCTTTGGAAAGAAAGTTATGACCAAACTAGACAGCACGTTAAAAAGCAGAGACATTACTTTGCTAACAAAGGTCAATCTAGTCAAGGCTATGGTTTTTCCAGTGGTCATGTATGGATGTGAGAGTTGGACTATAAAGAAAGATGAGCGTCAAAGAATTGATGCTTTTGAACTATGGTGTTGGAAAAGACTCTTGAGAGTCCCTTGTACTGCAAGGAGATCCAACCAGTTCATCCTAAAGGAAATCAGTCCTGAGTGTTCATTGGAAGGACTGATGTTGAAACTGAAACTGCAATACTTTGGCCACCTGATGTGAAGAACTGACTTATTGGAAAAGACCCTGATGCTGGGAAAGATTGAAGGTGGGAGGAGAAGGGGACAACAGTGGATGAGATGATTGGATGGCATCACCGACTCAATGGACGTGAACTTGGGTAAACTCCAGGAGTTGGTGATGAACAGGGAGGCCTGGTATGCTACAGTCCATGGGGTCACAAAGAGTCAGACACAACTGAGTGGCTAAACTAAACTGAATGTATCCAATCTTTTTTTTTTTCCTTTATGGTTCATGCTTTTTGTGTCCTATCTAAGAAATCTCTGCTTAAACCAAGCTCACAAAGATTATGTCCTAGGTTTTATTCTAGAAATCTTGTGGCTTTTACATCCAGGTCTATGATCCATTTCATGGTTAACTTTTGTATATGGTGTGAGATAAGAATAGAGGTTCATTTTTGCATGTAAATATTCAATTGCTCTTCATTAATTTAACAATTGTTTTCAAAGCAACTACTAGCATATACCTAGAACTATGCTAGGTGGAGCAAGTTATTTCACTTCAGTCCAGAATCTACCTCTCAGCCACTTAGATTCAGAAAATCATATTGTTCATAGATTCAGAGAAGATCAATACTTTTGATAACAAGCTACCTATAATTAACTGTAAGCAAAATAACCAGAAAATGCTAATGAATTCATCAATTTCTACAGTGATTTATAATACCTCTAGCTGGGCCTGCTTTAATATTTGTGAGGTCAGGACAGGAATATAAATGGAAGCCCATATATTATATATCTTAATATTTAAAACTTTGAAATTAGGCTAACAGATTGTGTGTGTGTGTGTGTATTTTTTTAGTCACTTAACTGTGTCTGACTCTTCGCTAACCCATGGACTGTAGCCCACCAGGCTGCTATGGTGGGGGGCAGCCAGAGTCCCCTCCTCTGTACCACACTACAAGGTAGAGCCACCTCAGATATCCAGATTTTCTGTTCACGTTTTCCTGCTAAAAGCTTGACTAACCCTCCTGCCCCCTCCTGCCATCCCCAGGGATACGCAGCACATGCCTTGAAAACAGGCTGAGGACATTTTGGAAGAGAACTCCAGGGTGTTCTAGAAGGGGAGTACAGGTCCCAAGGCATGTACCCTATCTCCATGACCACATGGACTCCCAGGAGGAGGAGAGCCAAAGTAGGGCCCTGTTAAACATGGCACCCAAGGCCATGATCCAGGGCACACCCTGCCCACAGGTGAGGTTCTAGAAGGCAAACAATGCTGCTGGGAAATTCATGCAAAAGAGGGTGATTTCACGAGCTCTGAAGCTGAGGCCCAGTTGCCCATCTCCCAGCATAGAACATTTTCCAGACCACGAGGATACTTGTCCCCCAAATTCAAGTGTGTGTCTTCTGTAATAGAGCTGACACAGTTTGTTTCCCCAAGAACATCCTTTTCTCTGAGTGTCTGGGGCTTCAAAGACTCCCCACAGGTCCAGGGCGTTAGAGGATGAGAGAGGACACCCAGCTGGCAGTCAGAAGCCCAGCATATCTAGCTGCCAAAGCGAAGGAAGAAGCCCACGAGAAGCTTTGGGAAACCCTGTGGGGCTGCACACACATCTGAGAGTGGGCCCTGGGCTGCAGTTAATCAACAGTGTCAGCAGTTGGGAAGAATATCTGCGCACAGAGTGAAGAGAATGAGGACAGGCTGGGGCTCACTGTCACCTTCCCCCCTGTTTGTCAGCATACCCAACCACTCTCTTCACTCTCTTTGGAAGACTGTGCCTTCCAAATCTTATGCAAATTCCTCTTTGGGCCAACTCTAACCCCAAACTAAGGGAATAGGATCCTTGGAAATGTGATTGCAGCTCACCGAGTCAACACACTCCATACAACCATGCTAGCAAACCAGCCACAAATTTACTGACAGAGCTCCCCAACAACCAGCTCAGAACCTAATAAGAGAGAGTGCAGGATGGATGGATGGACAGATGGAAACCCTGGAAATATCCTTCTACTGATCAGAGCAGGTTTTATCATCTGGAAGATGAAATATATAAGAAAGTGATTAAGAGTTTTCATGCTAGGATGGGATATAGGAAATCTTCACATGCCTTAGGTGAATTAATTTTAGTTTTAATTTATTTATTTAGGCTGTGCCACACAGCATGTGGGATCTTAGTTTCCCTGGCCAGGGACTGAACCCGCACCCCCTGCAGTGGAAGGACAGAGTCTTAACCACTGGAAGCCCTAGGAGAATTTAGAAGGACAGCAGTTTTTCTGAACTGAGTTATGATACTCATGTTAACAGCCTCCAAAGTTCCCATGGCACTTTGCTGCAGCCAAATGTATTTTAAAATTTTTTTTCGGAGAAAGCCCCAAGCACACATAAGAACAAGAGTTCTTTTATCTCAGGGGGGAATGAACTTAACACAAATTGTGAAGATTCCACATTGTTAAAATGCACAAATTTGCTTCCAATGGTGTTTAGAATACTTGAAAAAGATAAAATGTTTATTAGAATCAAAGTCTCTTTGAGAGATTTATTTTCTCTATCTTTATTCTCATTTTTAAAGAAAGTGCTGAGTTGTAGATGAACACTTACAAGGTCTTGGCCACTTTTTACCCTGAAGAAAAGAGCCAAAATGTTTGTCATTCCAGGAGCATAATCAGTTGAGCTGACACAAAATAACATAGTCAATTCACAAACGGAATTTGTTGCCATAGCTCCAGGGAGAGACAGGGTGGCGGAAACAATGGCCTTTTTCACCACAACCTGCCTGTCCCCACACAACAGGCCATCACTGAGCCAGCGCAGAGCACAGCAATTGTCAGTGAGCAGCAGCCATGAGAGGACAACAGGAAGTGGGTGGTAAATAAAGGAAGAGCGCCTGGCAACTTGGATCTCCGCTAGTTCAAGCTCTAGACAAGACTACCTCCTCCAGCTTATCTTCAAGCTTAACCTCTGGTCAACTGCTTCCGTGAATCCACAGAAAGAAAATGAAAGGACTCTAAACCAGAACGCAAGCAGACCAGGAGGAGGCATGGTGAGTCACCAGGGTGGCACCATGGAGTATCCCGGGAACAATTGCACTCCCCAAATGGGACGCAAGGTAAGGTACCCGCTTTCCTATTGATTTGTATCTCTTTGATTATCAAAGTTCAAAAAGTAAAGTCCTATGTACCTGTGAGTACCACAAACCTGTGACAGTTAATAAAATCACACTCTAAAGAGAAATATTGGGAATTCCCAGGCAGTCCAATAATCGAGGCTCTGGGCTTTCACTGCCGAGGGCCTGGGTTCAGTCCCTGGGAGGAGAACTAGGATCCCACAGCCAAGCGAGCAGCAAAAAGAAAATAACAGAGAGAAATTATCCCTTCCGTCTTAAGGTGATAAAAAGAAAAAACTCTGGCTAACGGTTCTTTATCCCCTGACTGAGGATGCAAGCACCCAGGACAGAGGTAAATGATGCACAAATTCTCTTCCTAAAAAAAGTTCAAATAGATTGCTGCTGCTGCTGCTGCTGCTAAGTCGCTTCAGTCGTGTCCGACTCTGTGCGACCCCATAGACGGCAGCCCACCAGGCTCCCCTGTCCCTGGGATTCTCCAGGCAAGAACACTGGAGTGGGCTGCCATTGCCTTAGATTACTATATGTAAAACAGATAAGCAACAAGGACCTGCCGTATAGCACAGGGAACTATATTTAGTGTCTTGTAGTAACCTATAAGGGAAAAGAATCTGAAAAAGAATACATGTATATGTGTGTGTGTGTGTATAACTGAATCACTTTGCTGTACATATGAAACTAGCACAACATTGTAAACTCTTCAATTTAAAAAAAAGTTTTCTTAAAAAGGTCAAATCACTGTGAGAAAATGTAGATAGTTCAAGGCCAAGAATGATGCTGTGGGAGCCTGAGTGTGCCAGAGAAATATTTTAAGAAAATGTTCATTATCCTATAAAATGAGAAACTTTCCCCCAATGGCTCAGCAGGTAAAGAACCCACTTGCAATGCAGGAGATACAGGAGATATGGGGTTCAGTTCCCTGCTCAGGAAGATCCCCTGGAGAAGGAAATGGCAACCCCCTCCAGTATTCTTGCCTGGGAAATGCCATGTACAGAGGAGCCTGGTGGGCTACTGTCCAAAAGACCACAAAGTGTTGAACATGACTAAGCATGCATGCATCGTGTGGCATTCCTAGTAGAAAAGTCACTAAATCTCGATTTGAATATCCATTTCCGAAATCCTCACAGTGTAACTATCATATGAGTGATAATACCTTCTATAATCTTTTATTTTGGGGGGGAGGAGATGTGCCTAGGGGAATGTGCATTTTAGTGGAGCCTTGATAAACCAAAAGAGTTCTAGATGGCAAAAGTTTAGGTGGTGAGACAAAAAAGAAGGATTCTGGTTGATGTGAAGAAAAGGCTAGGATCAGCAATGATATAATTTCTGCTTCACAGTAAAGCTGGTTTCACGCCACTCCTCAGAGAGTGGTTTCTAAGGCCTTAAGACACTGGCCCTGTTCTTTCCTGTTCCAGTACTCCCCCAAAACTTTCCCATGCCCTTGGGAGTAGCTGTGGATGACTGGTTAAAAAATCGTATGCCCCAGAAAGTGATCTGGAGCCATAACCACCATGAACTTGAACTACATGACTGGTACATGATTTCTCCCAATTGGTCCCTTCCCCCTCTGCCTCCATATTACCTCAGATTCGGAGAAATTTGTATGTTGACACATGAATTTCACCAGCTTATTTTATTGAGTTCGTGGGAGACTCAGGCAGCATTTTAGCCACTCATTCATGCCTCATGCCAAAAATAGATTTGAAGTGGTATCAAAACAAGTAGATTCAGTTCCTGACTGGTTCTGATATGGAAAATTAATTTGATCTTTCTATATACAGTTATGTAGAATTCAATCTGTACAAACATCACTCTGTACACCCATAACTCTTGTGAACTGAAAAATTTCCAAAGGCTTCTAATCTCATGGAGTTCCTAATAGTATCACTTATTATCATAATAAGAGCTGATATTTTTAGTTCTTACTAGGTGGCATTCAGTTCAGTTCAGTTGCTCAGTCGTGTTCCACTCTTTACAACCCCATGGACTGCAGTACGCCAGGCCTCCCTGTCCATCACCAACTCCCGGAGCTTACTCAAACTCATGTCCATCGAGTCAATGATGCCATCCAACCATCTCATTCTCTGTCATCCCCTTGTCCCCCTGCCTTCAATCTTTCCCAGCATCAAGGTCTTTTCCAGTGAGTAATTTCTTTGAATCAGGTGGCCAAAGTACTGGAGCTTCAGCTTCAGCATCAGTCCTTCCAATGAATATTCAGGACTCATTTCCTTTAGGATTGACTGATTTGACCTCCTTGTAGTCCAAGGGACTCTCAAGAGTCTTCTCCAACACAACAGTTCAAAAGCATCAATACTTCAGTGCTCAGCTTTCTTTATAGTCCAACTCTCACATCCATACATGACTACTAGAAAAACCATAGCTTTGAGTAGATGGACCTTTGTCGGTAAAGGAATGTCTCTGCTTTTTAAAATGCTAAGTTGATCATAGCTTTTCTTCCAAGGAGCAAGCATCTTTTAACATCATGGCTGCAGTCACCATCTGCAGTGATTTTGGAGCCCAAGAAAAGAAAGTCAATCACTGTTTCCATCGTTTCCCCATTTATTTGCCATGAAGGGATGGGACCTTATGCCATGGACTTTGTTTTTTGAATATTGAGTTTCAAACCAGCTTTTTCACTCTCCTCTTTTACTTTCCTCAAGAGGCTCTTTATTTCTTCTTCGCTTTCTTCCATAAGGGTGGTGTCATCTGCATATCTGAGGTTATTGATATTTCTCCTGGCAGTCTTGATTCCAGCTTGTGATTAATCCAGCCTGGCATTTCACATGATGTACTCTGCATATAAGTTATATAAGCAAGGTGATGATATACACCCTTGACGTGCTCCTTTCCCAATTTGGAATTAGTCTGTTGTTCAACTGCTGTTTCTTGACCTTGACCTTGACCTCTTTTCTTGAGAGGAGATACATATCCTCTCCTAAGTAATTTTCATGTCTTATTTCACTTGATTAAATCCATTGAAAGTATTCAAACTCCTAACCACTAGCCTATGTGCTAATTTGTGCCTTAGCTTCGCCCAGTTAAATGGAATAAGTTTATTTAACCTCTTTGGGCCAGCAAATAGAATTATATCTTTAATTATAGGAATAATAAAGTGATTATATTAACATTTTAATCCTGCTTTTCTGTTCTCCATGTATTTCCCATACAGAAGCTGACCTCTGTAAAATTCTGTAAATTTAACTTTCTGACTGCCAGCCCTTTGGGGCATTGTACATTGATACCCATGACCATTTCTGGCTATTGCTAATGGTATTGCTTGCAGTTAATAGTTATAAGCACTGTCATTACATATTGTATCTGAATGGTGAGGATAATTATGAATTTAATAATACAGTTGACCCTTGAACAAATGCAAGGGTTAGAAGGCCGACTCTCTGTGCAGTTGAAAATTCAAGTATATGACTTATCTGCCCTAAAGGATGCAACCAACCACAGGTGGTGCATTACTGTAGTATTTACTGTTGAAAACAATAAGTGGACCTACACAGTTCAAACTCATATTTTTCAAAGGTCAACTGCATTTTTAATCTCTCCAAGAATGGAAACTCCTTTTATATGAAAGAGTTATTCACTTTCCACATATTTAACTTTAGTACTCGATTGGCACTTATTCTGGAAGTAAGAGAATGCCTGAACATTATCTCAGTACCTCTTACTCCAAATGCTATGTGGTAGATATTATTTATATTTTCAAGTGAAAATTGAGGATCAGAGAGGCTAAATAAATTGTCCAAGGTAAAAAGGAGAGGGCTGGAATTCAGATTCTTGGATCCAGTTTCACTGTTATTTTAAACCTACAACAACAAATAAGGTAGTCACTAACCAAAAATGTAAAGTTTATTTTCTCACTTGTACTAACCACATTTCAAGTGCTCAGTAGTCACAGGGAGCTAGTGGCAACCTTATTGAGACACTGCAGATACAGAATAGTCCATCATTTCAGAAAGTTCTATCACATAATGCTGCTTTAAGTCATAATGTCTCTTTTAGATAGTTGACACATTTCCTCAAAATATATTGCAGTTCTGTTACAAATTATATGGATTTAAATTTTTCCTGTGAAATCTCATTTATGTGAAGTTTCTTCATTTGCAGAGCACCAAGTTAACTTTGATCTGCAAATTAATAATATAGATAAGAGTCAAGGAGACATTATACACTTCAGAGACCAAAGATTTTTAAGCATCATCAAGTAACTCCAGAAGCAGTCACTTAGATATAAGCAACTGATACAATAATTACATATCATTTTTATTTATTCATTAAAACCGGGATCCCCTACAGTAACCTGGTAGGAAATATCATGGTTAGCCTAGTTCTTTTTGCTATTCCAAAATTCTATGTAAAGTCATTTTATACTAATGATTTACCTTCCTCTCTTCCTCTGGATCATTAAGTCAGTAGCATAAAATACTTAAGTCAGTAGCATAAAATACTTTCACCGTGAAATTTTTATTAGCTCAAGATCTAATTTCAAAGCCCTTACTTCTTGCACTGTATCCCAGGACTTCCTGGTGGGCTTGCTCCTATGGACCACTCACAGAGCCTGGTACATAGTAGGGGTTCTATGGAAATCTGTTGATTGATGTGTAGGCCATAAGAGAAGAAAGAAAAATTAATAGAAACAACATAACTGTATGTCGAATATTAAGTCTTTCTTAAATTTTTTATTTTATTATTATTTTTAATTTGGTCACACTGGATCTTAGTTTCGGCATTCAGGTTCTTAGTTATGGCATGTGGGGTCTAGTTCCCCAAACAGATATGGATCCAGGGCCCCTTGCATTGGGAATACAGAGTCCCAACCACTGAACCACTAGGAAATTCCCATATTTGGTCTTTATTTGAAGGAAATTAAACAATTCAGAACCCTCCACATTTCTGAAGTTTAGTTATCTGAACATTTTTTTTTCTGCCATCTTTGAGAGCCAATCTCTGATTCAGGAAAGGCTGAAAAGAGATCTCTTTGCCATTAAACCTTTGGCAACTCTTGTACAATATCTGTAGCAGAGTCAGAACCATTTGAAAGTTCAGCACAAGTGCCAAAAAGAAAACTACCACAACTATCTGAACATTTTTTAAGCCACTTACTTAAAGGGAAAGTAGATATTACATTTTCACTTTTTGTTCCAAAACACAATTAAGCCTTTTTCTTCTTATTCCTCTGTAATTTTTGCACATGAATTCTAATATTACAGGAACAGGTATTGATTTGCACAGCCTTCAGCTAACTCAACAGTCTGTCTCCTTTGCAAACTGTGTGGGAGACTGATCCACAGGTCACATGTCCTCCAAACTCAATTAACAGGTGTCATCACCGCTACAGGCTATTGTGCTGATTGATTGTTCTTCCCCTGAAAGTTGACAGGTGGAGCACATACTCCATTCCTGATACAACTGAATCCGAGTCTCTTGAAGACACTAAAGTCTCTGCCTGAACTGTTGAGTCCCACTCACTGCGGTCCTCTAAAGCAAGCCTTGACTATCAAGCATCTGGGCACTCTCACAGGCTCACCTCAACAGCTCAATTCACACACAGAGTAGATGGGAGTAAGAGGCCGGACTTGGGGGTGTGTGAAACCTGGGCTTCCCTTAGTCTTCCTAGGCTGGAAACTATGGGGAGAAAAGGAATCTTACTGGGGTTTTTTGGTTCTTTCTTCTAAGGGACTTGAAGCCAGCTTTCAAATACCGTGAAGTAAAGAATATACAAGATCTGGCCTAAAATTAGTCTTGCCCCATGCTCACAATGAGACCTCATAATGTGAAAACATACCCTTTATTTCAATCTTGCCCCAGGTATTAGGATATTTTTAAGTTCTCTGTCTTTTCAAAAACTATAAATCACCGCCCGCCCCCCCCCGCCACTTTGTCTCTCTCTGTCTCTGTCTGTCTGCGTCTCCCTCACATACACACACCCATACCATATAGAGAAAGAGAAAAGGAATTTTAGAAATTGGAAAGGATGACCCAGGACAAAAAAGAAACATGTTTCAAATCTGTCTTCCTCATTCCATTGTTGTTGTACAGTCACTAAATATCAATAATGCCAAAGTTGAGAAACCTTCAGTTCAGTTCAGTTCAGTTGCTCAGTCATGTCCGACTCTTTGTGACCCCATGGACTGCAGCATGCCAGGCCTCTCTGTCCTCCACCATCTCCTGGAGATTGCTCAAACTCATGTCCATTGAGTCAGTGATGTCATCCAACCATCTCATCGTTTGTTGTCCCCTTCTCCTCCTACCTCCAATCTTTCCCAGCAACAGCGTCTTTTCCACTGAGCCAGCTCTTCACATTAGGTGGTCAAAGTATTGGAGCTTCAGCTTCAGCCTCATTCCATTAAGATAGAAACAAAAAATATAGAAGAATTTAAACAATTATTTTGAAAGCAAAAACTAGTGTGATTAGAATTTTTAACAATATCATCATATTTCCTAAAAAACCTCAATCTTTTAAGAGTTTGCCCTAAAGAGGGAGGGGGATTCTCTGGTGGTCCAGTGGTTAGGACTCTGTGTTTCCACTGCATGGGACACAGGTTCCATCTCTGGTCAGGGAACTAAGATCTCACAAGCAGCATGACACAGTCAAAATAAAAAAAACTTTGCCCTACAAAAAAACTTTGGGCTTCCCTGGTGGCTCAGACGGTAAAGCATCTGCCTGGAATTCAGGAGACATGGGTTCGATCCCTGGGTCAGGAAGATCCCCTGGAAAAGGAAATGGCAACCCACTCCAGTACTCTTCCCTGAAAAATTCCATGGACTGAGGAGCTTGGTAGGCTACAGTCCATGGGGTCGCAAAGAGTTGGACATGACTGAGCGACTTCACTTCTTCTTTTGCCCTACGTATATATTTTTTGCTCTATATTCTTTGAGAGTAGAGGCTATCACATTTATCTTAGATACCTGGCTCCTGACATACTGTAGATGCTTTGTAAATGTTTGTTGAATGAGTGAAAGAAATTTAAATCGCTGTTTATTCTGTATTCTCCTTGTACGGGGAGAGTCCTGAATTTGTCCATCTAAGGCCATCTAGTAGAATGAGTGAATTTCAACTCAGCCTTTGAATCATAGATCAGTCTTGGGTGAACCAACTTCAACTTGACTCCAGCCTCTAAATTTATTGACATTATTATTATTAACAACAGCAACAAAGACATGATCGCTGTTTATAAGGCATGCATGAGTGCTAAATTGCTTCAGTGTTGTCTGACTCTTTGCGATCCTATGGACTGTAGCCCGCTAGGTTCCTCTGTCCATGGGATTCTCCAGGCAAGAATACTGGAATGGGTTGCCCTTTCCTCCTCCAAGGGATCTTCTGGACCCAGGAATCGAACCCAAGTCTCTTATGTCTCCTTCATTGGCAGGCAAGTTCTTTACCACTAGCGCCACCAGGGAAGCTGTTTTCAAAGCTCTCCACCCTAAATCCTGCCAGATTCTTCGGGTTGCTAGAGGTTTGTGATACCTGAAGACCAGGTGGGACCTGCTTCAGTTCAGTTCAGTTCAGTCGCTCAGTCGTGTCCGACTCTTTGCGACCCCATGAATTGCAGCACGCCAGGCCTCCCTGTCCATCACCATCTCCCGGAGTTCACTCAGACTCACGTCCATCGAGTCCATGATGCCATCCAGCCATCTCATCCTCGGTCGTCCCCTTCTCCTCCCGCCCCCGATCCCTCCCAGCATCAGAGTCTTTTCCAATGAGTCCACTCTTCGCATGAGGTGGCCAAAGTACTGGAGTTTCAGCTTTAGCATCATTCCTTCCAAAGAAATCCCAGGGTTGATCTCCTTCAGAATGGACTGGTTGGATCTCCTTGCAGTCCAAGGGACTCTCAAGAGTCTTCTCCAACACCACAGTTCAAAAGCATCGATTCTTCGGCGCTCAGCTTTCTTCACAGTCCAACTTTCACATCCATACATGACCACAGGAAAAACCATAGCCTTGACTAGGCGGACCTTAGTCGGCAAAGTAATGTCTCTGCTTTTGAATATACTATCCAGGTTGGTCATAACTTTTCTTCCAAGGAGTAAGCGTCTTTTAATTTCATGGCTGCAGTCACCATCTGCAGTGATTTTGGAGCCCAAAAAAATAAAGTCTGACACTGTTTCCACTGTTTCCCCATCTATTTCCCATGAAGTGATGGGACCGGATGCCATGATCTTCGTTTTCTGAATGTTGAGCTTTAAGCCAACTTTTTCGCTCTCCTCCTTCACTTTCATCAAGAGGCTTTTTAGCTCCTCCTCACTTTCTGCCATAAGGGTGGTGTCATCAGCATATCTGAGGTTATTGATATTTCTCCCGGCAATCTTGATTCCAGCTTGTGTTTCTTCCAGTCCAGCGTTTCTCATGATGTACTCTGCATATAAGTTAAATAAGCAGGGAGACAATATACAGCCTTGACGTACTCCTTTTCCTATTTGGAACCAGTCTGTTGTTCCATGTCCAGTTCTAACTGTTGCTTCCTGACCTGCATACAGATTTCTCAAGAGGCAGGTTAGGTGGTCTGGTATTCCCATCTCTTTCAGAATTTTCCACAGTTTATTGTGATCCACACAGTCAAAGGCTTTGGCATAGTCAATAAAGCAGAAATAGATGTTTTTCTGGAACTCTCTTGCTTTTTCCATGATCCAGCGGATGTTGGCAATTTGATCTCTGGTTCCTCTGCCTGTTCTAAAACCAGCTTGAACATCAGGGAGTTCACGGTTCACATATTGCTGAAGCCTGGCTTGGAGAATTTTGAGCATTACTTTACTAGCGTGTGAGATGAGTGCAATTGTGCGGTAGTTTGAGCATTCTTTGGCATTGCCTTTCTTTGGAATTGGAATGAAAACTGACCTTTTCCAGTCCTGTGGCCACTGCTGAGTTTTCCAAATTTGCTGGCATATTGAGTGCAGCACTTTCACAGCATCATCTTCCAGGATTTGAAACAGCTCAACGGGAATTCCATCACCTCCACTAGCTTTGTTCTTAGTGATGCTTTCTAAGGCCCACTTGACTTCACATTCCAAGATGTCTGGCTCTAGATTAGTGATCACATCCTCATGATTATCTGGGTCGTGAAGATCTTTTCTGTACAGTTCTTCTGTGTATTCTTGCCACCTCTTCTTAATATCTTCTGCTTCTGTTAGGTCCATACCATTTCTATCCTTTATCGAGCCCATCTTTGCATGAAATATTCCCTTGGTATCTCCAGTTCTCTTGAAGAGCTCTCTAGTCTTTCCCATTCTGTTGTTTTCCTCTATCTCTTTGCATTGATTGCTGAAGAAGGCTTTCTTATCTCTTCTTGCTATTCTTTGGAACTCTGCATTCAGATGCTTATATCTTTTCGTTTCTCCTTTGCTTTTCGCCTCTCTTCTTTTCAGTGCTATTTGTAAGGCTTCTCCAGACAGCCATTTTGCTTTTTTGCACCTGCTTAGAGATAGCAAAGATGGCAGACTCACTCTCTACAACTTTCTCAGTTGCACAGAGATGGGCAGAGTTGGATAAGCCTTCGAGAGAGATGGCTAAGACTTGTACACAGATTTGCCTCAAAAATGCTTTTCCATATGACTATCACACTTTTCCTTAGGATGACAATTGAAAGGTTTTCTTAAATATCACACATGGAATTCAAGACAAAAATGGAACATTAATCAAAGAGTTTTGTAGGGTTTTCTTCATTATATGAGGTAGGAGAGAGTTATAATCACCAGGAAGCACAGAAGACTTCTTACCCTATACAGTACAGACCAGTGGGTTGATTAACTGAAAAATAAAATGGTTAAAATGGAGACTTGTTTTAAAAAGTGATAAATATATACACTAAATATCTTATGTAAATTTAAAATAAATATGGTATTAAGTTGTTGATGCTTTAATTGGGCCACTGATTAGAGCTCTATGTTTTCTTTATTACATGCATACTTAGTCGCTGAGTCATGTCTGACTCTTTTCAACCCCATAGACTACAGCCTGCCAATCTCCTCTGTCCTTGGAATTTTCCAGGCAAGAATACTGGAGTGGGTTGCCATTTCCTGCTCCAGGGGATCTTCCCCACCCAGGGATCAAACCTATGTCTCCTGCATTGGCAGGCAGATTTCTTACCACTGTGCAGGCATACCTATAGGCAATGTCTCTGGTTTCCATTTTTGGTGAATTCTAAATGAAGTGAAAAGTCTAGAAACTCTGAAAACACTCTGCGTGTGGAATCCTAGATTTGGGGAAATTTTGTCCCTATCTGTTACAGTAGTCTTGTTCTTACCTAATTTAATAACGGTTTATTTTTTATGAGTTTAAAAAATTTTTTATTTATTTTAATTAGAGGCTAAAAATCCCATGACTATCTTTTCTTTATAAAGCATCTGCCTCCAATGAGAGAGACCCAGGTTCGAACCCTGGGTCGGGAAGATCCCCTGGAGAAGGAAATGGTAACCCACTCCAGTATTCTTGCCTGGAGAATCCCATGGATGGAGAAGCCGGGTAGGCTACAGTCCCGGGGTCCCAAAGAGTTGGACACGACTGAGCAACTTCACCTTCACCTTCTCATCATTTATATAACATTTAATTAAATGATATCTTTCCAATCACAAGTACAATGGGCATAAATAGATTTGGGGGAATTTTTAGGTAACTCTTTTTTTAAAAATTATTTATTTATTTAATTATGGTTGCACTGGCTTTAATTATGGTTGTGTGCTGGCTTTGTCTAGTTGCAGTGAGAGGGGGCTGCTCTCTGGTTGTGGTGCACAGGCTTCTCATTGTGGGGGCTTCTTATGTTGTGGAGCACTGGTTCTAGGCTCACGGGCTTCAGGATTTGTGGCTCCCGGGCTGCAGAACTCAGGCTCAGTAGCTGTGGTGCATGGGCTCAGTTGTCCTGCAGCATGGGGGCATGTGGTCTTCCAGACCAGGGATAGCACACGTGTCTCCTGCATTGGCAGGCAGATTCTCCACCACTGGGCCATCAGGGAAGTCCGCTACTGTTCCTTTTTGGGCAAAAAAAATGTTAATACATTGGTAATCAGAGCAGGAAAGAAATCTTTTTGTCCTCTATGTCTCAGATGTACTGCCTTATGAGTACCTACTTTGGGGTAGGCCCTCCAGAGATATAAAGAGACATTCTTTCAAAGATGCAATTTACATTTTAAAGTATAGAAGTCAATTTTTTTTTAGCATATTCACAGGGTCCTGTAACCATGAACACAATTTAATTTTAGAACACTTTCATCATCCCCCAAAAGAAACCCTGAACCCCCAGCACCAGGCAACCATGAATTTACTTTCTGTCCTATGGATTTATGGATTTACCTATCCTAGACATTACAGATAAATGAAATCATACAATATATGTGTTTTTTTGTGTCTGGCTTCTTTCACTTAGCGTATGTTTTCAAGATTTAGTCATGTTGTAGCATATATTGTTGCTCCATTCTTTTTGTGGGCAAATAATATTCCATTGTCGGGGAAGGCAATGGCACCCCACCCCAGTACTCTTGCCTGGAAAATCCAATGGACAGAGTAGCCTGGTGGGCTGCAGTCCATGGGGTCGCTAACAGTCGGACAGACTGAGCGACTTCACTTTCACTTTTCTCTTTCATGCATTGGAGAAGGAAATGGCAACCCACTCCAGTATTCTTGCCTGGAGAATCCCAGGGATGGGGGAGCCTGGTGGGCTGCCGTCTTGTCTCTTATACACATCTAGATGTGTATAAGAGACAGGGGTTAGGGTTAGGGTTTAGGGTTAGGGTT
>SJYX01011714.1:0-29333 GCA_006410675.1 Oreotragus oreotragus
TAAAGAATTTTCTTAAGACAGACCTCCTCAGAGCCTGTGATTCCTATTACATGTTACATGCATTCCTATTATGCATTACTAATTTTCATGTTCCCCAATACTCTTGATCACTGGAAAATTTTAATGGACTGCATCTCATGCCTAGTTACCTGAGGATCACCAGGTTGGCCAATTGCTGCTTTCGTGAAGTGTGTGAAAAAAAAAACACAAAAAAACAAAAAACTGAATTGCAGTTTCTCCTTTAAAGTATTGCCCTCTTTTGATAATATTTAACTCTCTGTGAATTGACATATTATTCTAGTGATTTTCTCTTATACAATTAAGCCCCTTGGCAAACTGACCCGTGGTAAAAGGACCACTTAATCTTCCTTCAGGTAAAAGTAACAATGTACCTTGCACTATAAACAAGTAAGGCAGTAATTATCTCAATGATGTGGATAATTAACATCAAAACAAAAGCAAATGTACTTGAGGGGAAAATTTACAATCACACATTTAAAATTACTTGTGTGTGTTAGTTGCTTACCCATGTCTCTTTGCAACCTAATGATCTGGGGCCTGCCAGGCTCCACTGTCTGTAGAATTCCCCAGGCAAAAATACTGGAGTGGATTGCCATATTCTCCTCCAGAGGATCTTCCTGACCCAGGGGCTGAACCCAGGTCTCCTTCATTGAAGGTAGATGC
The DNA here is from genome assembly GCA_006410675.1 of Oreotragus oreotragus. Classification (NCBI taxonomy): domain Eukaryota; kingdom Metazoa; phylum Chordata; class Mammalia; order Artiodactyla; family Bovidae; genus Oreotragus; species Oreotragus oreotragus. The sequence continues at coordinate 685 of SJYX01011714.1, forward strand.
TATGCTGTCTGAGTCACCAGGGAAGCCGAATTAGTTAAAGGGAGACGGGAGGGAGGTTCAAAAGAGAGGGGATATATGTATACCTATGGCTGATTCATGTTGAGGTTTGACAGAAANGCAAAAATACTGGAGTGGATTGCCATATTCTCCTCCAGAGGATCTTCCTGACCCAGGGGCTGAACCCAGGTCTCCTTCATTGAAGGTAGATGCTATGCTGTCTGAGTCACCAGGGAAGCCGAATTACTTAAAGGGAGACGGGAGGGAGGTTCAAAAGAGAGGGGATATATGTATACCTATGGCTGATTCATGTTGAGGTTTGACAGAAAACAACAAAATTCTGTAAATTAATTATCCTTACACTAAAAAATAAATTTAAAAAAAAATAGACATGTGAGCAAAAAAAAAAATCTAATATAAATTGAGCCAATAATACATAATACCAGGTTTAGGCACATTAATATGATTTATTACACAATTGATAACCCAATTAGATGTAGAAACTACTTTCTATATTTTCTGATTAGTTCTTACATTACTGCTTTGTTCAGTTCTTCCCTTAAGAAAATACAGTTTGCTTCATTTATATTCTTTTAGACATTTTTCCTTCAACTTAAGTAAACATGTTGATCATGTAAAAAGGTGCTAACTCAAAATATATTATTTTCCCAAAGGCTTAAAAATGTGCAGTTTACTTAGTTATTTCATTCATTTAACCTAATACGTGATACAAACATAATTATAATTAATTTGACACACACATACTCCAAAGAGACCATCTAGGATTGTCTCACAAAGGTAAATTCAGTATGTAAAGATCCATAGCCTCAGATTTATAAATCATGCAACTCATTTACTATAACCCCAAATGCCTTCCAATTATCAGAGGAGAGACATCACAGTGTAGTAGAACCTATTCTGATTTTGGAGTCAGACTCCAGTTTAAAACTTTGTCCCTTTGTCCTTCCAACTTCATTTTTTAAGTGGGCAAATGTCTTTTGACAAGTAAACCCTGAGTACTTTGGCACTCGGTATTAAATGAAGTATACAGGAAACTTTATCCCATAATTAGGCAGTAGTACAGATTTCACCTATTTCTCATAAAGTTCCCTCATTGATGGTCTCTAAAATATTCTCTGCGTTCCAAGTTTGTTTCCTTATCCTATTAGTACAATTGAAAACACTATTAATAATATGTATAAATGGAATATGTCCTTGAATACCTTACCTGCTAAGCATATTTAATAATTATAAAATTATTTGTAATGTATAAATAAGATATACACAGTACTTTAAGATAAAAAATAAATAATAAAATCTGAGCATAAGGAAGGTAACAGCTTATCAAACAAGTAGCTGAAATACATATTCAGGAAGTTTTTGCAAAATTACTAAAGTCCTTTTCAACTTGATTGTATCCCTGGTAATGTGTTGCAAAAGAGTGCCAAAGTGTTATCAGTTACCCAAGGAAATAAGCAAATATTCTTTACACTAAAGTCAGGATGCGTGCATGTGTGCACATATGCACACACACACACACACACACACACACACACAAAGAATTTCCCTAAAATCTCAAAAATGGAAAATTAAAATATATTCTATATTTTTAAGGATAAACTTTTTTTATATAAACAGAACTATAATGGCCTCATCTTTATTATTCAATATTTGAACACACTTCTACCATACAAGTAGGTCGAGAGAGGCACATGAAAAATACTAATTCTCATGCTTCATGGAATTTATTATACTGAAAGGTAGAGAATTGAGAGTGATTGCATATAATAGTGTTTGTGCTAGAAACTGAACCTGCTCTAAGAATACCCACCTATCTCTACCTACGCACATATGCAAATGCATGACTTTGTATGTTAATATATGCTAATAATTGAAATAATAAGCTATATACACATTTTCTTGGAATAGTCAGAGAGAAAATTCATTGGAATTTATCGTGGACTACAAATAGCAAGAAACTTTCGGACAGGAAAGTAGTTTTTCCAACGATTATTTTCAATATTTTACGAAGTCATTAACAAAATGGAAATTAATTTTTTTAATGTGAAAGTGTATCATCTGAAATATATGATTCCACAGAAATTTAAATATACCTATATGAGGAATAATGCTATTGTTGGAATTATAAGGTCTCATGTACATTTAAATATACTTACAGACATATCTTATGTATACACAAAAGTACCTAAAGCAGCACTTTTAAAACTTAAGATTATCTAAAAAATGAATTCATAATTACTGACAAGAGAAATTACTTCAACTCTCTATTTTCAAAATTCTATAAATTCTCTCACTAAATGGCTTTTAATGTCACATTTATAATTTTACAGTAAAATTATAACATTGCAAATTTGTTGCTATTGTTAATCTTTTAAAATATTGGCATAGCAAACATTCATGAAGTACCTACATGCCCCAGCAATAAGACAGATGCTATAAATACAATGGTGGACAAGAGAGACAGGTTCTCTATCTTTCAGTAACCCACATTCTGCTAGGAATGAGAGGATTTCAATAATAAACAGGCGTGTGTATACAGACAATTTTTTTTTCATGAATTGCAGATTCATGTAATTCTTCTTTAAAAACATTTATTTTTCTAAATCATCATATTCTACTTTTAATTGAGGTCTTTAAATGTAAGTTTCATCCATTGCTATCTCAGTTTGAAAGAAATTGTCTATTTCTTTACCTATTTCCATAAGTTTCTATCTCTGGTTCTATTTCCACAGATTTAAAATATTATTAGACCACAAAATATACTTCTCCTTGCTTCCACTGAAGCTATTATTAGCCAAATTTTATCTTAATTCCTATTTTGTTACTCCAAACTTCCAGAAACCATTTCTTCTACAATCAGAGCACAAGCTTCACTTCAAAAATACATAAAAGAAAATTGATTTTCATCCTGAAAATGTCAAACTTCTGCCTATAATACTCAGCTATGGTTTTCTGAAACAGCAAAGCTCAAAAAGAGCCATCGATCTGATGGCCCTTTGACACATGATGATGGATTCAATGTGTCTACTACCGTACTGTCAGAATGTCCTCCAAGAGAACGAGACAATCAATGAAGGAAAAAAAATGTAAACTGGCTGAATGCTTGCTTGTTTTAAACAAATTAAAAGAAAAATACTGGTCTTTCACTTCCTCTGGGGAAAGAGTTTTATAAATTCTGTGATNATGTGTCTACTACCGTACTGTCAGAATGTCCTCCAAGAGAACGAGACAATCAATGAAGGAAAAAAAATGTAAACTGGCTGAATGCTTGCTTGTTTTAAACAAATTAAAAGAAAAATACTGGTCTTTCACTTCCTCTGGGGAAAGAGTTTTATAAATTCTGTGATTAACTTGTTTCTCTCTTTCTGGCTTTGATGCATCAGCTAATGCCTAAAAGTTAAACTCTGTATATAGATAATAAACTTAAAATATAGCTGCTATGTATTGTCCTTCTCCAAAAGAGAAGGAAAATATTATGAAATTTTAAGAAAAAACATAAACATTACTCACCCTTGTGTCTTGTCTTTCCCTCATCCAGTGATCCTGGCAACTTCAACTGTGTCTAGTGAATAATACTTCCATTTTCCTATAGGATAGAGTTATTGATCAATGATATATCAAAGCAAAGACTTTATTCAGATACAGAACATAGGAGCAGTTCATTTTCTAATAGATTATACTTAGGTTTACAATGAATTAATGCAAATTCTGACAAGCAAATTGTGCAGTCATAACTTAAGTTTTGGAAGCGTCACACTTCTGATTGAAAACTTCACTCTCAGAATGCATACCAACACAAATGCTCCATAAATGTTCTTTACTTGAAAAACAAAATTTCACTCTCATCTGCAAATTTTATGCCATGTGACCAGAGTCCTAATAAGGAAGCACAGTATTAATTCTCCTTTAGTGACACTAAAAATATGGCTTTTATAGTATGGTAAATAGATGCAGGACAATTAAGAACAACTATATAGATTGAAGATTACTTTTGGGTCTATAGCAATTTTAGTTTTCAGAATGTTAAAGAATACTGTTATTTCCTTTAGGTTCACAAATTTTGTACCTATGCTTTATGTAGATGAAATGGATGATTTTATGTTAATGTAATGAAAAGTCCTAAGACATTTTAGCTGCTGTCATTACTGCTACTAAATTTTAATCTTCCTCAAAACTGAAGACTTTGTTTTAATTATTCATAGTTCTCACAGTTCTGTTAGCACTGCATTGAGTGTATATATATATATATATATGTAGCAGGAAATACAGACACACATAAATGGAAACAGCTATAGTTTGCTTGAAACACCTAAACGTGTTCCCTTGAAATTCTGAAGTAGTTATGAGGTTGACAAATGCTCTTCATTTATAAAGCACAAAAATAATGATTTGTTTCTCAAAACTAAACTTTGCTTGTGAACTACTGAATAAGTAGAGATAAATACATAAAAATTACATTTTAAAATAGTACTTCTAAAATGATCTACATTAAATAGCAGAAGGTAAATAACATGCAAAGGGAGATAATTTTTTATAAAAATTTAGAGCACACAATTGAAATTTTAAAAGTATTGTGTTTACTTGAACATATTAAGATTTGTATCTAAAATAAAAATTAAGAATGCATAAAAATGAATTTTATACCTTTTTAGGAACTAGGGAATATATAACTTTAAGGAAAAAATTAATTAGGACAGTTTCAATTTTTTTTTAAATTAAGCAGTATGTTAATCTATTTTTTCACAATAAATATAAGCTTAACATCAATATATAAAACATATCAGTTGAATCTTTGTAGTCAGATTATATTTGGAGCTTGTTAGGGTCTTCAAAATTTATACCTGCACCTGCCAATCCCACTTTGGTCCCTTGGCAGTATCTGTGACATTTCTGTATAGCTCTATGGCCTCATGGAATGTATTTTGGAAACTCCTGACATAGATAATTTCTTAACAGACTTTAATAAAAACTCTAAAAAGTATATGCCACTTTATCTTTTTTAATGAACAATGACTGTACTAAAAGGACAAACATTATAGTGATCCTTAATGTACATAGGCTTTGAGTACAGTGCCATAGATGAAAAATGACTCAGGTTTTCCCTAGGAAGTTGCTATTCACTTCTGAATAACGCTAAGCCCTCAATTAATCCCAATCTAAATAAATCACATTTCACTGTACTTTGGGTCTATTTGGAAATACAGTGGTGTTTCTCAGAGGTTTCTGAGTAATGATTATACATTATAAAGTATAAAAGAAAGTGAAGGTTTGAAAATTAATATTTAAGGTTGAATGCCTCCAGAATGGAGACATTGAATGAAACAGAAAATTTGAACAATTTTTAGCAAATATAAATTATATATAAAAAATTCAGTTTTATTTGATTGTGTCTATATGTTATCATTATACTTTCAAAGGTCAAATAATTACTTAAAATTTCAATTTAATACTTATATCATCAGTCCTAGTTTTGAGAAGTTATAAATCAGAGCTTATATCCAAAGTGCAGTTTTTAAAAAATATGATTCCTACATTTACTAAAATTAAGAATCATTTATCATGACTACAAAAAACTTTAAAACCTAATTTTCTAGACTGATACTTTGATAATACCTCCTCTAGTGGTCTGTGTTCAGTTCAGTCCAGTCCAGTCACTCAGTCATGTCTGACTCTGCAACACCATGGACTGCAGCACTCCAGGCTTGCCTGTCCATCACCAACTCCCTGAGCTTACTCAAACTCATGTCTGTTGAGTCGGTGATGCCATCCAAACATCTCAACCTTTGTCATCCCATTCTCCTCCTACCTTCAGTCTTTTCCCCAGCATCAAGGTCTTTTCCAGTGAGTTTCCAGTAGCATATTGGAGAGCTACCGACCTGGGGAGTTCATCTTTCAGTGTGCTGTCTTTTTGCCTTTTCATACTGTTCATGGGGTTCTCAAGGCAAGAATACTGAAGTGGTTTGTCATTCCCTTCTTCAATAGACCACATTTTGTCAGAACTCTCTACCATGACCCGTTCATCTTGGGTGGCCCTACACAGCATGGCTCATAGTTTCATCGGGTAAGAAGGCTGTGATCCATGTGATCAGTTTGAATATCTTTCTGTGATTGTGGTTTCCATTCTGTCTGCCACTGATGAATAAGGATAAAAGGCTCAGAGGTCTATGTAGTATCAAGAGTAAACCCAAGCCTTTCTTCCTATTCTGGACTGCCTCAATGATAGCAAGAATAAGTAACATAAGCAGAGACTCCATTTACCACACACAACTTCACACAGCTCTTTGGAAACATGTTATCTAATGAACTCAAACTAATACTAGAATTACTAACTATGAAAATTGTTTGATTTTTAAAGTCTTATTCATGGTTGGCCTCTGTAACATCTGTGATGTAGTAATGCAGTATTCAATCAATGGGATAGTTTAACCACATTTCAGCTCCTAAACAGTGCCAGTAAATAAATGCACAACCATAGACACATTTATGGTGTGATCTAATTAAGCAACCACTCTACCTTGACAATACCTGAATAAGAAAGCTGTTTGATATTTATTAAGGTAAAAGACTGCTATGTTTCAAGAATGGAATTTCAATATCTAAAAACTCCATTCATAATAAAGTGATACTATGAATTCTGAATCCAATGTAAACACTAAAGAAGTTAAAATTGATAAAAATATAAAAGTATGCATTGCTATTATTTCTTTTTTTTATAATCATCACCACTACTCTATCCAGTTTCATAAAATCCCTTCATATTTTAAGTCATGATATAGTAAAGCAGAATCATACAGTAGAAGGAGGATTGTCAGCCCACTTTACTGTTTGGCATTTGACAAAGTTCTCTATCAAACTATGCTCTCGTTTATTGATTTATAAAGTCAGTATGTTGTACCTGACCATTTCTAACATGTCTTACAGATCTGTGATTCAAGACCATGTAGTTTTAAATCAGAAGTGAACACTGGCTTCAACTCAAGAATTAATAGCAATCATTTGATAGTGAACATTTATGTGAATGAGGATTCGATTACTGATCTGGGAAAGGATGCTGCGTTCAGGATGTGGGATGGCTGAGTAGTGGTGATCTGTGTCACAAAATTGTTGCATCTGAAGTGGATTTAACCAGAAAGGAGTTAAAGTAAGACTCTTTCAGTAATAGAAAATATCTCCTTGAATTCAAGTGATAAAACCATTTAAACTGGAGAACTATTTTGAATATTTCACTTCAAATCTTTTAGAGAAGATAACATAAATTCCCCCTGGTTGTCATGAAATAGATTCATGACCATTTTACCTGCTTAAAAACCCAGAGATTCTCAAAAAAAAAAAAAAATCAAAAGTTTTATATTGCATTCATTTTTTCTTAAAAGCCCTTAGAAATTGTAGTTTCAGTGACATAAGAAATAAAAGAAAGATAAACCACCAGACTTCCCTGGGGGCTCAGTGATACAGTATCTGCCTTCAGTGTGGGAGACTGGGGTTCAATCCCTGAGTCAGAGAAGATCCCCTGGGGAAGGGAATGGCAACCCACTCCAGTACTGTTTTCTAGGAGAGTAGCCTAATAGGCTACAGTCCACTCTGACTCCACAGAGTCAGACACAACTTAGAGACTAAAAAACAACAAACAAAGAAATATGTAATAGCTATTGTTAATCAGAAGAATACGTTTATATTTCAAACAAAAACACTAGTATATAATAGAGAAGTTGAATATACCAAAAGAAAATACATTTTTTATGAAAAGAAATTCTTAGTCACTATATTTATCAAGGTCATTTTTAAACCTAGGTAAACATTTAATCAAAATATTATGATTTTTTTTAAATAAAGCAAAAAACATGTTTAAATTAAGGAATGGTCTTTGATTTTTTTAAATAGTTTTAATTTAGGCAAAGATAGGCATAAAATTCTAGAAAAAGCTGTTAAGTGAACAGGGCTTTGTTTGTGAACAAAGCGATTAATATATGACTTTGCAGAAAGGTTAGTGACTATTTTGCATAACAAGATGCTCAATGAATGGCCACTTCAGAGTATTTGGATATTATAAATCATTACAATACCAGTTTGAAATCTAAAAGGCCTTCTAATACTCAGCATGCTACAATAACTCCATGAAATTATTTTTGGCATAGTTCAAGAGTGCACATCTCATCATTAATTTTTCCTACTGAGAAAGCTCACATAGAACTCATCATTTTTTAAATTACATTTTATAGAATATTTATGGTATTGTTAGAACATAACAAAAATTCAAAGGTGCAAAAAAGGAGAGATGGAGTTTATGTACATTAAAATAAAGGCAAGATTTAAACATGTATACTATTAGACATTTTTCTTTTAGATTGTCTTTGCATGAGAGAGCTTTTATTAGAAAAAATTATTGTTTTTTGCAAGATAGAAACTGCTTCACAAATTCTAAAAGCCTTTTGAACACAAAGGTCTACAAAAATGATTTATCTTATGCAAACTTAAGTGAAAGTCAGCTAAGGCATATTTCAGAGATCGCTCAGATTTTATTACATACTTTCTCAGAAAAACAGCCATATTACATTTAACAAATTCTGAGGAAATATAAGAATTCCTGTAGATAACAGATTATGCTTTGTAATTGGCAATTAAAAAAATACTGTAGAATTGTTACATACTTTTTTAAGGTTTTTCTTTACCTCCAGTGGTTCAATGAATCTCTGCATTTAAACTGGCAAAGCCCAAGTAAAACCTTAGTATATTATGGGGGTAAAATGACAAAACTGGAATCAACTTTGCTTCTCTGTTAAAAAGAAAATATGTTTGACTACATGAATGAGACTCTCTACTCTTTTAGGTGTCATACACATCATCAAGCATATTTTCTTTCTGATGCAGACAGCCAACTCATTGGAAAAGACCCTGATGCTGGGAAAGACTGAGGGCAGAGAAGGGGGCAATAGAGGATGAGATGGTTGGATGGCATCACTGATTCAATGGACATGAACTCAGGTAAACTCCAGGAAATAGTGACAGACAGGGAAGCCTGGTGTGCTGCAGTCCATAGGGTCACAAAGAGCTGGACACCACTTGGCAACTAAACAACAATGTGTATGTCTATGTGTATGTAAGGATGTGGGTGAAGGAGACTGCATATTTGAATATCTTTCCTAAGGATTATGATAACCATCCTTTATGGTTATCTTAATAGTAAAGAATAGGCCTACAATACAGGAGACTGGTGTTTGATTCCTGGGTTGGGAAGATCCCCTGGAGAAAGGAATGGCAACCCACTCCAGTATGTTTGCCTGAAGAATTCCATGGACAGTAGAGACTGGTGGGCTACAGTCCATGGGGTCACACACAGTAGTACACAACTGAGTGACTAACCCCTCCACCTTAGGATATATTTTAGTACATTAGGGTATATATTATCCTAATGACTAACAATGCCATCCATTGTTCTCCAACTTTCTGAGATTTAGCTAGTCTCATAACAAAGCATAGCTAAATTCATAGGTAAAAATCATTAAACTAATTAAATAAGGAGGGTGTTAGACTGAGCTTGATACTGCTCTGACTCTGAGGCTGCCTATAAGCAAAACAAAGTCTGCTTCTGTGTATGCCTTGAGGTTATGAAATCAAACCCAAGGATAACCAATCACAAACAGCCAATGAAGCTTTAAGCTATAGCTAATCAATAAAGTCCTTACTTTGAATATGTCTTTTCTCCATAAAATTCTCTCTTCAAACTCCTGTTAGTAGAATGTTCCTAAGAATTTCCAGTTTGGTCTTGCCCTGTTTGAATCAATGAATGCTCATATAAACTTTTAAAAATTTTATTATCCTTTGTTTTATCTTTTTAAGGCTTCCCTGGTAGCTCAGATGGTAAAGCATCTGCCTATGATGTGGGAGACCTGGGTTCGATCCCCGGGTTGGGAAGATTCCCTGGAGAAGAAAATGGTACCCCACTCCAGTACTCTTGCCTGGAAAATCCCATGGAGGGAGGAGCCTGGTAGGCTATAGTCCATGGGGTCACTAAGAGTCCGACACGACTGAGCGACTTCACTTCACTTCACTATCTTTTTAAAAACTCACATGACAGTTTTAAATTTGTATTTTTGAAATAGATAAGTAGTTGAAGGTTTCTAATAAGCTTGGTATTCTTATTGTTTTCTATCCATGTGTGCTGTAGTCGACGGGGTCACAAAGAGTCAGACACCACTTGGCAACTGACCAACAATAATGTATACGTCTATGTGTATGTAAGAATGTGGGTGAAGGATGTGTACGTAAAGATGTGACTGTATATATGAATATCCTTCTTAAAGGATTATGATAACCATCCTTTATGGTTATCTTAACATTAAACAATGTGCCTGCAATACAGGAGACTGGTGTTTGATCCCTAGGTTGGGAAAATCCCAACTTTTATCTATTCTATAATGTTTTACATGTTACCAATATTGTATTGGTTGCATTTTTTTTTGTAAATTTGCTTTCTCAGCTCATAGCATGCCTTTGGAGGTTGCAGAATGCCTCAAAATATGCCACTTTCCAGCTAAAGTCACACACATACAAAAACTACAAATATACAAAGAGCACTCTAAACTTTCTTCTTTTTCTAAAAAGTAGGAGATGAAATTTACATGTGAAAAATATTCTCCCTGTTCCAGGAGAAACATAATATTCTTATTATTAATATCAACAGGAAAGAGAAGCTGAAACCAAGGAAATTCTCTGTACGGTGACATTATTAAAATAATTCTTATTCTCTAAATTATGAATTTGGGGTTAACACAGACATACTACTATATATAATATAGATAACAAGGACCTACTATATGGCATAGGGAACTCTATTCAACATCCTGTAGTAATCTACATGGAAAAGAATCTAAAAAATGAATAAATATATGTATATGTATAACTGAATCAATTTGCTGTTATAACCAAAACTAATATAACATTGTATATCAACTGTAATATAAAATAAAAAAAATTAAAGTTACCAAAAAATCCAGAAAAAAGTAAAGTTTATAATTTGAAAAACAAATTTTTATCTTCATTTAGCCTCTCAACACGGTTTAGGTGGCTCAGGGTAAGAATCCAGCTGCAATGCAGAAAATGTGGGTTCTGTCTCTGGGTCAAGAAGATCCCCTGCAGAAGGAAATGGCAACCCACTCCAGTATTCTTGCCTAGGTAGTGTCATAGACAGAGGAGCCTGGCAGGCTATAGTCAATGGGCTCACAAAAGCATCAGACATGACTGAGCGATGAAACAACAAAATGGCTTTGTTACTTTCACATATGTTTCTCTTTGTTCAACCTTCTATAAAGGCATGTTAAATTTGTGCAGGCACTTTCATCTTATACCATTTGACATAATTATTAAATTATTATACACTGAAAATACTTGCGTTTATTTTTATTCCTTTAAACTGAAAATATATTTAGTGCAGACATCTGATATTCACTTCTATTTATTTTTAAATTAGAAAATTTAAACCAAATTGTCTAATCCACCTGAAATTGATTCTGATATAAAGTGTTAATCAGTCCAAAAGTATGAATTGTTACATTCAAAATTTTATTTCACACTTTGCCATATAGTTTGCAAACTCATCACAGAAATCTTAACATCTAATTTTACAGATACATATTTTGATCTTTGTTTGAAAAGTAGAATTTTATTCTCAAATCTTTACTAATGGAATATTACTGTATAACTACTCTTAACTACAATGTTATTAAATCTACTATAAAATTGATTTTTTTAATTTTAATTTTTATAGAGTACTTTCAGCTTGGTATATAGATGTGAAAGGTGCTAACAATTTGAATTAAATACTGCCAGTCAAAATCTTTAAAATATCTAAATCTCAGGTAAGTTGTGTGGAAGACACAAAGAATCAGAGATGCAAATCCCTGTTCTTGGAAAGTTTACGAGTTGAGGTCAGTAGGTTTTTGCTCACATGTATTATTAATTATAATTTTAGGCAGACTATAATAAATTATCAGAACTTTGTCAACCACTGAAGAGAATCAGGGAGCGGAAAAGACAGGAAGAAGTCCTGAGACATCTTCAAAGAACACTGAGATGTTGGATAGGGCTCTGGCAGTTGATAAATTTCACAAGAGAATTAAAAAGTGAAAAAAGAGGGAAGCAGGATTAATAAATACCCAAAGCAGGGATATATGAGCCCTACAAATAATGTGGTTTCTTTTCAGCTGTACAAGGTGTAGAAATTTTGGGGGACAGATTGTGAAAGGCCTATCTGCAATGCCCCCAAGAGCCTGGATACTGTAATTTTGAGACAGATGTTAAGTTGATAGTTTCCAATAGGAGATAGGTAAGCATTAATCCAGGAAATTAAGCTATTAACACAACTTCATTATTAAAGGGGATGACAGTAGGAGACAATTGCATTCAATCATGCACTTACTTTTTCACCCATTCAGCAGCGATTTATAAGTACCTGCTGTGAACCAAGCATTGTTCAGAGTTTGTACCCATAGAAATTAATAGACTGCAATAACTTGGTAAGATTTATCTGTCATGCATGAGATGTGAAGATATTTTTCTAATATGACAACAACAATTACAAAAACACAAATAAACCATAAAACAGTAGACTGTAAACGTGGGTACACATTTATAAAATTAGTTTCATAGTAAAACATCTTGAAAGTAAATCAAATTCCATGCTGAAAAAAATATGTACAACTAATTTTTCAGTTCCAGGCTTTGAGATGTGAAGATATTTTTCTAATATGACAACAACAATTACAAAAACACAAATAAACCATAAAACAGTAGACTGTAAACGTGGGTACACATTTATAAAATTAGTTTCATAGTAAAACATCTTGAAAGTAAATCAAATTCCATGCTGAAAAAAATATGTACAACTAATTTTTCAGTTCCAGGCTTCATTTCCCAAAAATACCAATAATCCCCATGGATGAATAAGACTACATCATAAACACATGGGCGATTATACAAGTTTTTCTCACCCTGTCTTATAGTATTGATATAATGCCCCTCTCCACCCTTTCCGGGTACGTAACTTTTTTGTTTGTTTTTGGTAAACATTCACATTAGAAGAAATCAACCCTGAATATTTTTTGGACGGACTGATGTTGACTGCGATTATTCAAGTTTTTCTCACCCTGTCTTATAGTATTGATATAATGCCCCTCTCCACCCTTTCCGGGTACTTAACTTTTTTGTTTGTTTTTGGTAAACATGCATATTAGAAGAAGTCAACCCTGAATATTTTTTGGAAGGACTGATGTCGAAGCTAAAGCTCCAATAATTTGGCCATCTGATGTGAAGAACTGGCACATTGGAAAAGAGCCTGATGCTGGGAAAGACTGAAGGCAAAAGAAGGGAGCAGCAGAGGATGAGATGGTTAGGCAACATCACTGACTCAGTTTGAGCAAATTGACATGAATCTGAGCAAACTCTAGGAGATAGTGGAGGACAAAGGAGCCTGAGGTGTTGCAGCTCTTGGGGGGGTCACAAAAAGTCAGACAAGGCTTAGTGACTGAACAATAACAATTCATATAGCAATTATTCTTTTCTAAATTTATGTTAGCCCATGGGAGACTTTCTGTTACTTGGATGTCAATGAAACATTATTGTGTAACTATTCTCAAGTAGTTACATTCTAGTAAGGGGAAACACAGTGAGAAAAAACTATTTATAAACTTGCAAGGAAATTGACTTTTAAGAGATTGTGTCAGAGCCTAAGATAACACTCGGGGAAATGGCACTTATTTTAGACAGTATGACAAGGCAGAGTGATCTGGTGAAGTGATATTTAAACTGAAGCCTAAAATATGTGAAGATGATAGACATTTGAGCAACAATCAGTTCAGGCAACCTGAATAAGATAAGGTAAAACCACGCTGTAAAAAATAAAACCGTCTCAAATGCTATGCTTTATGATTCATTGACTTTTGGTAAGTACATTAAAATAACTGTTTGCTTTTATTTTTAATACTGAAATTTTTTAATCATTTTGAAGGATTGGTTTCAAAAAGAGTTTTACATTCTAGTGTCTTCACAGCTATAGTCTTTGAAACAGAAACCTGATAAGACATGGCTTCTAAAAATGTATTTATAAAAACAAGATAGAAAACAAAAGTTATAACATATATTTCATGTTTTCTTTATATTTCACATGTTTCATGTTTCTTAGCATATATAATACCTTTCTATTCTAGTTATTCATTTTCCATTCTAGTTATTCTATTTCTATTCTAGTTACATTAATTTTGTGTATGCAAGATATTAATAGTTGACATACTGGGTTAATCAGATTCTAGTTTATGATCATTAAACAAATGGGTTTTCCGAAGTAATTTACTGAGTTCCATTTAAACTGTGTTTAATTTACAGGCTTTTATTAAAACATACTAGTTGATTCTTTTCTATTTATGGTGTTACTGTATTATACATCTTAGTTATGTGTTAGGGCAAAATTGGCACCTTGGATCATAATTAGACTAATGCATTTGTCTGTATGTAAATCCTGGTTAACAGGAACTTAATCATTAACCTTTTATATGTGTCAGTATTCAAGGACTAAGTTTATTGACAATAATTATCTGAGAATACAAATATTTTAAAAATTTTAGAACCATTTAAGGTAGCAGGCTAAAATTCAAGGGCGCTGTGTGCTGTGCTTAGCTGCTCAGTCATGTCTGACACTTTGCGACTCCACGGACTGCAGCCCACCAGGCTCATCTGTCCATGGGGATTCTGCAGGCAAGAACACTGGAGTTGGTTGTCACGTCCTCCTTGAGGGGATCTTCCTAACCCAGGGATCGAATCCAGGTCTCCTGCATTGCAGATGGATTCTTACCCACCTAGCCACCAGGGACACCCTACATGAATCTAAATGTTATTATGTGTTATAAATGTATACGGGTCTTTATAAAAAACTCTATACTCCATTTCATGTTGAACCATTTCAGGACAGGTTGGATGAAATTTAGTTTAAAAATTATAAGTTTTGAACCTAAATATTATTGTGAAGTCTCTTTACTTATGAATTTTTTAAAATAAATAGATATTTAAATAGTATTCTATCATTTACAAATTTCAGATGTCATAATAACATTTTTGAAGCAGTATTATTGCATGTATGCCATCTGCCCCTCACTCCTTACTGGACTTAAGTCTACTGTCATGTTACTTTCTTTGGCAGGATTATCCTTTCCTCAGAATTTTTTGGTGAATGAAGGGAGGGTCCAGAGTTTTGGCCTGATCAAGTGGACCTTGTGTAACACACAATCTGGTAAAAAATAATCTTTGTCATTATGAAGTTCAAGCATTTCTCTAGCATGGTGGTACTTATATTGCATGTAGACTCTAAGGAAATTTAGTAACCCTGACATGTGAGATATTTTATTGTTACATATTTAGAAACAAAACAAATTTATACCAATAACAAGCAAATAAAAAGATGATAAAAAATTTAACCTGACTTAGAATGTAAAATTACCTTTTGCTCTACTTCTTTGTATTCACCATCAAGATATACACATACACTTACCACCTAAACACACTCGTACACACACCCTCATATGTACATATCTTTACACAAGCACACAACATACGTTGCTTAATAACAGATTCTTCAATCAGACTATGTGGAATAAATCTTGGTTCTGTCCCTGAATATCTGCAAACTTGGGCAGGTCATTTATCCTCTCTGTCTTCACTTTCATCATCCATAAACATGTCTGTAGAGCTGTGCGATCCACATTGCTGTACAACTAAGTGAATCAGTGTATGGAAATCACCTAGAATGGTGCTTCATAAATAGTAATCTTTAAGCAAATGTTAAATGATATCATTACCACTACTCTTTGAATATATAGCAGCAGAAAAATTCTCAGGAGAGAAAATAGAAGATAACTGGGGTTTTGCTGGGAAGACAAGAATAATTTAAATTTTGTTTGTAGAAATGTATTGCTACATTAGGAAAGTTAGGAAAATCAGGCAGCAAGACTGTGTGACAAAAAGCTGATAAGAGAGGAAGAAAGAGACGAAAAGCGTTATGTTTTTTGTGACTTGAAAGGCAAAGTGAATAGGAACACAGCTGCGAGGCAGGCCCAGGAGGCTGAAGTGTACCTGAAGCATGATGCCAGGAACCCTGAGCCACTGGCTGCAAAGAGCTCAGCATCCTCACGGAGGGACAGAGTGCATACCTGTCATGCTTCCCCAAGTCAGAGAGAGCAGAGGATGGCAGCCCTGGAGGAGGTCAAGCAACAGCTAGAGGGGGACAGCAGAGGCTCCAGGAGAAAGGCCACCTGGACCACTGAAAGGTGCTGGGGGAGAAGGAGGCAGACAACTAGACAGCCTAGTGACGGCAGTACGAACACACTACATGGTGACCACAGCCACTATGGAGTGACCTGGACCTGTCGCGTCTGGCTGCTCGGACAGTGTCCCCTGAGCACAGGGCCAGGGTATGGGTCTAGGGAAGCAGCTTCATCCATGGACGAGCCCAGCTGAGCCTTACCCAGGAGGTTCAAGGGCTCTCTGCTATCCTAGAGGACCTCTTCTCTCCTAGAACCGCCATATGTGCAAACTCAGTTGCAAAAAAAGAGGTCAGTGGCAATATCTGTGAAGGCCCAAGACTCTACCAAGTGCCACTCGTATTGTCCAGAACCAGCTGACAGGTAAAGCAGCTAGGAATATGCCCTGAGAAAAAGCCCTGCCCAGCCGGGATTTGCTTGGACCTGTCCTGTCTCAGCTTGGCTGTTCCCCTAACCACCGGCTCTGAAGTGATCCTGCCATAGCCTCAGGTCCGGATGCTAGGACCTCTCCAGATGGAGCAGGCAGCTAAAAGCTGAACTCTTCTGGGAGGAATTTTCAAAGCCAAGTTTCAGCCCCCTTTCCAAGGGCAGGCTTTTGGGATGGTGCTAATGGTCAGGGAGAATGGGTCCATCTATAACTCTCCAACACATTTCCTGTGGGTGGGGGAAGGTAGTATTAGATCTGCACTCTCTGGAAGAGTTGGAAACCCATGTCACCATGGGTAGAATTCAAAGGCCACTTGCTCCTCTGAAAATGGGGAAGCTAGGGCATTGTGGGTGAGCAGCTCTGGGCTCTTTTTGTTGAGACTTTAGGCTTTTCCCTTCTTCTTGGCCTTTTTTGTCTCCTCAGTTGAAACTGAGGTGGTGGAAGCAGACGCGTTCTGAACAATTTCCCTTTCTCAAACGTGGGGAGCTTTCCCAGGCTTCCACAGATTCCAGACTGTTTAAAAACTACACGTAGTTTTTAAAAGAAAGTGCTATGAACCCTTACAAATTAGCTAAAGAAAAGGAATTAAACTTGAAAATTAACACTAAATCAAACTTTTACATCTCTCTCTTTGAGGGAAAAAAAAGGTACAACAGCAAAATCCAAGGTTTTATTTTTATTTTATTAATTGGAAAAAATGTGATCTATATTCTTAAATGAATGGTTAAGACATTCTTGATATTGAGTGAAGTCTATTACATCTGGGAAGATCACACATTTTGTTTGTTCTGCACAGACCTAGTCCCTTATTTTTCTGATGTCACTTTCTGTTTAGCTTTTGCCCCAGATTTCTCAATAATTAACAAAATGTTACTATTAGTAGACAGATAAAATCATGTCAGGATTACTTTGCTAGATCTCTACTTTGTAACTCCATTGTGAAAACACAAATGGATGAAAAGCAATTTTCTCACCTTATGGTTAAATAAGTAATAAATAAGCTATAAGACACATCTCTTTTCCTGATCCCTTCTAGACAAGGTAACTCCAGCAGTATTTCATAGACAGCACATACAGCCCTCCACTGTTTTAAAAGAACATAGTGATTGACATATTCAAAGCCATCATCTAAGACTGCCCACTTAGTTGACCAGGCAGATGGGGCCATAGTCTCTGCCATAGTCTGTGAGATACTTGAAATCACAAGGCACACATGGTAGTAGGTGGGTTTATTGTGAAAATGAGAGCATTACAGTTTTGGTGGATGTAAAATAAGTATAGGAAATACAGACCCAACAGTCCTGCTATAGAGCATATAGAATAGCCTGACACTTCTTGTAACACAGTACTTGTTGTTTATTATTTGGTATAATCTATAATGAATATTAATTTATTGATTTAGTATTTTAGTGCTTATTTAATTTTAACCATAAACCCTTTCTACAGCAATGAACAGCTGACCCCCCAAAAGTACACGTATACTGCAAAAGTAAAAACTAAAACTTTCAATTCTCGAGAAAACTGGTATTCACATGCAATATTTGTTGTCATTTACTGTAATTTTATCATTGACCACATGCAAAGTAGAAGATAAACTTTCTAAAGAAGCAGTAGCACCAGTCATAGAAGTGACTAGTTGTATTAGTAAGACTATGCCCTAAAACAAATGTTTCAAACATGCAGCAGCATAACGTGCATAAGGTACAGTTACATGTACTTCATGAAGTGCAATATTGTATTCCATTCAAAGCGAGATTATCTACACATTTTTGAAGCTAAACATGTTTCAGCACACTGTCTTTTGCAGTGTGCTTTCATTATGCAGGGCTTCACAGGTGGTACTAGTGATAAAGAACCCATCTGTCAATGCAGGAGACATAAGGAATGTGTGTTCCTCCTGTCGGTCGGGAACATACCCTGGAGAAAGCAATGGCAGCCCACTCTGATATTCTTACCTAGAAACTTCTATGGACAGGGGTGTGTGGTGGGCTATAGTCCATGGGGTCACAAAGAATCAGACGTGACAGAGAGATTAACACTTTCACTTTCATTAAATAAATGTTAGAAATAGAGCCTTTGATGACCAATTTAGGGTCTTAATACTGTATCTTTCTACAAACTAGTGTTCTAAAATACGGTTGCATTTTGTTTAAAAAATATAACCTTGGAATCCTCAATAAAATAATTCAGTGTGTATACCACCAAAAAAAATATCAATTTTGAAGTTTCTAGTGAATTATAATTATTATAAATAAAGACTACATAGAGGAAAAATATATATAAATACAGCCCTACAAATAGGGCTTGTTCAAGCCCTATTAAGGGATTGAACAAGCTAAAAGATAAAGTGAAAAGAGTAAAATTTTATTTTGAAATTCTAGATGAACTCTTTAGAATAACTTATAGAAAAAAATCTTTTTCTTGAGCTCCCATTTTTCAACTGGATAAAATATTTTCTGTACCAAAAAAAAAAAAAAAATTTACAAGTGTTCTCATTTTCTCCAGCTCCTAAGTTTGGCAAAATATTCAATAAACTCACATAAAGAGATAATATATATTGAATTTTGTTACATGAAATATTTTCATGAAGAAATTCTGTACATAAAGGAAAAAAGGGTAGTGTCTGTGAAATTATTTGACTTGAATATTAACACAATTTAATGTAAAAGATTGAACTGAGCTTATTTATTTGGGGCTTACCTTGAAATTTTTAGGGAAAGAATTTCTCAATTACAAGTTAATAGTCTAGACATAAAAGTCAAAGATTTGATAATTTATATTTGTTCATCATTGTCAACTACAAACTGATACTTTCCATAGACACTTGCAGAAGGATTAAATCAGGTGCTGTTGCAGCTGACCCTGAAAGGAGTTCAGAGTGGAGAGCAGAAATGAGGCACTCTGTACTCATCAGAGCGTGGGGGCAGAGGATTGACAAGACAAGTTTTCAGATGGTTAGAGATTTCAGGAGCCAATTTTATGAGCCCAATTCATATATCTTCTTGTATCTAAAAAAGCACTAAAATCCTTGATCGTGATGACTATTCCTTGTGACTTCAGGAGCTTCAGGAGACCACAGAAAATTTCAGCAAAAATATGTGCTTGATTCCATGTATTTCTCCCTTTACCAAAATGACATATATGCTGACATTCCCCACCCCAGCTCCCTCCACCCCTGCCTCTTTGGAGCAGTTTCTCAGAGCTATCTGACATGCTGTCTCCCATGCAGCAGTCCTCATTTGGCCGCAAATAAAACTTAACTCATAATTTTCATATTGTTCATTTTTTTAAGTCAACATTGTGAAATACAACAAGAGAAGACTGAAGGTAAGAAATCTTGCTGTATCAGTCAACAAAGGATGTCACAGTCATCAGAGTTTATAGCCACCACCAAAGGTGAGCTGGTGAGCTCTGATGAAACTCAGGAAGGAAAGAATACCTGCCATCTAGGAGCCTTTGGACACCCTATGGTGAGCCCTGAGGAAACTCAGGATGTGAAAACACAGAATGCTCGCCCCAGGTGAGTGAGGACCACATCAAAGGAATGATTCAGGAGACAATTCTTGTGTTTTCCTATACAAAGAAACGCATTAAATTTCTTAGTTTGAGATATCTGCTTTTCATTAACAATAACTTTTGATATCCAAACTGCTTGGTTTTTTAACAAAACTTCTATAAAACCTGGGTCCTGTCCTTGCCTCCTCAGAGCAGTTCTCTCAAGGTTACTTGAGATGCTACCTCCCTGGCTTAAAGTCTGAAACATTCCTGCCTAATAAAACATAACTCTCTTTTGCCCTACCTCATTACCACATGTAAAATAGATAGCCAGTGGGAATTTGCTGTATGATGTAGGGAGCTGAAATCCAGTGTTCTGTGACAACCTAGAGGGGTGGGATGGGGTGGGAGGTGGGAGAGAGGTTCAAGGGATTTATGTGTATCTATGGCTGATTCCTGTTAATGTATGGCAGAAACCAACACAATATTGTAAAACAATTATCCTCCAATTAAAGGTAAATTAAAAAAAAAAAACACATAACCCTCAACTTTTAGATTGTGGATTTTTTTTTTTAAAGCAACAAGACCATTGTAGTAAATAAATGAAAAATCGTGAGATGATATTGAAAATAATTTTCTCTAGAAAAATACCATAAACATGATTTCGGAGAGATGAGAGACAGAGGGCTAAGGGACAGACTAAAGAACAATTCTTCTGTTATGTTTTTATATGTACATAAACAAAATAAAGATAACCTAATTGTTTTTGCTCCACAGTTGTGAATATATATTCATTTTTAGACAGTTTTATTGTTAAGAAATTCTAAAAGTTTATTCCATAAATTTAATACTGTAAGTATACATGATTGATATATATATAAATAATAATTTTTCTACTATCTTTCACTTTCAGAATTGTACTAGTATGAACAGTATATTATGGGTTCACTTTAACTTAATCATTTGACTGAATAAGCAGCTAATGTAACGCTACCAAAAATGTATTCTTTATGTCTCCACAAATGCCAGTCCATGCTTGCCTGAACTTATTTTGAAAAACAAAAAGCAGTTAAAGCCACAGGAAAAAAAATGACTCATACTATGCAGGCCCACATATTTTCACCAAGAATTATTTAATTTTAATATCGCCTCACATATTTTTCTTCTTGTATATATTCTTATATATGCTCCTTTTTTCCCAGAATAATTTGTAATTAAGTTGCTGACAACACTGCACTTTACCACTAAATCAGAATCAATAGAAGTTATATTATGTATGCTTGAGAACTTTGTGACAGTTAAGACTACATTTTAGTATAGAGTCATTAAAATCACCTCAGCATTAAGACTATAATTAATAAATTGTCATCTGTTTCAGAATGAATACATTAATGAATTTATTTTTGTATATTTCATATACATTTTTTGAGAACCTATTATGCCACTTTCTGTATTTAATAAGTTATGAACATAATAGTCAAAAGCTGTACTCACAAGATAATTAAAATCTATTGAGTTGTGCCTAACAAGAGACAGATTAATAGCATATTTTATGTCATTAAAAGCTTGAAGAAAAAAAAAAAACACCAGGGAAAATTGATAGATTACAACTGGGATACTGTTTTGGATAAGAATATATAATCTAGGTCATTCTTTGGAGTTCTATTTGAACATAAACTTGAAAGATGTGAAAATGTCAGTCATGCGAATATCTGGCAGTCAGATGCTATAGTCTGTGGGAACACAAAGTGCAAAGGCCTTATTGAAGTATAAGTTCTGTTTGATCAAGGAAGAATAAGAGGGTGATGTAGCTTGAAGGCAGAAAATGAACCAGAGAGAAGGAACCACCTAACTGATGATGTCAGAGCAGCTGCCAGGCTGGTTGGAATCACACAAGGCCTTTTAATCACTGTCCAGATTTAGATTCAAGAGCTTGCAAACTATAGCAGGCCAAATAGCCCTCAGACAACTTTACATGGCCTGAGAAGCCAGTAATTTTTTTTGTTGTTGTTGCTGTTTTTGTATTATTACATGTTTGTTAATAAAACATCAAAAATAAAGGAGAAGAACATATAGCAGAGACCATATGTGGAGTGGAGGCTGAAAATATTTACTTTCTGGCCCTTTCTGGAGGAAAAATTGTCAACTCCAGGTTGAAAACCATTAGGATTTGAAAGCAGAGGAGTCACGTACCATGGTCTACGTTTCATAAAGATCACTCTGAGGGGCATGGTGAACATATTCTGCACATGGACAAGAGCAGAAGCGGGAAGATCTATTAAGACGTGATGGCAGTAGTTCGGCCATCAGCCAGTGATAGTCCACGGTTGTAACCTTGAAGCAGCCAAAAATTGCTTAGATTAGAGATATAATTGAAGGTAAAATCAGCAAAGATTGCTGATGGTTTTGTATAGGAGGAAAGAGAACAGTCAGGCATCAATCTTCAAATTGTAGACTGAATTACTGTATGTCAATTTCTTTGAGGTGGAAGACCCATAATTGTACAATTTTTGTTAGTATTCAGGTTTAAAGATGATTTTTTTTTCCTTCCTCTAGAATTAAACTCTTCTCTTCTATTATTTCTTTATGCTTTTTGTTTTTGTTTTTAAAGCTGTTAGAGCAAATGAATGTAGAAAATATTAGCATTTATTAAAGTTATCTTTCTTAATTACTATCTTCAATATATTTCCAATTTAATCAGCAGTTTTTTTCACTGACACCAAATTTCAAAATAACAACTTAAGAGTAGCAAAGGAATTTTGTCAAAAACCTAGAAAAGGACACAGTCATATTCACCTTAAATAAATTTTGTCACTTTCAAGACCCTTACTGAATCTATATTGGAGCTAGAGAACTATTTTTGTTAATGTATATAAGTAGCCTATAAACATTTTCCCATTTTACACAGCTAACCTAAAATAATCATTTCTGCAGTTATGTTAGTCACCATGAAACAATTTACCAAAGTTTTATGGTATCTGTTTTTAATAAAATTAAAGTCCTTTAATAATGGTATCTCCAGTTTTTTGAAAAAATCAGTAGTCTTAGCTATATACACTCTTTCTTTCATTAAGAAAACCTAATTTCTAATGATTTCAATATCTTAATCTAAGCAATGTTTATGGGTTTCAGCCATACAAGAGAATTTATCGAAGGGTATGTAGAGTCAGAAATGACTGAAGTGACTTAGCATAACAAAACAGTACCGAGGATGAGATGGCTGGATGGCATCACGGACTCGATGGATGTGAGTATGAGTGAACTCCGGGAGATTGTGATGAACAGGGAGGCCTGGCGTAGTGTGATTCATGGGGTCGCAAAGAATCGGACAGACCGAGCGACTGAACTGAACGAACTGAAGCGTTAACTAGTCAAAGGAAGATTCGTTTTAATAATTGGTCAAATGTTTTGTAAACTATATATCATATATAGATGTCTAGAATATCATCTACACATCAATAAAGTATTATACAGTAGTATAGATGTTAGAATATTCCTGCATATTTAAAGTGCAAAAAATTTAAGAGAGAAGTAATTTATTGTTCATCAGTGAGACTGATAAAATGCTTGAAACATTTTCAGTGCTGAAAACTCAAGATTTGACCTGGTAGATATAATAGACATTACTCTTTATAGAACAAATGTCTCATAAAATCAAAGTGAATTCTCTAATTTTTTGAGACTAATAAAAATGATCAGCTACAGCCCATTATATTTAATATAACATTTGAATAATCCTGTTGATAATCCTGTTGACTGATACCGTATACCATATCCCTCCTCCAGCAAAGAATATAGTGTTTTCTTTTTAATTAAAATAATATAGTTTTGCCTTTGAGCCAGATTTTTAGTAATTAACAGGTGAACATAGAGATATTAACATATTTTTTGCTGTTTTGGTTCAGACTTACATTAAATGTATCAGAGATTAGAAATTATAATTTTTCATTCACTATAGAAAATTACATCTTTATTATAGTTTAAGAAAACATTTTTATTTTTTAGCATATCCTGTTATTCTAGGTAAAATCACTTTTGCATCTTCAGTCTCACATTTTATCAACTTTTTTATCAACCTTTTTTTTTATCAACTTTTCTGGGTACAGATACATGTATTATTTCCTTAGACATCACCTATTTCTCTGAGTTAACTGTCTACTTCAATATTTCTAATGAATGTAAGGTTCCAAGTATCTTAACACAATTTTTTTCTTTTTATATTTCTAGCATTCCCTCATCATTTTAGGTGACACTTACATTTTATTATGTCAGAAATGTAGTATTTAGGGAACTAAATGACTAGACTAAAGGAGCACCTAGTTTGGTGTCAGATCTAGACTCAAATCTCAACTCTCTAGAGGTATGGCTTGTGCTGTGCTGTGCTTAATCACCCAGTCACGTCCAGCTCTTCGTGACCCCCATGGACTGCAGCCTAACAGGCTCCTCTGTCCATGGGAATTCTCTAGAGTGGGTTGCCATGCCCTCCTCCATGGGATCATCCCAACCCAGGGATTGAGCCCAGGTCTTCCGCACTGCAAGGGGATTCCCTACTGTCTGAGCCACCAGGGAAGTACTATAGAGTTATGATTTACTTGTGTTATTTGATCTCTTTTAAGTTTATTTAGGGATTAAACCCTCTAAAATGAGAATGAGAATGATCATACCATTATGGAATGTTTCCAATAATAAAGGTGGGATCAAGTGGCTAGTTACTGACACATTCCCTGGTGGCCCAGATGGCACAGAATCAACTTGTAATGTGGAGACCCAGGTTCGATCCCTGGGTCAGGAAGATCCCCTGGAGAAAGGATGGCAATCCATTCTAGTATTCTTGCATGAAGAATTCCATAGACAGAGTAGCAAGGTGGGCTACAGTCCTTCTAAAGAGTCGGACACAGGTGAGAGACTAATACACACACACACAAAAAATACATAATCCTGTAAGAAACATTTCCTATTTTTAGGTAGGCTTATTTCTTATATTTCCTTCAAACTCCAACAAAGATACAAAAAGTGCTCTCAAGCCAATAGCGAACGTGTGCAACTTTGCTGAACAATTTTCATGAGGCAGATACTGCATTTTTCTTGTTCTCAGCCTCTCACAACTTGATACTGTGTTTGAACAAGACAGAAAAACCACTGAAAATCTCAAATGTTTTGGATGCTGACAAAGGCAGACTGTTAAAAATCATCTTCAAAGAAATTATCTGCTATCTAACTGTCCTGTATAAAGAAATCTTAATCGGATAAAGGGACAATTTTTCTTCCCTTAATTGTGATGATCTTTGGGTATCCGTTTCAACACCTGAGAAAGAGAGTGGTACAAACACCTTAACTCATTAGCCAGTTTGTGCCACTCAGCACACCTAGGTTTAAATACCAATTCCTCCAGAGACAGGACTTGGATTTTTGAATTCCTCCTTTTTGTCTCGTCAGTTACCAAAACCACTGTAGAACTGTGTAGAGTACCTTTCGTCAGCTGGCTNATTAGCCAGTTTGTGCCACTCAGCACACCTAGGTTTAAATACCAATTCCTCCAGAGACAGGACTTGGATTTTTGAACTCCTCCTTTTTGTCTCGTCAGTTACCAAAACCACTGTAGAACTGTGTAGAGTACCTTTCGTCAGCTGGCTTATGTTATGATCCTATTTATAAGACAAAAAGATTGGTATTTGGCAGGAACGAAAAGGAACTACATTGTCCTAGAAGACAAAATACATCACTCATTCACTTAGGTACAAAGGAATGATTCCTCTCTGAATAGGAATGTCTGGGAAAGCAACTCAGAATGTTTTGCAGTAGCATGTGCTATTTTCTGGGTCAATTCTCTCTTTAATATACTTGGATAAAGTTTTCTTCCCAATTTTCTTTCTAATATTGAAATGTGGAGTTTCAAAGATGAACCCGAAGGAATCACTATAGCACATAATTAATCTTGATATTAAGGTTTTCCTGACCTGCATATTAAAGTAAGGCTTATTTTTTCACTCATCATTTTTCTTGGTAAAAAGCAAAGAAAATCAATTCTGCACCTCATAGATGAAAGAAGAACTCTCTTTCTCTCTTTCCATGCATACACACACATCTGTCTGTTATATATGTGTATGCACATATATGTATATAATGTACATATATAATGTTCATGTATATATATATACACATATATTTAATGTACTATGTGAAGTAAAATACAGGTATGAAAGCAGATAAAATATGCATATTTAGATTGATTTAATCACCCATATTCTCAAAATAACTAACTTCCATTGAAAATGGCAAGACTTTTTTAAAAAGTAAATTTTTCTTCAGAATATTTGGCCTAGATTCTCACAAATTTATTTTCTATTTTGTGTGAAGAAAATCACATTCAACCTGGACTGTACTGAGAGTAATGTGTGGAGCTGTGCTCCACAAAATGCTGCACTGTGTGGCGAGTAGTATCTAACTTTTACATGTCTTGCAGGACTCTCTTTCCCTCAGTTAGGTTAGAAATTCTAGAGAGCCTTATATTAATATTGGAGATTTGCAATTGTAATAAGCACTAATAAAAGAATACAGAATCTAGAAAAAAATTACATGAAACTATAATAAAATGCATGTTTCCTTGGTGGCTCAGTTGGTAAAAAATTGTATCTAACTTTTACATGTCTTGCAGGACTCTCATTCCCTCAGTTAGGTTAGAAATTCTAGAGAGCCTTATATTAATATTGGAGATTTGCAATTGTAATAAGCACTAATAAAAGAATACAGAATCTAGAAAAAAATTACATGAAACTATAATAAAATGCATGTTTCCTTGGTGGCTCAGTTGGTAAAAAATCTGCCTGAAGTGTAGGAGGCCTGGGTTTGATCCCTGGGTCAGGAAGATTCCCTGGAGGAGGAAATGGCAACCCACTCCAGTACTCTTGCCTGGGAGATCCCATAGACAGAGGAACCTGGTGGGTTACAGACCATGGGGTCACAATGAGTTGGTCACAACTGAGCAACTTTCACCGTAATGAAAGTGAAAATGCTCGTTTACTTTAATTTTACCTCGATTTAAAGCTACTATATTTCACAAATACTTATCACAATCACAGCCAAATTTATGTCTCATTATACTTTAAAGTGAGGAGCTACTTCACGTTCAAGGTCAGGAGGGGCAGTTCTGAGGAGATACCCTTCGTCCAAGGTAAAGAGCAGCGGCTGCCCTTTGCTGGAGGAACCGTGAAGAGATACCCCATGTCCAAGGTAAGAGAAACCCAAGTAACACGGTAGGTGTTGTAAGACGCATCAGAGTGCAGACACACAAACCATAATCACAGAGAACTAGTCAATCTAATCACACTAGGACCACAGCCTTGTCTAACTCAATGAAACTAAGCCATGCCATGTGGGGCCACCCAAGAAGGGTAGGTCATGGTGGAGAGGTCTGACAGAATGTGGTCCACTGGAGAAGGGAATGACAAACCACTTCAATATTCTTGCCTTGAGAACCCCATGAACAGTATGAAAAGGAAAAATGATAGGATACTGAAAGAGGAACTCCCCAGGTAGGAAGGTGCCCAATATGCTACTGGAGATCAGTGGAGAAATAGCTCCAGAAATAATGAAGGGATGGAGCCAAAGCAAAACAATACCCAGTTGTGGATGTGACTGGTGTTAGAAGCAAGGTCCAATGCTGTAAAGAGCAATATTGCATAGGAACCTGGAATGTCAGGTCCACGAATCAAGGCAAATTTGAAGTGGTCAAACAGGAGATGACAGGAGTGAACATCAACATTCTAGGAATCAGCAAACTAAAATGGACTAGAATGGGTGAACTCAGATGACCATTATATCTACTCCTGTGGGCAAGAATCCCTTAGAAGAAGTGGAGTAGCCATCATAGACAACAAAAGAGTCCAAAATGCAATACTTGGATGCAATCTCCAAAACGACAGAATGATCTCTGTTCATTTCCAAGGCAAACCATTCAATATAATGGTAATCCAAGTCTATGCCCCAACCAGTAATGCTGAAGAAGCTGAAGTTGAATGCTTCTATGAAGACTACAAGACCTTTTAGAATTAACACCCAAAAAAGATGTCTTCTTCATTATAGGGGACTGAAATGCAAAAGTAGGAAGTCAAGAAACACCTGGAGTAACAGGCAAATTTGGCCTTGGAATACAGAATGAAGCAGGGCAAAAGCTAATAGAGTTTTGCCCAGAAAATGCACTGGTCATAGCAAACACCGTCTTCCAACAACACAAGACAAGACTCTACACATGGACATTACCAGATGGTCAACACTGATATCAGATTGATTATATTCTTTGCAGCCAAAGATGGAGAAGCTCTATACCGTCAGCAAAAACAAGACCAGGAGCAGACTGTGGCTCAGATCATGAACTCCTTATTGCCCAATTCAGACTGAAATTGAAG
>SJYX01011714.1:30709-88513 GCA_006410675.1 Oreotragus oreotragus
CAGAGGAACCAGAGATCAAACTGACAACATCCACTGGATCATAGAAAAAGCAAGAGAGTTCCAGAAAAACACCTATTTCTGCTTTATTGACTATGCCAAAGCCTTTGAAAGTGTGGATCACATTAAACTGTGGAAAATTCTGAAAGATATGGGAATACCAGACCACCAGACCTGCCTCTTGAGAAACCTGTATGGATGTCAGGAAGCAACAGTTAGAACTGGACATGGAACAACAGACTGGTTCCAAATAAGAAAAGGAGTATGTCAAGGCTGTATATTGTCACCTTGCTTATTTAACTTATATTCAGAGTACATCATGAGAAACGCTGGGCTGGAAGAGGCACAAGCTGGAATCAAGATTGCCGGAAGAAATATCAATAACCTCAGACAGGGAGATGACACGACCCTTATGGCAGAAAGTGAAGAGGAACTAAAAAGTCTCTTGATGAAAGTGAAAGAGGAGAGTGAAAACGTTGGCTTAAAGCTCAACATTCAGAAAACGAAGATCATGGCATCTGGTACCATCACTTCATGGGAAATAGATGGGGAAACAGTGTCAGACTTTATTTTTTTGGGGTCCAAAATCATTGCAGATGGTGATTTCAGCCATAAAATTAAAAGATGATTACTCCTTGGAAGGATAGCATATTCAAAAGCAGAGACAGTACTTTGCCGACTAAGGTCCGTCTAGTCAAGGCTATGGTTTTTCTAATGGTCATGTATGGATGTGAAAGTTGGACTGTGATGAAAGCTGAGCACTGAAGAATTGATGCTTTTCAACTGTGGTGTTGGAGAAGACTCTTGAGAGTCCCTTGGATTGCAAGGAGATCCAACCAGTCCATTCTAAAGGAGATCAGTCCTGGGTGTTCTTTGGAATGACTGATACTAAAGCTGAAATTCCAATACTCTGGCCACCTCATGCAAAGAGTTGACTCATTGGAAAAGACACTGATGCTGGGAGGGATTGTGGACAGGAGGAGAAGGAGACGACAGAGAATGAGATGGCTTGATGGCGTCACCAACTCAATGGACATGAGTTTGGGTGAGCTTCAGGAGTTGGTGGTGGACAGGGAGGCCTGGCATGCTGTGCTTCATGGGGCTGCAAAGAGTCGGACACAATTGAGTGCCTGCACTGAACTGAGCTAATATTTTAGAAAATCTACAGATAATTATGTTAAAACTAAAGAAGAAAGTTATGAGATGATTCTAATTAATAAATACATTTGTATATTTTTTTGAAAAATAAAT
Source organism: Oreotragus oreotragus (assembly GCA_006410675.1). Lineage (NCBI taxonomy): Eukaryota > Metazoa > Chordata > Mammalia > Artiodactyla > Bovidae > Oreotragus > Oreotragus oreotragus. The sequence goes on from SJYX01011714.1 coordinate 31,958, forward strand.
ATACCCTGTTGTTGTTCAGTTACTTAGTTGTGTCTATTTGCTACCCCATGGGCTACAGCACCCAGGCTCCCCTGTCCTTCACCCTCCAGGAGCTTGCTCAAACCCATGTCCATTGACTCAATGATGCCACAAACCAACACATCCTCTGTCATCCCATCCTCCTTCTGCCTTCAATCTTTCCCAATATCAAGGTCTTTTTTAATGAGTCAGTTCCTCAAATCAGGTGGCCAAAGTATTGGAGCTTCAGCTTAAGCATCAGTCCTTCTAATGAATCTTCAGAATTGATTTCCTCTAGGATTGACTGTTTTGATCTCCTTGCAGTCAAGGAACTTTGAAGAGTCTTCTCCAACACCACAGTTCACAAGCATCAATTATTCTGCATTCAGCCTTCTTTGTGGTCCAACTCTCACATCCATGTATGACTACTGGAAAAAACATAGCTTTTACTATACAGAGTTCTTTTGGCAGTGTAGTATCTCTGCTTTTTAATACATTGTGTAGGTTTGCATAGCTTTACTTCCAAGGAGCAAGTGTCTTTTAATTTTGTGGCAGCAGTCACCATCAGCAGTGATTTTGTAATCCCCCCAAAATAAACTCTGTCACTGTTTTCATTGTTTCCTCATGTATTTACCATGAAGTGATGGGACTAGATGCCATGATCTTAGTTTTTTGAATGTTGAGCTATAAGCCAGCCTTTTCACTCTTCTACTCTACAAGGCAAATGTACCCTACAAGACATTTACTCGGCTAGCCAAAAATTTTGCTCAGGCTTTTCCATAACATCTTATGGAAAAACTTGAATGAATTTATTGGCTAACTTAATATATAGTGAGGCTTATTTTATAGACTATTCAGGGAACAGTATCAACTTCCTTCATCATTTTTTTCATAGATGTAAAATAAGAAATGTAAGGTTTAATTTACATCTAAATTAATAATTCAATAAAGCAAATTGCCATTCACAGAGTTAATGTAATTTATCTTTGACAGATGATGTTTTTTCACCTATATAAATTTCATAAATTTCTCAGGCGTTTAGGAATTCAGAAAATTTGTCTTGCCTGCTCATGAAACAAACTTTAAGTAGCTGTTTGTATACATAGAAATTCAGCCAACTTATTTTCACGCTTTTTTCTTTTTAATCTATCATATATGTCCTTGAGGCAAACACAAACATATTGAAAATTGTATTGCAACTTGATACACAATTAAGTAAATTATGGGGTTTTCTAAATGGTATTCATAAATAGTTGAACACTACTGAGCAACTGAACAACAACAACAAAATGGTATTACTATAAGCCAATATCCCCAGTGTTGAAAAATTAACTAAATAATGTTAATCCTAGTCAACATGTGCTGCATGTGTGATTATAGTGAGCCAGGCACTCGGCTAAGATAAAAATAGACATACTCATTTCTGCATCGGTACTGTTACTTTCACCATTTTATAGATGATGAAAATGAAGTTTAGAGGAGTTAAAATATTATCATCTTGCCCAAGGCCTTATATTTGCAGAGCAGTGATTTGAACTATGATCTTATACTGCCTGCTATCATGATTCACTGCCCTATTTCTTCATTCCTTAATAAGTCATGACATTCATACCTCCCAATGGCTTTAATAACTAATATTTTCTCCCCATCATTCTTTTCTCACAGGCCAAAAATATGGTAGATATGTTGATAAATAACATTTACGTGATCCTTCTTGTTGTTCAGTCACCAGTCGTGTCTGACTCTTTGTGACCCCAGATACCAAAGTGCTGAAAATAATGTTATGGGTGGGTGAGCTAGTATTTACAAATTTTACAGGTAAAGAGACTGAGACAATGGCAAAATAAAATTTCCCTTAAATTGCAAACAAGAAAGTGATGAAATCATAATATATGAACGTAGGAAGGCTTGCTTCAAAAAATATGTGCCCTCAATCATCAGTGAACTTGCTTTCAAAGCAAAGATGCATATGACAGCCCTTGTTCTCAACTAGGTTATTATTACAATGGAGGAGTAACACACTTACACGTGAAAAATAACTAGCATATAAGCTAAACTTGATGCCTCACAAAATAATAGTGCACATGGGAAGTGCTACTGTAATTTAGAACTGGAAAATTTCTTTCTCTTTTTTTGCTTCCTCAAAGGTTCCATCTCACCTTATTTATACCTCCGCATCCAATTCAACATAAGCTAAAAATACTCAACTTGTACTATATATGAACTAATTGTTATTACTGTTCTTGTTCAATCCCTCAGCCCTATCCGACTCTGCCACCCCATAGACTGCAGCATGCCAGGCTTCCCTGTCTCTCACAACCTTCTGGAGTTTGCTCAAACTTATGTCCATTCAGTCAGTGCTGCCACGCAACCATCTCGTCATTTGTTGTCCCCTTCTCCTCCTGCCTTCAGTCTTTCCCAGCACCAGGGTCTTTCCTAATGAGTTAGCTCTTCTTATCAAGCGGCCAAAGTATTTGAGCTTCAGCTTTAGCATAAACTATTTGGGTTTCAGCTATTCAATCTGCTCTGTCTAGCAGTAATTTAATCACATGCACAAGCCATAGGGTAAGATTTTATTTTGTAGCTTATAAATGTAGAAAAGAGACATATATGCNTTTCAGCTATTCAATCTGCTCTGTCTAGCAGTAATTTAATCACATGCACAAGCCATAGGGTAAGATTTTATTTTGTAGCTTATAAATGTAGAAAAGAGACATATATGCATGATGGCTGTAAGAAAAATTTACACCTGATAGTAAGTAAACTGTCACAAATAAAAATTACCAAATATAACATTTCTGTATCAGAAAATGCACTCTAGAAATATTCATGACTTTCATAGAAAATGATATTTAGTTTCTTTTTATTATTTTATTATACAATAAGAAGAAATGCAGTTTTAAGTATTACTTCATTCCTTTTTCATTTTTCTTCATCATATGAAAATAATGCAACTCAACTGCTGGCTCAACTACATAGACATAGAATTAAAAGTTACAGAATATCACTGAAACAAAAGAAAAATCATTCTTATTTTTTTAGGCCCTTAGCCTTGGATGTTAATGTCCAATAGCTCCTTCTTAGTTTTGATGTCTGTACATTTTTAATCTCTGAAGTGTGATGGTACCTTTTCTTTTTTTGCTTCATTTCTCTCACCTCTGATTTGTTTGGTATTCAATTGTGATATTTAGATATTCAGTGCTTATCTGACCTCCTCTGCAGGTTTATCCCATTTTCTTCATGTCAGGGCTATATCTTCCACACTTGAATTACCTAAGTATAAAGTATTGCTAACTCAAAATCAATGTTAAGATGTAACTAATTTTTTTCTCTAAACTAACTTTGATGGGGCTTAAACCAAACCTTTATCTTGTAGTGTGTCCCTAACTTGAACTTTTCCTTCACAGATCACTGCCTTGTGATAAAGGGGCTTGCATAGTTCAATGAAACTATGAGCTATGGTATGCAGGGCCACCCAAGATGGATGGGTGATAGAAGAGAGTTCTGATAAAACATGATCCACTGAAGAAGAGAATGGCAAACTACCCCAGTATACTTGCCATGAGAAACATGAACTGCATAAAAGGGCAAAAAGATATGACACCAAAAGATGAGTCCCCCAGGTCTGAAGGTGTCCAATATGCTACTGGGGAAGAATGGAGAATTACCAATAGCCCCAGAATGAAGGGAGCATCTGGGCCAAAGTATGTAAGATGCTCAGTTGTGGATGTGTCCGGTGATGAAAGTAAAATCTAGTGCTGCAAAGAACAGTATTGTATAGCAACCTGGAATATTATGTCCATGAATCAAGGAAAATTATATGTGGCTAAGCCAGTGATAATAAAATAAACATCAATATTTCAAGAATCCATGAACTAAAATGGACAGGAATGGGAAAATTTAATTCAGATGATCATTATATCTACTACTGTGGGCAAGAATCCCTTAGATGAAACGGAGTAGCCCTTATAATCAACAAAAAATTCTGAAATACAGTACTGGTATGCAAACTCAAAAATGACAGAATGATTTCAATTCATTTCCAAAGCAAGCCATTCAACATCACAGCAATCCAAGTTTATGCCCTTACCACTGATGCCAAAGAAGCTGAAGTTGATCAGTTCTATAAAGACCTGTAAGACCTCCCAGCACTAATACATAAAAATTAAAAAGATGTTCTATTCATCATTGCAGATTGGAATGCAAAAGTAGGATGTTAGGATATATCTGGAATAACAGGCAAGTTTGGCCTTGGAGAACAAATTGAAGCAGGGCAAATGTTAATTGAATTCTGCCATGAGAATGCACTAGAAAATATCTCTTGTCAACAACACAAGAGGCAAGTTTACACATGGATATCACCAAATTATCAATATTGAAATAAAATTGATTATATTTTTTGTAGCCAACGTTGGAGAAGCTGTACACAGTCAGCAGAAACAAGACTTGGATCTGACTGTAGATCAGATCATCAGCTTCTCATAGCAAAATTCAGGCATAAACTAAGGAAAATTAGGTAAAAAAGTAGGCCAGCCAAGTAGGACTTAAATAAAATACTGTATGAATTTGCAGTAGAGGTAACAAATAGATTCAGAGGACTAGATCTGATTAACAGTTTACGTGAAGAACCATGGACAGAGATCCATAGTATTGTACAGAAGGCAGTGAGCAAACCATCCCAAAGAAAAAGAAAAGCAAGAAGGCAAACTGGTTATCTGAGGAGGCTTTACAAATAGTGGAGGAACAAAGAGAAGCAAAAAGCAAGGGAGAGAGGGAAAGGTACATCCAATTAAACACAGAGTTCCAAAAAGTAGCTAGAAAGGACAAGAAGGCCTTTTTCAATGAACAATGCTTCATAATAGAAGAAAGGAACAAAAGAGGAAAAACTAGAGATCCCTTGAGGAAAATTGGAAACATCAAGGGAGCGTTCCGCCCAAAAATGGGCAAAATAAAGGATAAAAATGGTAGAGACCTAGTAGATGCTGAAGAGATCAAGAAGAGATGGAAAGAATACATGGAAGAANAACAAAAGAGGAAAAACTAGAGATCCCTTGAGGAAAATTGGAAACATCAAGGGAGCGTTCCGCCCAAAAATGGGCAAAATAAAGGATAAAAATGGTAGAGACCTAGTAGATGCTGAAGAGATCAAGAAGAGATGGAAAGAATACATGGAAGAACTGTATAAAAAAGATCTTCATGAGCTGGATTACTACGATGATGTGGTTAGTCACCCAGAGCCAGACATTCTGGAGTATGAAGTTAAGTGGGCCTTAAGAAGGACTGCTGTTAATAAAGCTAGTGGATGCTATGAAATTCCAGCAGAACTATTCAGATCTCTAAAGGAGGATGCCATCAAGGTTTTGCATTCATTATGTCAGCAAATCTGGCAGACCCAACAATGGCCACAGGACTGGCAAAGGTCAATCCTCATTGAAGTTAAGTGGGCCTTAAGAAGGACTGCTGTTAATAAAGCTAGTGGATGCTATGAAATTCCAGCAGAACTATTCAGATCTCTAAAGGAGGATGCCATCAAGGTTTTGCATTCATTATGTCAGCAAATCTGGCAGACCCAACAATGGCCACAGGACTGGCAAAGGTCAATCCTCATCCCAATTCCCAAGAAGGGTAGTACCAAAGAATGTGCTAACCATTCACCTAACCCATGCTAGTAAGTTCATACTTAAAATCCTGCATGCTAGGCTTCAGCATTATGGGAACCAATAACTTACAGATGTCCAAGCTGTGTTTAGAAAAGGAAGAGGATCTAGAGATCAAATTGCCAACATTCACTGGATTAAGAGAAAGCAAGGAAATTTTAGAAAAAAAATCTATCTCTGTTTCATTGATTACACTAAAGCCTTTGACTGTGTGGATCATGAAAAACTGTGGAAAGCTCTTAGAGAGGTGGGAAGAGCAGACCATCTTTCCTGTCTCCTGAGAACCTGTATTTAGGTCAAGAAGCAACAGTGAGAATCCTGAATAGAACAACAGATTGGTTCAAGATTGAGAAAGGAGTATAACAGGGCTGTTTGCTGTCACTCTGTTTGTTTAACCTATATGCTGAGCACATCATGAGAAATGCTGGGCTGGATGAGTTACAACCTGGAATCAAGATATGTGAAAGAAGTATCAACAACCCCAGATATGCCAATGATACCACCCTAATGGCAGAAAGCAAAGAGGAGCTAAAGAGCTTCTTGATGAGGGTGAAGGGAGAGTAGAAGAGCCAGCTTAGGACTAAATATTAAAAAAANTGAGCACATCATGAGAAATGCTGGGCTGGATGAGTTACAACCTGGAATCAAGATATGTGAAAGAAGTATCAACAACCCCAGATATGCCAATGATACCACCCTAATGGCAGAAAGCAAAGAGGAGCTAAAGAGCTTCTTGATGAGGGTGAAGGGAGAGTAGAAGAGCCAGCTTAGGACTAAATATTAAAAAATAATAATAATAATATCATGGCATCTGGCCCCATTACTGTATGGAAAATAGAAGGGGAGAAGGGGAAAAGGTGGAAGTAGTGATGGATTTCTTCTTCTTGGGATCCAAAATCAATACAGACTGTGACTTCAACCATGAAATCAGAAGACAGTTGCTTCTTGGCAGGAAAGCAGTGACAAACCTAGACAGTGTGTTGAAAAGCAAAGATATTACTCTGCTGACAAAGGTCTATATAGTCAAGGCTTTGGTCTTCCCAATAGTCATGTATGGTTGTGAGAACTGGGCCATAAAGAAGGCAGCAGACCAAAGAATTGATGCCCTTCAACTGTGGTACTGGAGAAGACTTCTGAAAGTCCTTTGGACAGCAAGGAGATCAAATCAGTCTTAAGGGAGATCAGCCCTGAATTTTCACTAGAAGGACTGATGCTGAAGCTCCAGTATTTTGGTCATCTAATGCACAAAGTTGACTCATTGGAAAAGTTCCTGATGCTGGGACAGATTGAGTGCAGAAGGAAAAGAGGGTGTCAGAGGATGACATGGCTGGATGGCATTACTGATGCAATGAACATGAACTTGAGCAAACTTCAGGAGATGGTGAGGGACAGGGAAGCCTGGCATGCTGCAGTCCATGTGGTCTCAAAGAGTTGGACATGACTAGGTGACTAACAGTAACAATAACAACCTGAACTTATCCCATTACCTTGTTTCAAAAGTAAGTCCTATTTTCTCTTTCAGAGTACCTTTCAGGTTATTTCTTTCTTCTTTGTATTTAATGCCTTCAAGTAAGTTCATAGCCTCACAAATTCTCTCCATTACAACAGGCTCCTGGCTATAACCATAGGTTCAACATGGAACAATCATAATGACACAAAGACAGTGTATATTTAATTTCTAAGTATAAAGTTCATGGTAAAATGCAATTAAATTATATACTGTTAAAAATACCAAAGTATAACATTAAAGAAAATCTTTAATGATGTGAGAATTGGACTATAAAGAAGGCTGAGTGCCAAAGAATTGATACTTTTGAACTGTGGTGCTGGAGANATAGGTTCAACATGGAACAATCATAATGACACAAAGACAGTGTATATTTAATTTCTAAGTATAAAGTTCATGGTAAAATGCAATTAAATTATATACTGTTAAAAATACCAAAGTATAACATTAAAGAAAATCTTTAATGATGTGAGAATTGGACTATAAAGAAGGCTGAGTGCCAAAGAATTGATACTTTTGAACTGTGGTGCTGGAGAAGACTCTAGAGAGTCCCCTGGACAGCAAGGAGAACAAGCCAGTCAATCTTAAAGGAAATCAACGCTGACTATTCATTGGCAGGACTGATGCTGAAGCACTAATACTTGGCCACCTGACGTGAAGAGTTGACTCATTGGAGAGGACCCTGATGCTGGGGAAGATTGAGGGCAAGAAGAGGAGAGGGTAACAGAAGATGAGATGGTTGGATAGCGTCACTGACTCAATGAATGTGGGTTTAAGCAAGCTCTGGGGAATAGTGAAGGACAGGGAAGCCTGGTGTCCTGCAGTTCATGGGGTCATAAAGAGTTGGACACAACTTAGTGACAGAACATCAACAACAATCTTTTAGTGCTTCCATAAGCCATATAAATTTATTGTCTGAGAAAAGTAGTGTTGGTATATATTTTAAAAAGCTTTGATTTTAATAGTGAGCTCCTACCAAAATATACCTTTATCAATTATATTGATTATGGGTATATTAAATCATGAGGATGCTTTTATAGAGAAAACAATGACAGATGGACAGAAATAGCTGCCTTGAATTTTAAAAGAATATTAATAAGAACACTATGTCATAGTGATCTTTGAGAAAGAAATAAGAAAATTATTATTCATACTCAAGTAATTCTACAGCTCTTTGTCTATATTTTTATTTGTAACTGTGATTCTTTTTCCATCCAAGAATGTTTAAGTAGTCACTCTGAAATTTCTATCTCTTCTTTTACTACATAAGCCACTTACCTAAGCAAAAAGAATAACTATTTCTCAGAGACCAAGTTAAAGCAAAGTAATTCAGCTTAAATTCTTTCCAGCTACCTATCTTCCTCCGTTTAAAACTTTTCAAAAAAAATTAAGATATCAGAAGTATCAATCTCTACCATTTTCTGATCAGGTGAGATAAGAACTTTTCTTCTTAAAAATTAAGAGAAAATATTTAAACTGCAAACCAACTTTTAATAATTATGAAATTCTGTCTCTTCTTACTCTTTAAATAGCATCCTTTTCCCTAAATCACACTATTCACAACTTACAGAGGGAAGAGAGAAAGGCCAGGAAGACTAGGTTAACTTTGCTACTAACTGCTATGCAATTCTCTAAGAATCATGGCTCTTCAATAATTGTACTGTAAGTTGCAGATAAAGTTGAGTTTTTATAGATGGACTGTTGTATACAAAGTATCTTTTCTTCTAAATGAAAAGTTCTATATTGAGATAACTTATATTCACAGGTTATTGGAAATTGTATAGAGATCCAGTGCACCCTTTACAGTTTCCNGTAAGTTGCAGATAAAGTTGAGTTTTTATAGATGGACTGTTGTATACAAAGTATCTTTTCTTCTAAATGAAAAGTTCTATATTGAGATAACTTATATTTACAGGTTATTAGAAATGATATAGAGATCCAGTGCACCCTTTACAGTTTCCCCAACAGTGATATCTTATAAATCTATAGTGTAATATCACATTCTCACATTTGACATTGTCAAGGCAAAGAACATGTCTTTTGAATTTTTTAAATGTCATGATGTTAATACATTGAGTTTTGATTCTAGGTTCCCAGACAAAATTATCATTAAAAGCCTTTATCCATTGCTGTTGCTGTTGTTTAGTTGCTAAGTTGTGTCTGACTCTGCATCCCCATGGACTGCAGCTTGCCAGGCTCCACTGTCTATGGGATTTTCCAGGCGAGATTAGGGGCTGCAGAGTAAATGATGTAGAAAGGGCAAATACTTTCCCCCATCTACTTCTACAAACTGAAGAGCCTAATTAGCTAGTGTTTATTCCTAGAAATTACATTATCTCCTTGAAATATCATCTTCTTTATAATTGGCATTCCAGTGTGGTATAATTATCAGGCACCTTTCTTAAGCATCTAACATTTGAATATACCTGTTGACTTTATGATATCAATCATATGTCAAATGTTTCAAAATTCTCTAAAATTGATGACTATTATATGGAAATTATGACAAATTTTAGAAGATAACAAATTCACTTTAGTGCACTTCTTTCTTTTAAGGGTGAATATAACAGATTGTGGTTCTTACAGCATTGCCTAGAAGATATCTCATTTCAAGATAACGTCTTATTTATCTATTAGTTGCCACAGTGGAGATATAAGGACCATGTTTCATATGTCATCTTGGATTGGTTTTAAGAACAAAGCCTCTCAGTGTAACTTAATAGGTCATACCTTCTGAAAATTATTACAAATCTCATATACTTAAAATACTTTGGACAAGTGAAAAATGGAATGTTTTTTATTGGCTAAAGAACTGTCATCTCTGTAGTATACTGATTATGTGATTTTTTTTTTAGTAATTTTACTTTGATAAAATATAAAGTTTATCATTTTAGCCACTTTTATATGTATAGTTCAGTGGTATTGACTCTGCACACACTATCTTGCAAACTTCACCACCATCCATCTTTAGAATTTTTGCATCTTCCCGAACTGAAACTCCATGATCATTAAACAGAAAATTCCCCCTCCCACTCCCATAGCCTTTGTCAAATGCTGTTCTATTAAATACTCTCTATCTCTAGGAATTTGACTACTGTTAAGTGTAATACTTCATGTAAGCAGATCATATAGTATTTATCTTTCTGTGACTGACATAGGAACTTGTAGAGGTGAGAGACATGCCTATTACCTTGGTTATGCTAATAAATTCATGGATGCAAACATAGCTCCCAAATCATAAAATTGTATACATTAAACCTGTGCAGTGTTGCATATCAATTATACCTCAATAAAGTTGTTTTAAAAACTGGAATATCATTCAGCCTAAATGATTCTGACATATAACATGGATGAAACTTGATGACAGTATACTAACTATGTGGTTTTGCAGAAAAATAAAGAACATTTATTCTGATATGGATATTTCTCAGTGTGCATCCACACACAGCTGATGCTCATTGATGAAATTCCAACGATAGGTGGAAGTGTGAGGAAAATAAAGATTAGCAACTGAGTTACACACAAAGTGAAAAATATTAACTGAAAGACTTTTCCTTCCTTTTTAGATTATGATTTCAACTTTTTTGGTGGAAAATGCATGTTTGTTTTATATGCAATGAGAACTTACTAGATCAGTTTGCTTGTGTGCTTTTCAGTGTCCTTATTTGGCATAACAAAAGCTTAGCTCTCCTGTATTAAGCATTTTGTCACCCCTTCTCCCACCAGACAGAAAATTCTGAAACCAACGGCTTTCAGTCATTTTCTTGAAAGATCTCGTAGAATCAAACGTATCACTGGAAATTTCAACCAATTATATAAAGTGTGTTCCTTCCTGCAGATAACACTTAGTCTATAGCTGAGCTATTTGTTGAGCTGGGGATAGAGAATTTTTGAAGAGATGAAAACTACCAATTGATGCAGTTCCTAGAAGCCATCATTGCCAAGGGCTACTGTCACTTTTGAAGTAGATACTGGAAACTACTGACATTTGAAGTTACCCCAAGTCATCATTAACTACCCCCTGAATGGGGTGAATGAAAAAAGCAGCCCCAGGGATGAACTTTCACCAGGATTTGCTGCTGGAGTAGAGGCAGCAAATAAAAAGTAGGGTGCTTCTCACCCTTCCGTCACCCATGGCAGATATTGCTAATTTTTAAAACACTTCTTCCTGCTAAGTACAAATAAGACTTCAGAATTTATTTTAATGAGAGTCACTAAAAATCGATTGGGAATAACAGCAAAGATGAGCACTATTTTCTATTACAGACCCAGGACTGTGCCAATAACTAACCTATTGCCATCTTACTTCACACTGTTTATACATTTCTTCGTGATACTGTCTCTGGAACTCCATAAACCACATTTTTGCTCACTTATTGACTCCATCTCTTGAACAGGGAGGAAAAAGGGAGAAGACAAGGCTGAAAGAGACAAAAGGGCACTCTCCCTGTTTGTTTTCTGTTCTCACCCATGGCCCTTTGCCTAACAATGCTACCAATAGCTCCCAGTCCCTCCTAACAGCCCCCTTTTAATCTTTTTTATTATTTTTTTTTATTTTTACTTTATTTTACTTTGCAGTACTGTATTGGTTTTGGCATACATTGATATGAATCCGCCACGGGTGTACATGAACTCCCAAACATGTTTATTGACTCCATCTCTTGAACAGGGAGGAAAAAGGGAGAAGACAAGGCTGAAAGAGACAAAAGGGCACTCTCCCTGTTTGTTTTCTGTTCTCACCCATGGCCCTTTGCCTAACAATGCTACCAATAGCTCCCAGTCCCTCCTAACAGCCCCCTTTTAATCTTTTTTATTATTTTTTTTTATTTTTACTTTATTTTACTTTGCAGTACTGTATTGGTTTTGGCATACATTGATATGAATCCGCCACGGGTGTACATGAACTCCCAAACATGAACCCCCCTCCCACCTCCCACCCCGCATCATCCTTCCGGATCATCCCCATGCAACAGCCCCAAGCATCCTGCATCCTGCATCGAACATAGACTGGCTATTCGTTTCTTACATGATAGTATACATATTTCAATGCTATTCTCACAAATCATCCCACCCTCTCCCTCTCCCTCTCCCTCAGAGTCCAAAAGTCCACTCTACACCTCTGTGTCTCTTTTGCTGTCTTGCATACAGGGTCCTCATTACCATTTAATCTTATTAACATTTTTTTCCCCAACACTCACAAAACCAGTCTTATCACACATTTGTCAAACACTGACACAGCACGCCCTGGGCATCCTCCCCAAAGAACAGTCTGGGTTCTAGTCCTTCAGGGCTCCTTCTAGAATCTAAAACACATCAAACTGCTTCCCTTCTCAAAATAATGAGTTTCAGTTCTTCAGACTTTGTTTTCTAAGTTTCCAAAGTCTATAGTTCCTTCCACTTTAATTTGTGCCCTCAGCCTTAGGGTGATAGCTTATTCTTGAATTACTGATTCTTCTTATAATTATAGTAACATTATTATTAATTGAGATATTTTAACATGTCAGTTGCTCTTACTCATTTACTAAGTCACAGCCAACTCTTTGAAACCCCAGGGACAGCAGAAAACCAGGTTCCTCTGTACTTCACCATCTCCTAGAGTTTGCTCAAATTCATGTTCAGTGTGTTGGTGATGCTATGTATCTCATCCTCTGCAACCCCCTTCTCCTTTTCCCTTGAATCTCTTCCAGCATCAGGTCTTTTCCAATGAGCTGCCTCTTCACATCAGATTGCCAAGGTACTGGAGTTTCACCTTCAGCAACAGTCCTTCCATTGAATATTTAGGATTGACTGGTTGGATCCCCTTGCCATCCAAGGGACTCTCTAGAATCTTCCCTAGCACCATAGTTCAAAAGCATCAGTTCTTCAGTGCTCAGCCTTCTTTATGGTCCAACTCTCACAACCACACATGACTACTGGAAAAAATATAGCTTTGGCTATACAGAACTTTGTTGGCAAAGTGATGTCTCTGCTCTTTAATATGTGTCTAGATCGTCATAACTTTTCTTCCAAGGAGCAAGTGTCATTGAATTTCATGGCTGCAGTTAATGTCTGCAGTGATTTTGGAGCCCAAGAAAATAAAGTATGTCACTGCTTCTACTTCTTCCCCTTCTATTTGCCCATGAAGTGATGGGACCAGATGCCATAATTTTGGCTATTTGAATGTTGAGTTTCAAGCCAGCTTTTCCACTCTCTTTCACCATCACCAAGAGACTCTCCTTAGTTCCTATTCACTTTCTGCCAGTAGAGTAGTGTCATCTGCATATCTGAGGTTGTTGATAGTTCTCCCAGCAATCTTGATTTCTGCTTGTGAGTCATCCTAAATATAATACATTTGTACAATCACAAAAACAACAGAATGGTCTTGGTTTATTTTCAAGGCAAACCATTCAACACCACAGTAATCCAAGTCTGTGCCCCCACAACTGATGCTGAAGAAGCTGAACTGAATTAGTTCTATGAAGAAGACCTGCAACACCTTCTAGAGCTAACAGCAATAACATTTTTTTTTTAAGTGTCTTTTTCCTCACAGGGGATTAGAATGTAAAATTAGGAAGTCAAGAGATACCCAGAATAATAGTCAAGTTTGGCCTTGGAGTACAAAATGAAGCAGGCAGGACAAAGGTTAACAGAGTTTTGTCAAGAGAAAATACTGGTCATAGCACACACACTTTCCAACAACACAGGAAACGGTTCTACACATGGACCTCCACAAATGATCTATACCAAAATCAGATTGATTATATTATTTGAAGCTGAAGATGAAGAAGATTTTTATAGTCAGCAAAAACAAGACCTGGTGTTGACAGTGTCTCAGTTCATCAACTCCTTGTTGCAAACCAGGCTTAAACTGAAGAAAGTAGGGAAAACCACTAGGCCATTCAAGTATGACCTAAATGAATCTCTTATGACTATATAGTGAGGGTGACACGTAGATTGAAGGGATTAGATACGATAGACAGAGTGCCTATAGAACTATGCACAGAGGTTTGTAACACTGTACAGAAGGCAGTGACCAAAACCATTCCAAAGATGTGTCAGCTAGTATATGAATCTCGTATTTGCATATATACACATACATACACACACTTAGTCCTCAAAACAATGCTAAGTCCTTACCATTTTGGAAAGAAATCTAACTTCCTAAGTGGTAAGTCCTATTATTATTTAAACTTTTAAAATAAAGGAACAAGAAGATTCTTGACTTGCCAGTGGTGGACTGTAAGTCACAGAGAATCAACATTAGGAATAGCAGTAGGAAATGCTAGAAAGTGAAAGCTTCTCTGCTCAGATATTTGTAGACTTTTCTCTCACCCCAGAATCACCCTCTGGCCAAAACAACTGTTGGGTGAGATAGAAGCCATGATCTTTTCAATATCTTTCTTATTGAATAGATAGAGATACATACATCTTCAAAAATACTAAATAAATTGGATATTTCAGTACCTTTGAAAGAAACATAATGTTTACTGAAGAGAATAACAGAACTTAAAGATGAAATCTACATTTAATATACAAAAAACATAAGGGTTTTCCTCAAGTGCAACCAACTGAGTTCTTAACCAAGAAGTTCCCAAAACTTCTCATTTTAAGAATCTTCTGTTATTTGGTATAGCTCTAAAAATGAATTTGCTGATAAAATGGAATATATTTAAGAATAAAAGAGTATATATATATATTTTTTTTTACAAGGCAGTCTAGTGGTTAAGACTCTGTGCTTCCACTACAGGGATTCAGTCCCTGGTTGGGGAGCTAAGATCCTGCATGCCCTGTAGCATGGATAAAAAAAGAAATAAGAGATCCAATTCAAAAAATAAATTTTAAAAACTATCCATTGGATCTCAAAAATAAAATGATACTTTGAAAATCCTTTATTATTCATCCTTTTATACTTACAAATGATTTGGTGTCTTCAATTAGTAGTTATTTAAGGAGACTACCATATATTTACTTTGACAGTATAAGATCAAATTAATCAAGGATGCTAGGGAAAGGGATCAATCCAAGGTCCAGAAGTTCCAGTTTAAGCTCTAGTAAAAGTACCGATTTTTGAAAAGTTGATGAGATTCTCACTTCAGAGAGTAAACTCAATCATAAATACACATCTTTTCCTAGATCTCAAATTTTACTGCATAGTATCACTGTGTATCTTTTAATAGCATGGTAATATAAATGTTTATTGAGCCCTCAGATGGTGGTAGTTGTGCTGAGCATGAATCAACTTCTTTAATTTTTAAAATTCTGTGAGGTGTAGATACTATGACATACAAATTTTATATAGTAAGGAAACTAAGGTTTAGAAAATGTAAAATCTCTCAAGAGCTTAAGAATAATCAAATCAGTGAAATTAAAGCTGTTTGGAAAAAAAGCTGTCTGACTGCCACAAATACTACTTCTCTTTGCAAATAACTGTTATTAGATTAAATCCTACCAACATTTTTAGTAATTACAATGCCAACAGATTTCCTATAGAAATTAGTACAGAAATCTTTCTGCTTGAAAACTTCCCTTTGTCCTCTTTCTGGATATAGCAGTTGAAAGAACAGACTTTTCAGATATTCTCAGATCTTATTTTCAAGCAAGAAATCCATTCAGGACCAATGTTAAAAGGTGCAATTTCAAGAATCAATGCAAAGCAAGAAAAGATACAAAAATTTTTTTTTTTTTTTAAGCTTCAAAAACTTATAGAGTGAAAAAAAAAAATCTGATCCACTCAGTGTGAAACACTATTTTCAAAACTTGTTTGATAAAGTACAACAACTGTCTGAGAGAACAGAAACCTAGAGTACTCTGAACTCTCAATTAGAGCAATTATAAGCCACTCCTTTGGAAGCGGAATCTTCCAGTACCTGGAGAGCTGAGATTTACAAGAAGTCAAGGCTCAGAGTCCATACCACCCTCAGCACTGGTTGGTTTTGGGTTGTTGATCAGATAAGTAATAAGATTATGTAGGTATTTTTAAGGCAATTATTTGAGGCAGTTTGACTGGAGGAACAAGAGACTAGGGTCAGCACAACTAACATCTTAGGAATAGCAAGGTCAAGGAAATGGAGATATGATGAAGGCAGTGGCAGTGGGAATGGTCTGAAAAGAAAAGATGGGAGATAACTTGCAGGAGGAAATGGAAGTCATTTGTGAATAATTGGTTACAAGAGATGAGAGCTTGGAATTAAACAGGATGCATATTTCAAAAGAGTAGAGTACTCCTACACACATAGAAATAGAATTTAGGAAAAGTCAGTAAACAAACTCTAATTGATTAGTCACTGAGAGGTAAAACATGCTGCTTTTTTGAATAGGAAATTATATTCTTTGAAATATAATCTGGACTTCCAACAATATACAGAAAAACTATACAAAAAAAAAAATCTTCATGAACCAGATAATCACAATGCTGAGATCACTAACATAGAGCCAGACATTCTGGAATGTGAAGTCAAGTAGGCCCAGGAAGTATCACTATGAACAAAACTGGTGGAGGTGATGGAACTCCAGTTGAGCTATTTCAAATCCTAAAAGATGATGTTGTGAAAGTGCTGCATTCAATATGCCAGCATATTTGGAAACCTCAGCAGTGATCACAGGACTGGAAAAGATCAGTTTTCATTCCAATCCCTAAGAAAGGCAATGCCAAAGATTGCTCAAACAGCTTACAACTGCACTCATCTCACACACTAGTAAAGTAATTCTCAAAATTCTCCAAGCCAGGCTTCAGCAATACGTGAACCATGAAATTTCAGATGTTCAATATGGATTTATAAAAGGCAGAGGAACCAGAGATTAAACTGCTAACATCTGTTGGATCATGGAAAAAGCAAGAGAGTTCCAGAAAAACATCTATTTCTGCTTTATTGACTATGTCAAAGCCTTTGACTGTGTGGATCACAATAAACTGTGGAAAATTCTGAGAGAGATGGGAATACCAGACCACCTGACCTGCCTCTTGAGAAATCTGGATGCAGGTCAGGAAGCAACAGTTAGAACTGGACATGGAACAACAGACTGGTTCCAAATAGGAAAAGGAGTATGTCAAGGCTGTATTTTGTCACCCTGCTTATTTAACTTATATGCAGTGTACATCGTGAGAAACATTTGGCTGGATTAAGCACAAGCTGGAATCAAGATTGCTGGGAGAAATATCAATAATCTCAGATGTGCAGATGATACCACCTGTCATCAAAGTGAAGAACTAAAGAGCCTCTTGATGAAGGTAAGAGAGGAGAGTAAAAAAGTTGGCTTAAAGCTCAACATTCAGAAAACTAAGATCATGGCATCTGGTCCCATCACTTCATGGCAAATCGATTGGGAAACTGTGGAAACAGTGACAGATGTTATTTTCTTGGGCTCCAAAATCACTGCAGATGGTGACTGCAGCCATGAAATTAAAAGACGCTTACTCCTTGGAAGGAAAGTTATGACCAACCTATTGCTACTGCTGCTAAGTCGCTTCAGTCGTGTCCGACTCTGTGCGACCCCATAGACAGCAGCCCACCAGGCTCCCCCGTCTCTGGGATTCTATAGGCCAGAACACTGGAGTGGGCTGCCATTTCCTTCTCCAATGCATGAAAGTGAAAAGTCAAAGTGAAGTCGCTCAGTCGTGTCCGACTCTTCATGACCCCATGGACTGCAGCCTACCAGGCTCCTCCATTCATGGGATTTTCCAGGCAAGAGTTCTAGAGTGGGGTGCCATTGCCTTCCTCAACCTAGAGAATATTAAAAAGCAGAGACGTTACTTTGCCAACAAAGGTCCATCTAGTCAAGGATATGGTTATTCCAGTAGTCATGTATGGATGGGAGAGTTGGACTATAAAGAAAGCTGAGTACTGAAGAATTGATGGTTTTGAACTATGGTGTTAGAGAAGACTCTTTAGAGTCTCTTGGACTGCTAGGAGGTCCAACCAGTCCATCCTAAAGGAAATCAGTTCTGAATATTCATTGGAAGGACTGATGGTGAAGCTGAAACTCTGATATTTGGCCATCTGATGCAAAGAGCTGACTCATTCGAAAAGACCCTGATCCTGGGAAGGACTGAGGGCGGGAGGAGACAGGGATGACAGAGGATGAGATGGTTGGATGGCATCACTGACTCGATGGACATGAGTTTGAGTAAACTCTGGGAGTTGGTAATGGACAGGGAGGGCTGGAGTGCTGCAGTCCACGGGGTCACAAAGATTCGGACATGACTGAGCAACNCCCTGATCCTGGGAAGGACTGAGGGCGGGAGGAGACAGGGATGACAGAGGATGAGATGGTTGGATGGCATCACTGACTCGATGGACATGAGTTTGAGTAAACTCTGGGAGTTGGTAATGGACAGGGAGGGCTGGAGTGCTGCAGTCCACGGGGTCACAAAGATTCGGACATGACTGAGCAACTGAACTGAACTGGACTTCCAGTGGAGAGAAAAGCAAGAATAACTTCTGAAGTGAATAATTCATATGCATATATAATGAGAAAGAAATTCACATATGGCTACTGATTTAGTGTAGGTGTTTGGTTAACAGTTCACTACTGATTATTTTTCTTCTCTTTCTTTCTACCAATGTATGCTTTGGAATGAATGGCTTTTTAATATATTTGCAAATAATTATAAATATTTATAAATAGCAGTGACCAAATATTAACATTTTAAACTTAAAACTCTTAACCAAGAAGTCAAGGAAACAGGTAACTATTAAATGTATCATAGTCAAAATGGCTTCAGAGGAACAATGGCTACTGCAAATGAATCCATAAGAAAAACTTACATAAGATGTTAAGTTAGAATGGGTTTATTTACAGAATGATGTGTATAATCAGGAATGATATGCAAAATACTTAACGCTGAAATGACCAAAGAGAATGCATGTACATGCCAATGTACATGTCACTCAGGCATGACAGTTTAAAAGCTAGTCAGGGGCATCCCAGTGGTGAGGAATTTGTTGTTTAGTCACTAAATTATGTCTGATACTTTTGCAACCCCAGAAACTGTAGCTTGCAGGGCTCCTATATCAATGGGATTACCCAGGCAAGAATATTGGAGTGGGTTGCTATTTGCTTCTCCAGGGGGATCTTCCCAAACCAGCATCTCCTGTATGGCAGGTGGATTCTTTACCACTGAGCCACCAGAGAAGCCTGGTGAGGAACTTAGTTTTTTTTCTAAACTTCTAAACTATGGCAAAATGATTGGATTGAATATATGTTTATGCGTTTTACACACAGATACATAGATATGTGAACAAACATATCCGTAGAGAGGGTGATAGTAGCTGTTTTGTCTTGGTGATTTATGATGAACATGCATAAATTACTCTGAAAACTTGCTATGACTCAAAAACTATGTCAACTAGATATTGGCTTATGTAACTCATGGGTAAGAAGAGGATACCCTCCAGTTTCCTTGACAGAAGAAACCGCTGATAAAACTCATGTAGTATCACCATGAAGCATCCAGTACTTCATGTGAAGTATCAACAAGAAGTGTTGCCACTGCTGGGCATAACATAAACAGTTTAAGGACTCTGTATACATCAACTAAATCAACAATTTCATATAACTTTCATAGAACTACACAGGGAAATTCTTTTAAAGCTTTCCAAGGAGGTATGTTTACCTTGATCAGATAAGTATTAGTTGTTCCCTGAATGTTTGCTAGAAGGTTCCACTAAAACACTTCTTATGATATACTTTTATCTAAAAATTTCAAATCACAAATTAAACTTTTGGCAATGTTTATAAACTCTTTCATAATTTCTAAATAACATTTAGTTTTTAAAAGTTTAATATTTTATGAACTTGTACAATTTTCAATGCCTGAATTATTGACAAAAATAACTTTTTATGGTATTTCAAAATATTTTAAAATCTAAATATGTATTTGATCCCTATTAAGTCTCCTTTTCCATTCCTAATATTGTTTAGTTACTGTATCTTCAGTCTCTTTTCTCCCTGTGATCAATTTTGCAAAGTGTTTAGTATTCTTCTTCATTTTTGCTATGCAAAGTCTTTTAGGTATACAGAAATTCTTTATTATATAATATTTAATTTTCTTAGCTTCCATCTTATATTCCTTTTTTTATGCTATCTTATTTTGTTGATCCTTTTATATTTTCATTAATTGACTGTATACTTTCAACTTTCAGTATTTTATTTTCAATATAAATATTAAATACTAAATCAACTTAAAAATACCAGTTTAAGTATATTGCATTAATTTTGACATGTGGTGTTCTCATATTTCAATTTTAAATATTATGGACTTTCAACTATGTTCTTTGTGATCCCATGGTCTGGAACCTTCCAGGTTTTCTGTCCATGGAATTTCCCAGGCAAGAAAACTGGAGTGAGTTGCCATTTCCTACTCCAGGGGATCTTCCCAACCCAGAGATCAAACCCGCATCTCTTGCATCTCCTGCATTGGCAGGTGAATTCTCTACCACTGAACCATCTGGGAAGCCCTACGTGGTATATGTGTGAATGCCAATTGTTTTCTTCAGTAGGTCTTATGAGGCAGCAGTGAAAAGCCCTAGGTCAGGAAGCAAGAGGTATAACTGCCCAAGTCCACTGTCAAATGTTCACAAGTTACATCTGTTAGAACGTGGCTGAAGCCCAGATATTTCGGTTATAATCAGCCCTCAAATGGCTGAAGCTGAGGCTAAGAGATTTGAAGTGGTGCATCAAAGTCCAAAACAACTGCTAAATGACTCATTTGTTTTCTTATGTTTAATCAGGAGCCTACTTAAATCAAAGATATCAATTACAAAAAGATGACAATTTGCTAATATTGATGTTATGATAGTTACATCATTTATGTGTAAAGATGTGGCAAATAATCAATACTAATTGAGTCTAAAGGTAGATTATTAGTATATAAGACTCACACAATAATATAATTTGATATGTTATGAAGCAGAAGCTTGTGCACTTAATTGAGGACTAAGACAGATTACAAAAGTGAAAGTGTTAGTCTGTCAGCCTTGTGTGACTCTTTGACCTATGCACTATAGCCCTCCAGTCTCCTCTGCTCATGGAATTCTCCAGGTAAGAATACTGGAAAGTGAAACTGAAAGTCCTTCAGTTGTGTCCCACTCTTTGAGACCCTGTGGGTTATACAGTCCATGGAATTCTCCAGGCCAGAATACTGGAAAGTGAAAGTGAAAGTGAAGTCGCTCAGTCATGTCCGACCCTTTGCGACCCCATGGACTGTAGCCTACCAGGCTCCTCCCTCCATGGGATTCTCCAGGCAAGAGTACTGGAGTGGGTTGCCATTTCCTTCTCCAGGGGATCTTCCCGACCCAGGAATCGAGCCCGGGTCTCCTGCATTCCAGGCAGATGCTTTAACCTTTGAGTGGAGTGGGTAGCTTTTCCTTTCTCTGGAGGATCTTGCCAACTCAGGGATCGAACCCAGGTCTCCTGCATTGCAGGCAGATTCTTTACCAGCTGAGCCACAATGGAAGTCCAAGAATATCAGAATGGGTTGCCTTTTCCTTCTCCAGCGGATCTTCCCAACCCAGGAATTGAACCAGGGTCTCCTGCACTGAAGGCAGATTCTTTATCAGCCGAGCCACCAGGGGAGCCTCAAGAATACTGGAGTGGTTAGTTATTCCTTTCTCCAGGGGATCTTCCCAACCCAGGAATGGAATCCGGGTCTCCCATCTGAGCCACCAGGGAACCATTTTGAGACACAGTGTGAAGCCCTCCTCAAAGTAATAGCCTTTCTACATATTTTGTGTTTTACAGACTTTATTTAGTTTATAATTTGCTTAAAATAAAAGATCAACTTAAACCCACTTTTATTCCCATACAATTTGTTTTTCTTCTACAATTTATACGGGTACTTTTTTAAGAATGAGAGAACAGAGGTGAAGGAAAAAATAATGGAGAGAGAGAAAGAGAAATTGCAAATTCTTGCTTGGGATTTTTTTTCTTGGAAAAAGTGTTAAATGTGAAATAGCACCATGAAACACTTCACAGTCCATTCACTTTCTTCTGGAAAATAATAGCTGGATTGAAATGAATACTTTAGAAGATATTTCATTTCTTGGCATTTAAAATCAATAGTTTTCTCACTGTCATGAATATTTGGGAGAGAAGCTGGGGCCTCTATTTTTGTTCATTGTAATTGTGGCTCCACTGTGGGTGAAGATGGAACACCTTTCTCTCATTATTAAGAGCTTAGTAACCCTGAGCTAAAGGCTGTGATTCTTCATGTCAACACTGTGGTGGCAAATAAGAATTCTCATTTAGTTTCTAGTAACCTCATTTGTCAAAAAGACTGCATTTCAAGTGTATATAGATTTAAGGCAAACAAAAATGAGACCGCTTAATGCTTCTATGTTCATAAATTGCATTCATCAATTAGAGAAAAGTTAAACTAAGGAAAGCTTAACTGTACAGACTACTAATTTCAAATTTTATTTTTAAAATATGTGTGAAGTTAATTTAATTTTCAAATTGATTTTCCATTAGTGATAGTGTCAACGTGCTGCTGATGTAGAAGAGCACTTATAAGAACCACGTTCCCAGTGAGGGAAATTTTAAATTCCCGAAACTTTACTGTGAATGTGAGAGTGAAAATAACATTAGCAGAATGTTCTGCATGGCAGTTTAGAAAGATATTTTAAAGTAAAAGCTTTGAAATTGTTCTTGTCTTCCTTTATTCTTTCAATTTTAGCCTGATTTGACCAAGAATAAAAAAGTGGGCGGTGTCATGTTTTGAGAAACTTTAACACTGTCTCCATCTTGAGGTGAGGAGCCTTTCAAGCCAAATGACTGAACCCCTCTGAGAAGGAGAAGCACCTCTGTCACTTGGTGCCTCAAATAAACTCCAGGCTCCTCACTAATACAACCACGTGACATAGACTTGTGTGGCTTTATAAACCGTTTCTGAGTTCAGATCATGCTCCATCATTTCCCATTAGCTTGCCTATCACCCAAAAAGGCTGAACTATAGCTTCACATTTAGAATCTGATGCAATTAAAAATTCAACAAAACCAAGAACTTGTTAATGACAAAACAAACCCAGTGACACATTATGGTGACAGCTCTCACCACACCCCTACTGTGCTGCTTTCTCTTCTATCTGAATCACTGAAACAGTAAATAATACTCTTTTGAAGATCATAGAAATTCATAGACAAGTTGTCATCAGCATCATTTCTTTATGTCATTTCAGCACACAGAGGTTTCTTATATTCTCAGAATCTACCAGACTGAGCTAATATTACCTAACTTTCCATCAATATCCAATTGATTTTTCCCAGTTCCTGATCAATATTTTTTTCATTTTTTTCACCAACCGATTGATCTAAGTTATGCTTCAAACGTGTATATTTGCATAACAGTATGCAACAGGCAAAGCAGTGAAAAAAATTACAATCTTAAAATTTCTCTAGTATGCATTCCACTAGCTGTTTTAAACACTGTATTTTATTGTCCAGATAGCTGAGAAAATCTGCAAATATTTTTCTCTAACACCATTATTGGACACATACGAATTTATACAGCAAGTAAAATGTTATTTCTCCAACTTTTCATATTATTATTTTACAGAGAATGAAAAGTTTAATCCAATCAGATTAGAATTTATAGCTCAAAATCTATTATATCTTGCAAAAAATGCTGAATCTAGCTATGAATGAGCATTAGCACATCATTTGCTATCATGGAAAGAATTTCTATGATCCAGTCTCAAACTTCAGCATATATATAAAACTTCAGGTTATATGTAAAAGTATCCATATTTTGCTTCTGGAATGAGGCCCAAGAACCACCATTTTTATTAGCCACCTGTGGGTTATGGGAGTTAGAAAACCCTTGGAAGAAGTATCACTTTGATTAGATTTATACTGTATTCTATCTTCTTTGAATTTTTTTCCAGCTTCATTGATTAGTAATTGACAAATATAATTGTATATATTTATAAAGTATACAGTCTGGTCATTTTATAAACATATATATCATGAAATGATTACAAAGATCAAGTTAATTAACACATTTACCACCTCAGACAGTTGACTCTATTTGTGTGCATGTGTGGTAAGAATGCTTAAGATACACTCTCAGCAAATTTCAAGTGTACAATAGCATATTAACTATGATGATCATGCAGTATAGTAGATCTTCAGAACTTATTCATCTTATGGCTGAAAGTTTGTACCCACTGAACTACATCTCCTCATTTCCCATTCTCTCTAGTCCCGGGTAATCATTATTCTACTGTATTTCTAGAAAATCGGTGATTTTTTAGGTTGCTTATTATGAATAATGCTGCAATGAACACAGAAGTGTATACATCTCTTTGATTAACTAATTCTATTGTCTATTTGATTCATAAGTAATAAAAATGAACCACAGGAAAACACTTTAATTAGCTTGAGTCTGGTATTTGATGTGGTTCTGTAAACTAGAACCTCATTATCAGAATACTTTTTTTTTTTTTTCCTGAGATGGGAGGTAGAGTATTCCTATAATTTTAATACTTTAACTTAAATCATCATTTATTGTATTTCAACACAAGTCTACTGAAAAATCTAATATGAATCTAAAATACTTTGATAAAATTTCAGTGTCTGCAGTAAGGGAGATGATAATTCCTTTCTGCAAAATATCAGACTTTGCCTGGTATACTTCTTTTTGTTCTAGACACTGAGCTTTAAGAACAGTGTCTATGTTCATCAGTGATATTGGCCTGTAATTTTCTTTTTTGTGGCATCTGTGTCGGATTTTGGTGTTAGGGTGATGGTGGCCTCATAGAATGAGTTTGGAAATTGACCTTCCTCTGCAATTTTCTGGAAGAGTTTGAGTAGGATAGGTGTTAGCTCTTCTCTAAATTTTTGGTAGAATTCAGCTGTGAAGCCGTCTGGACCTGGGCTTTTGTTCGCTGGAAGATTTCTGATTACAGTTTCAATTTCCGTGCTTGTGATGGGTCTGTTAAGATTTTCTATTTCTTCCTGGTTCAGTTTTGGAAAGTTGTACTTTTCTAAGAATTTGTCCATTTCTTCCACGTTGTCCAATTTATTGGCATATAATTGCTGATAGTAGTCTCTTATGATTCTTTGTATTTCTGTGTTGTCTGTTGTGATCTCTCCATTTTCATTTCTGATTTTATTGATTTGATTTTTCTCCCTTTGTTTCTTGATGAGTCTGGCTAATGGTTTGTCAATTTTATTTATCTTTTCAAAAAACCAGCTTTTGGCTTTGTTGATTTTTGCTATGGTCTCTTTTGTTTCTTTTGCATTTATTTCTGCCCTAATTTTTAAGATTTCTTTCCTTCTACTAACTCTGTATGACAAAAATTTCTATAATCCTAGTATATTTGTCTATTTCTCTTTTCATTTCTCTCAGTTTTATATATGTTGAAAATAATGTACATAGGTCCATACGAGTTCAGAATATTTTTTCTTCCTGATGGAATTAAAAGCTTTATTAGGATACAAGACCACTTTGTCTCTAGATTTTTTTTTTTCTTCCTTTAATTATCTGGTATTTATATCACAGTCCTATTTTAATTTTTTGTTTTTGTGGCACATATTTTTCATTCATTTGCTTTTAAGGTTTAAATATCTTTATGTTTTAAGGATGCTTTTACAAATAGCATAGCTGGTTTTACTCTAAATTCAGTTTGATAATTATCTTTTAACTGATGAGTTAAATGAATCTATAGTAACTATGATAAAGTATGTGTGCATCTGTATTTGTTGCTACTATTTTATTTAGTGCTTTTCTATTGCCTTATTTTCCAGAGCTTGTTTCTCCTTTCTTACTCTATTGAACAGAGTTATCTTCCTTCTTTCCTCCTTATACCAAATTTCTTCTCTGGTTTGGAAACTGCATTTTTTTTACACTACTCTGCAGTAAAGGCTCAAATATCAGACTGCCTTCACATTTCAATAGCAAACCACTCTAGAAAATACTTTCAGCCTTTCACTCCTAAATTCTGTAATTTGTCACTGTTTTACCATGCATTTTTGTTGCTTCTGGCTACTCTCAAGTAAGCTTGCATTAGAGAAAGATTTTTTTAAGGAGCTATTAATGGTTTATTTAGTCCAATACAGTTTTTTTTTTTGTTTCTTGTTTCTCTGGGTAACCAAAACATACATTGTAGATTCCTGTCTAGGATTTAGGCAAGCCTAGAATTATAAAATATATTTAACTAATTGGTCTCCAAAGGGCTCAAATACATGATCTTAAGCTCATTAGCTCTGAGCATCTAAGCAGGATAAACACAACAACGAACCCACTATAAAGCAGGATAACCCTATTAAAAATCTGAAAATTTTAATTTGTTTACTTTGAAAATTAAAGAAAAGCAGAGATATTACTTTCTTGTTGGTACCAAATTATTTATCCTTAACTGAATTCAGATGAAAATTTGGTGTTTACTCAAGCTGTATGTAATTACCATTAGTGGGTGGTCATGCAAATATGCAGTGGGCAGTCTGCATGCAAGCACATAGAGTAAAATCTGGTAACCTTAACATTATCAAAATGAGATAATTCTTAAGTCACTTATATGGAGTACACTCTTCACCTTCCTCCTTGTTAATTTAGTTTTACATTAAGCAAATTTATTGACACTTAATAGACATAGCTGAGGTTCAATTCAGTTCAGTTCAGTCACTCATTCGTTCCCAAATCTTTGTGACCCCATGAATTGCAGCACACCAGGCCTCCCTGTCCATCACCAACTCCTGGAGTTCACTCAGACTCACGTCCATCGAGTACGTGATGCCATCCAGCCTTCTCATCCTCTGTTGTCCCCTTCTCCTCCTGCCCCCAGTCCTTCCCAGCATCAGAGTCTTCCCCAATGAGTCAGCTCTTTGCATGAGGTGGCCAAAGTACTGGAGTTTCAGCTTTAGCATCATTCCTTCCAAAAAACACCCAGAGCTGATCTCCTTCAAAATGGACTGGTTGGATCTCCAAGGGACTCTCAAGAGTCTTCTCCAACACCACAGTTCAAAAGCATCAACTCTTGGGTGCTCAGCTTTCTTCACAGTCCAACTCTCACAACCATACATGACCACTGGAAAAACCATAGCCTTGACTAGATGGACCTTTGTAGGCAGTGTAACGTTCCTGCTTTTCAATATGCTATGTAGGTTGGTCATAATTTTTCTTCCAAGAAGTGTCTTTTAATTTCACGGCTGCAATCACCATCTGCAGTGACTTTGGAGCCCGAAAAAATAAAATCTGACACTGTTTCAACTGTTTCCCCATCTATTTCCCATGGATAAAATTCAAGACTATGTTAGGTAGAAGAGAAAATTAAATTTAAAATCACTGTTTTTTATCTCATTAATGTAAATTGTTAAATGTTATATGTCTGCTAACTAAATAGTGCTGACCAGCTCTTAACTAGGATGTTCATTTTAAGATCATTGTCATTAGTACCTATGCCTCAGAGGGTAAAGCATCTATCTGTAATGCAGGAGACCTGGGTTCAATCACTGGGTTGGGAAGATCCCCTGGAGAAGGAAATGGCAGCCCACTCCAGTACTCTTGCCTGGAAAATCCTATGGATCACTGAGCCTGGTAGGTTACCGTCCATGGGGTTCCAAAGAGTCGGACATGACTGAGAAACTTCACTTTCACCTAATTATGTTAGCAATTTTCTATCATGTTACATGTGACCATCTGTTATTGTCTTCCTCAAGTTCCCTTCAGTCGGTTCAGTTCAGTTGCTCAGTCGTGTCCTACTCTTTGTGACCCCATGAATCATAGCACGCCAGTCCTCCCTGTCCGTCACCAACTCCCGGAGTTCACTCAGACTCACATCCATTGAGTCAGTGACACCATCCAGCCATCTCATCCTCTGTCGTCCCCTTCTCCTTCTGCCCTAATCCCTCCAAGCATCAAGGCCTTTTCCAGTGAGTCAACTTTTCACATGAGGTAGCCAAAGTCCTGGAGTTTCAGCTTTAGCATCATTCCTGCCAAAGCAATCCCAGGGCTGATCTTCAGAATGGACTGGTTGGATCTCCTTGCAGACCAAAGGACTCTCAAGTCTTCTCCAAGACCACAGTTCAAAAGCATCAATTCTTTGGCGCTCTGCCTTCTTCACAGTCCAACTCTCACATCCATACGTGACCACTGGAAAAACCATAGCCTTGACTAGACAGTCAGCAAAGTAATGTCTCTGTTTTTGAATATGCTATCTAGGTTGGTCATAACTTTTCTTCCAAGGAGTATCCAATACAGTACTGTAAAGTAAAATAAAGTAAAAAAAAATAAAAAAATAAAAAAAGAACAGTGTCAATTTTCTAAACAATCAGAGAAAAGAACCAGTGAAGTTTAAGAAACATCAGTAGGGACATGAATAATCATTTGGGCTTCTAGATAAGTAGCCCTAATTGTGCCCTCAAGGTGACACCGCTATTAACAATGTGGCTCAAAAATGGACATTACGAACAATTATTGACAGACTGGGAGTTTGGTGTTTTAATGAATTTTAACTATTCCTTATACAGTTTCTAAACTCTTAAAATTATTTTGAAATTGGTTCTCCAAATTTTGGTGATCTGGGGTAAAATCTATTTGTGTTGTTAAAAATGAGGACTGTTTGACGGAATTTGGGTTTTTTTTTTTCCTTGAAAAGAATAGGGATTCATTTATTCAACTTTGTGTATTAGAATTCTGAGTTACATACAACAAAAGATCAGGATTCTCAGAGAATCAGAGAGCTGGGATGGGCATTGTTGTTATCAAGTCCCTAAACTGTGTCTGACTCTTTGTAACCCCATGAATTGCGGCACTCTAGGCTTCCCTGTCTTCACTATATCCTGGAGTTTTGTCAAACTCATGTCGTTTGTGTCAATGGGGTCATCCCCTTCTCCTGCTGCCCTCAATCTTTCCCAGCATCAGGATCTTTTCCAGTAAGTCAGCTCTACACGTCAGGTGGTCAAACTACTGGAGTTTCAACTTCAGTATCAGTTCTGCCAAAGAATATCCAAGCTTGATTTCCCTTAGGATTGCCTGATTTTATCTCCTTGCTGTCCAAGGGACTCTCAAGAGTCTTCTCCAGCACCACAATTTGAAAGCATCAATTCTTCAGTGCTCAGCCTTCTTTATGGTCCAAGTCTCACAAACTTAGATAGCCATATTAAAAAACAGAGACATCACTTTGCTGACAAAGTTCTGTATAATCAAAGCTATGATTTTTCCATAGAATTGGACATGACTTAGTGACAGAACAACAATTACTGGCATATCCTTACATGACCACTGGAAAAATCATAGCTTGAATTGATGCTTTCAAATTGTGGTGCTGGAGAAGGCTCTCAAGAGTCTCTTGAACAGACAGCAAGGAGATCAAACCAGTCAGTCCTAAAGGAAATCAACCCTGTATATTCACTGGAAGGACTGATACTAAAGCTGAAGCTCCAATACTTCAGCAACCTGATAACGAGGAGCCAGTTCTTTGGAAACGACCCTGATGCTGGGAAACATTGAAGGCAGGGGCAGAAGTGGGTGGAAGAGGATGAGATAGTTAGATAACGTCATTGACTCAATGGACATGAATTTGAGCAAACTCCAGGAGATAGTGAAGGATAGGGAACTCTGGCGTGCTACAGTCTATGATGTCACAAAGAGTGGGACATGACTGAGCGGCTAAACAACAAACAGCAGGTAACTGTAAACTTATATTTATTGAATAGTATCGGCAGGTTTTTTCCTGAGTATGAAGAGAAGTACTTTTATATACCGCAATTCTTAGAAAAAGACTAAAGTTAAAAAGTTACAAGAAATCAATCTCACTGCAATACCAGTGAATGAATTTTTAAAGTTGCTGGTATTAAAAGAAACTTCACATTATTGAAATCGCATTAAAATTTGTTTAAATTGAAAATCAAATCAGGGTAGGAACTAGAAAACTTTAGACTAAAATTTATTTTTAGTTTCAGTAGACTCAAAAACTTCAATAATCAAGATGCTTAGCAATGAGTGAATTTTATTATTTCAAACTAAATATAATACTTTATCAAAATAGTAAAAGAAAAGGAAAAAGTTCCTAAATGTCAGTAAGCAAATACAGAACTGCCCATGAACTCAAACTGAGACTCAGTGAGCTTCTGATCATCAAGATAAATTGCAATACAGTTTATAAGCCTTTCTGTTAAAAAGGAATACAAGGCAGATTAAGCAGACAGCCACTCAGAAAAAGCAGATGTTGATTCCTATTCTACTCACACAAAACACGTTTTTCCTGGACATAAAAACTCCATTACAATCGCAGTTATATATATTCAACAGTTGCAAAGAGTCAGACACTACTGAAGCAACTTAGCCCGCATGCGCGTATATCCAACAGTATCGCGTTCAAATCATAGTCCCTCAGCAGATCATCAACAATATAAGGAGCAATTATGTCTCAAGATTAAGAAATAATAATAACAAATAATTGTTTAGCACTTACTACGTGATAGTGAGTTAGAGCAAAGTCATTTAGTTCTTGTAAAAAAAACTCCACATATATTATGCTAATTTTTTGAATTAGAACAAAAAGAGATGGGTGAAATCATTGCCCATAACAACTAGCAATTGGCAGAGCTAAGGTTGGAGCAAAACAAGGTGATATCCCATATCTGGTTTTGTTTTCATCACAGTGCTCTGGTGTCTCAAACTAAGTAAGTAACTAGCTTATTAACTATTAACTGATTCAACCTTCCCTGAAAGTGCACAACACTTTCATATGTAATGAGTGAATATGTCAAGTCAGCCTGAGACTAATCTCCCGCCGTCCTTGGCAGCCATGCGCAGTCAGAGCACAGGAGAGGAAGAGCCCTACTAATGAACAAAGTAGGATTGAAAAAGAGAGCCCCTGAATCCTATGGTTTCCAAGGTAAAATTGTTAAATTCTCTCTGAATTATCTTTAGATTGAAAAACAAGTTCTTGTGGATGCTGTTGACTTAAAAAAAATAGTCGCAATATAGAAGTTAAGCACACATGCATGCTTAGTTGCTTTAGTCCCATCTAATTCTGCAATCCTATGGACTGTAGGCCACCAAGGTGCTCTGTCCATTGGATGCTCCAGGCAAGAGTACTGGAGTGGGTTACTGTGTCCTCCTCCAGGGGATCTTCCTGACCCAGGGATCAAACCTATGTCTCTTAAGTCTCCAGGATTGCAGGCAGATTTTTTGTCACTAGTACTATCTGGGGAGCCCAATGGTGTTGGTGGTGTTCCTGGTGGTGGTGATTTAGTTGCTAAGTCATATCGAACTTAAGAGTTATGTTTTATTTGGCGGGAATTTTTAGGACTCCAAGCCTGGAAGAGAGTATCTCAAGTGACCCTGAAAGAATTGTTCAGAGGAGAGGCAAGGAGGAGCCAGGTTTTGTAGAAGTTTGCAACATGAAGCAGGTAGTCTGAGCATCGAAAGATTATTGTTAATTAAGGAAAACCAGATATCTCGAGTTAAGGAATTTAATCTTTTTCTGTGTATTGGAGAGATGGAAGAGTCTGGGCTTACTAAAATCATTCCTTTCATAGGCATCTCAGCTATCTGGGGCCTGCATTCTGCAATTTGATTTTTCACATCCTTAGCATCACCAACTCAATGGACATGGGTTTGAACAACCTTTGGGAGATGGTGAAGAAGGCACAAGCCTGGTGTGCTGCAGTCCATGGGGTGTCAGAATTGGACACAATTGAGCAACTGAAAACAACAAATTTCCGTGTAAGGAGTGGAATCAGACCGATTACTACCAGGTTGCTACCAGATCTGGGGCATTTTTCCTATTATTCCTCCTGGGCACCCTTCATGCTCAGATTTTCACATTTGGAGGGCCAGAATAGTTGATGACAATGGCATCCTTGTTTACTGATATGACAGGATATACCCTATTTCACAACTCTTACAAAGTCCCTCCTTTTCTCCAAAGATTTAGTAAACCCTGATAGTAAACAAACAGAGAGGCACGTGTGAATTCTGCATGGACATCAAGGAAAGGGTTGAGCTGTAATGAATTGAGTGGAACTAACCCCCGAAGAGCAAACTTTAGAAATTAACACAATATAAGAAAGACAGCTTACAGATAGAGAGAAAGTTGGAAAACTACCAACTGATTCCTGCACCCTGCACCCCCCACCCAGAACCTGCTCCAAATCCCAAGAGAGTTTGAAAGGGATGCAAGATCTGCTCTTGTTCAAAAAGAGTTCTCAAAGGACATAGTAACTTAATTGACTTCTAAGTTACACTTTTAATTAAATGTATTCTAAAATGAAATGAATGGTCTCAAGAGATACAATGCTTCCTTTCTTTTTGAAAGACAGTTCAACAGATTCTTGAGCGAAAAACTTCATCCAATCAATCTCTAAGATTCTAAAATTCTATAAATAGTTGGGGGAAAAGTCGTGTGCCTTTGTGTCTTTCAAAACAAACATAAAAGTTGTTTTTGTTTTTTACCAATGAGGAAGATGCAAATTCCAGGAAGAACTAGTAATCATAATTTTATTCAGGAAAATGTCACATGTTCTAAAACTACATGTCTGATAACTATCAGAGGCTTCAAAATCAGTTCAGTTCAGTCCTTCAATTGTGTCTGACTCTCTGCGATGCCATGGACTGCAGCATGCCAGGCCTCCCTGTCTATCACCAACTCCTAGGGTTTACCCAAACTCATGTCCATTGAGTCAGTGATGCCATTCAACCATCCCATCCTCTGTCGTCCCCTTCTCCTCCCACCTTCAATCTTTCCTAGCATCAGAGTCTTTTCCAATGAGTCAGCTCTTCTCATCAGGTGGCCAAAATATTGGAGTTTCAGCTTCAACATCAGTACTTCCAACGAACATTCAAGACTGATTTCCCTTACAATTGACTCACTTGATGTTCTTGCAGTCCAAGGGCCTCTCAAGAGTCTTCTCCAACACCACAGTTCAAGAGCATTAATTCTTAGCACTCAGCTTTCTTTATAGTCCAGCTCTTACATCCATCCATGACCACTTGAAAAACCATAGTTTTGACTACATGGACCTTTGTTGGCAAAGTAATATCTCTGCCTTTTAATATGCTGTCTAGGTTGGTAATAACTTTCCTTCCAAGGACCAAGCATCTTTTAATATTATGGCTGCAGTCACCATCTGGGATGGACTTCCCTGGTGGCTCAGAAGGTAAAGTGTCTGTCTACAATGTGGGAGACCCGGGTTCGATCCCTGGGTTGGGAAGATTCCCTGGAGAAGGAAATGGCAATCCACTCCAGTACTATTGCCTGGAAAATCCCATGGACAGAGGAGCCTGTGATGAGGGGCAGCTCCTCCCGGCCGCCACTGACCTCAGACACAGGGTAGCTCCTCTCGGCCGTTCCTGCGCCGTCGCAGCCTGGCACTCTAGGTTGCTGCCCCTGACCTCGGAGGTGGGGTAGCTCCTCTCGCCCGTGCTTAGTGCGCCGGCCTGGCTCTCGCAAGCAGCCCGCGCTGAGTGCGCCGGCCCGGCTCTCGAAATTCATTAGAGCTCCCTGAAACCGAGTTGAGGGTACCAGAATTAGCCAGAGGACTGAGTAGTCTGACATGGCTGATATGCTGCATTAGTGGAGAGAGATGGTGAAGAATACATCCTGATGAGGACACTGACTCTGTACTCACAGTATGCACGCTCAATTGTGGGATACTCTTGTGCATTGTTTTTCATTATACAAGAAAATTGTAACCAGAAGGGGAGCCCTTTTAGAGAAGAGGTTCGAGCTGCTGTTTCTCTGTATCTTCCTAGGCTAGACAGAGAAAATGTGCTTAGACTTCAGCATATGGCAGTCTCAGTTCACTTCAGGAGAAAAAAATTCAGATGAAAGTTAAAGAGAGATTTTCTATTGTACCCTTGCTCTCTGCTCCGAAACTCAGATCCTGAGGTCTGTGCTTCTGACTTAAGAGTCAGCTGTCTGTCCTCTACCTGAACCTGATCTACGACTCCATGTTTATATATATATATATATATATAAAACTCCTTGCAAAAAAATCTTGAAAATATGTTTAAATTATCAAAACTAACTCCAGATGATGTAGAAAGCCAGAATAGGCAGTAGCATTGTAATTAATCTAAAAAGTTGTCAACAAACAACAAGGACTGTAGCCCGCAGGCTCCTCTGTCCATGGGATTTCCCAGACAAGAATACTGGAGTGGGTAGCCATTCCCTTCTGCAAGGGATCTTCTTGACCAAAGGCTCATGTTCCTTTAAATCACCTTGGGATGGATGATGGTAATGCTGACAGACTAGGAGTTTGACTGTCCCCTTTCTAAGTCTTTCATGAATGGTTGATTGAGCAACTTTCTTTAGGATGTAAAGATACTTAAAATATAACTTTTTTCTATGACTTTTAAACCTCAGCCCTAATCCAGAGATAAGATGAAAATCTGACTTCACATTCTGGCAGACCAACATTTTCTCTACTTAACATGAATGAAAAATTTTATTAAATGGTTTGTCTATATTTATTGAGATGGTCATGTAATTTTTTTCTTTAATACCTTAATGGGATCATTTATGCCAGTGGATTTTCTAATGCTGAAGCATCTTGCATTTCTGGGAAAAACTCTATTTATGTATAACATATTATTTTTTTCATATTTCTGCATTTCACTTGTTAACATTTAATTCAGGACCATTGCACTCAGATTCATAAACTAAACTGGTCTATAATTTCATTTTCTGATACTGTTCTTATCAGATTTTTATGTCTGGTTATGCTAGGCTCAAAATAGGTCTTGGGGAACTATCTTTTCTTTTTCTATATTCTTTTTCTATTTTCTGAAACTATTTGTATAATAATTATCCTTTTCTTGAATATTTAATAGTTTCACAAAATAGCTTCACCTTGATATTTCTCTGGAAGAGAAATTTCTGACTATTGGTTCATTTTCAATTTCTTTAATAGTTATTAGTATATTAAAATGTTTGTTGTGTCTTTAGTAAATTACTTTCATTCATCTTTTCCCAGAAAGCTGCTGCTGCTGCTGCTGCTAAGTCGCTGCAGTCGTGTCCAACTCTGTGCAACCCCATAGACGGCAGCCCACCAGGCTCCCCCGTCCCTGGGATTCTCCAGGCAAGTTTCATTTAAATTTTCAAATTAATGTTATGAAGTTATTCCTACAGATTTTCTAAGATTACTTACCTCTCCCCCGATTCTGTAGAAATGTTTTTGGGTTTGTTCTTAATGTTTATTTTAAGAACATTTATTTATTTCCCCTCCCTTTCTTTTTTTGACATTCCATTTTATTAGGCACATGCCATCTTTGTCTTTTAAAGGTGAAAGCATTTTCTCTTTTTAAAATTATTTTTATTATATTGAATTTGCTTTCTATTTGTTAAATTCTCTATTAACAGTTCTTTATTTCTAGTTCCTTTGAGTTTTCTGTTCTTTTTTATTTTCTGAGTACCTATAACTTTTATTTTCTTAATTTAATAACTTATTTGAATGTATAAATTTCCATCTAAGTAAAACTTTACTGCAACCCACAAGTTTTGATATAGTGTGATTTTAGTTATTTAGGGTTAGGGTTAAATATTTCATTATTTATACCATCATTTTCCCCTTATACCCATGAATTATTTAATAGTGTGTTTTTTAAGTTTAATGCATATAAGTTTTAAAATTAACTCTTAAATATCAGTTTCAAATTCAACAGAATGATGAATAGAGAATACGATTCTTTATGATCTCATGTTTTGATGTATTTTAAGTCCTTTTGACATAATCTGTGGTCAATCTTTATAAATATTTTCAGTTCATTTCAGTCACTCAGTTGTGTCCAACTCTTTGTGACCCCATGAACCACAGCATGCCAGGCCTCCCTGTCCATCACCAACTCCTGGAGTTTACTCAAACTCATGTCTACTGAGTCGGTGATGCCATCCAACCATCTCCTCCTGCCCTCAATCTTTCCCAGCATCAGGGTCTTTTCAAATGAGTCAGCTCTTTGCACCAGAAGTACTGGAGCTTCAGCTTAAACGTCAGTCCTTCCAATGAACACCCAGGACTGATCTACCACAGTTCAAAAGCATCAGTTCTTCAGTGCTCAGCTTTCTTTATAGTACAACTCTCACATCCATACATGACTACTGGAAAAACCATAGCCTTGATTAGATGGACCTTTGTTGGCAAAGCAATGTCTCTGCTTTTGAATATGCTGTCTAGGTTGGTCATAACTTTCCTTCCAAGGAGTAAGCGTCTTTTAATTTCATGGCTACAGTCACCATCTGCAGTGATTTTAGAGCCCCCCAGAATAGTCAGCCACTGTTTCCACTGTTTCCCCATGTATTTGCCATGAAGTGATAGGATCGGATGCCATGATCTTCGTTTTCTGAATGTTGAGCTTTAAGCCAACTTTTTCACTCTCCTCTTTCACTTTCATCAAGAGGCTTACCTTCTTCTTTACTTTCTGCCATAAGCGTGGTGTCATCTGCATATCTGCATAAATATTTTGAGTTTATCTAAAAGTCATATCTATTCTTTATTTGTTGATGTGCAGGATTCTAAATGTGTCCATGAGATAAAGTCTTTCATTTTATTGTTTACATTTCTTGTGTTCTCACTAATTTTGTATCCAGTTGATTTGTCTGGGTCTGAAAGAGGTATGCGAAAATCAGCAGTTTTGAGCAATTCAGATGGTTCAACATTGATGTACCTCAACATGGGCGTTCTTGGGTTTATGATTCTTGGTTTCATTTTGCATCTTGTTTTTGTAAATTTCTGTCTTTCATCAAGTTTGTATGTCACATTGACATTATCTAGGAGATCCCCAGGGCCCTATTCTTTAATTTTTTTCCCCCACTCTGTTCTTCACTTTGCCCTTTCAGCTGTTAAATCCATCTAGTAATTTTTTAAAAAAAAATTCTGAAATTTTACTTTTAGGCCTAGAATTTCCCTCTTTTTTTAAAAAAAATTTTATTTATTTTTGATGGTGCTGGGTCTCTAGTTGTGGTGAGCAGGGGCTACTCTCTAGCTGTGGTGCACAAGCTTCTCTTTGCAGTGGTTTCTCTCGTGGAGCACAGAGTCTAGGGCACTCTGGCTTCAGTCGTGTCTTCTGGGCTCTAGAACACAGGCTCAGTAGTTGTAGGGCATGGGCTTAGTTGCTCCATGGTATTTGGGATCTTATGCATCAGGGACTGAACCCATGTCTTCTGCATTAGCAGGTGGATTCTTCACCACTGAACTACCAAGGAAGCCCTAGAATTTCCTTTCTCATTCCTTGATTTCTTCTTTCTCT
The DNA here is from genome assembly GCA_006410675.1 of Oreotragus oreotragus. Classification (NCBI taxonomy): domain Eukaryota; kingdom Metazoa; phylum Chordata; class Mammalia; order Artiodactyla; family Bovidae; genus Oreotragus; species Oreotragus oreotragus. The sequence goes on from SJYX01011714.1 coordinate 69,288, forward strand.
GCTGAGATTTTTATTCATGGAAAGCACCTGTTTTTAAACTTCATTAAGCATAATTATAATAATGACATTAAAATGTGAATAATAATAACAATATTTACTTTACAGGCTTTTAAACAGCAACTAAGATAAATCCTATAAAACTTTTAAGACAATACCTGGCAAATCGAAAGAGATGAGGAATAGAAATTCATAATAATGAATTAGGTTGAATATGTAGATATTATTTCCCTTTGTATATTTCCCTCTGTACCTGAATTTGTAATTTAATAAAATGTTTACAATCTCTTCCTCAAAGTTGCTGTTCCACTAAAACATGTATTTCAGTGTTTCTCGTTTGATAGATTCAGCTGTCACACAATCTTTCTTTGGTCAGAATTTCAGAAGTACCTGTAATTTGTGTTAGGAGAATAAGATTGAGACAAGAGAGTAGGAAGTGATTTGCCATGGAATAATTTAATTGATTTGTGTGTTTATTTGATTGCTAGGAGTACTATATTCATGACCATTCATCACTGATTTTATTAATTGATTATTTTGACAAATAGTTGATTTATCTCTTGGAGAAAAAGAGTATATGTCAAACTTAATTTCCCACGTGTCAAAACCTCTTTTAAACCTGGGTGCACAGGGACAGATTATCTACTTCTGAAGAGAAACTTGCTCGATTATACACCATTTCTTCCCATGATCGCTTCCTCCTCAGATCACAGTTTTGTAAGTAGCCTGATACTATCGCTTGGCATCAGGAAACAGAATCCCAAACACATGGAACAGTTAAAAACCAACTCCTATAGATGATTTCATTGCCTCAATTCCATCTGTAATGTAAATCCTTCAGAGGTGCTTTCTATTCTTAGAAGAAAAGTCACAAGCTGGAGGGTACATCACCTTCATAATCAGCACCCCTTTTAGCCCCTAATGTGGACCATCTGCTGGTTGAAGAGGTTACAGCGCTACAGAAATGTCATTACAGAATTTCTGTATGTTCACATGTATCATCTGTCACGTAATTGTTTGTTTTACAGCCCATACCTATAATGGGCTAAGTGGGGACTATTTATATTAGTTAGCAATGAGTACCTTTAATTAGTATTTCATGCAACTGGAACATGTTAAGAAAGCTGACACATATCTGGCTGGGTTGGGAGAGCCCATGTGAATTTCATTATGAAATTGCTAGGATATTACAGTTGCACAGGTACCAAGGTTTCTTCAGCTGCCAGAAATTCTGTGGAAGTTCAACTCATGTGAAAATAACAAACCATCACACTGGGTCTAGCTCAGCTGATGGACAGTCAGAATCAGTCCACTTTGTATCCATACCCTAGATTCCTCATGATGGCTCACCCAGGGCCTGTGGAGGCATGCAGCTGAAAAGTCACAGAACCTGTGCAAATCCTGGGGAAGAAAGCCGGAAAAAGACACAATGGGCAAAAATCTTTGTGGTCCAAGTGCTTAATGCTAAGTGAGAGGTTGGCAGTTGGATAAAGTGTTTTTGTTAACTGGTGCAAAGGGTTTCGTTTTCCTTCTTCTCATTTTTAGACACTTTTATTGATTCAGTGACACCTCTTCAATATCATAACTGCACAAAAGCAAAACTGGGTTTAGTAGACAATGAAGACACAGTTACATGTCTAGACCTTTAAGAAAGTGTCTCCAATTAAAATATTGGAGAAGAGAGTCATGTCAGCAAACCATCCTTTAACTCCTTTGAAAAGGAATCCCCACCTATGACTACAATAGAAGCTGGCAGGCCATTCTAAACAATCTCTGAGCAACTCCATGTGATGGGTCCCCTCTCCCTTTTAGGATTTTGTAAGGTATGCACAGTGTATTCAATCTGTCATCTTGGTTTACAGAATCAGACAATATTTTCACATGTTGATCTCAGCTTCAGAAAGAATGCTAATTGTTTTGTCAAGCCAAAATGAATTTTTTAAACAGTGAGGTTTTATAACTTTTTGTGTGATTTATTACTTGGTGGAAAAACAATTCTGTATTTCTGACAACCAGGTCAGTGTTACAGAAGTTAGTAATACGGTTTACGATGTTTTCTGTGAAATCTCTAAAGTGTTGTTTAGTAACAATTTACGGAAATTCTGGTGGGTATATCATGCTGTCAAAGGCTGCCTGTGTATCTTTGTTTGATAAATACACCTCAGATCACCAAACAACTCTTTCCATCACAGAAAATTCTGGGAATCTGAACCACTGGTTACCAGCAGGTCTCTGCTTCTTGTTACCTATGTTAACCCAAAGTGCATAGATTTGGTTGGTAGTGCTGGTGAACAGGCATCACTCTGGCCTGACAGCAAGCTTCAGGAAGGCTTACTCCTCAGAGTCCTCCCCAGTTTCCTTGCCTTGAGGCAATAGGAGGGCAGACACCTCGTAAGCAAGTTCTTACCATGCCTGTCTCTCTGTAAGTATTTTGCAATGGATTTTATTCATTCCTGGAGAAAACCATCAGCTTCTCTGACTGTGTCAATAGCTGGATCTCTATATGTACCGTGTCGGCTTCCACATCCACTAGATGGGCATCATCTACAAGCACATAGTTATAACTGATTTCTGACCACACATTCACTTGGACCCTTTATAGGTCCCAGGTCTTTAATCATATTTCACATAAGCAGTAGATGGTTGCTTGTGAGTTTTAAATACAATCAGCAACTTCCTTTTTCTTACAGAAGTCTTATCTCAGTTATATTTGCTATTGCATTTAAATGACAATTTTCATCTTTCTCTATTCTGTATTTGTATATGGCATGATTAGTATATTTTTTCTTTTTATCTAAATAGTATCCATAGTAACTTTTACACTTTAGATTTCAATAGAAATCAGATATGAATATAACCTTCCTTTATTTTTGATATTTCTAACATCTTTAGCATTAAGACTTTACCACGAATGCTTTAAATATTTCCTCTACTGAGTCATGTGGAAAGGTTAAATCAGTTTTGAAGTCCTATTAAGGGAATATGTAGTATCTTGGCTGCCTCCAAGTCAAGATACAGGATGTAGAACAAAACAAGAGAAAAATGAAAGGCTATATTCATAGTTTATACTGAGCTTTGGGATGCTCTGTGGCCACTTTTGGTCCCCTACTGCCCATAAGGCTCCCTCCAGAGTTCATGTATCCTCATTGGAGATAAAGCCAGGTTTGCAGCCTCCACAAGATATTATCTGAGTTTTGCTGGAGTTTTTTTCGTCATTGAGATAAATGTCACTGTCTCAAACTTGCTGACTGGATGCATGTAAAACAATCCCATGATGGAGAAGGAGCAAATAGTATCATCTCTGAGCTGGGAATTCCCCTTCCAGTTGAGGAAATTCCTTACTGGGCAAAGCAGACATCAGACTCAAATGAGAGTGGGATGCAGAAATGAAGGCTCATCCAGGAAGCAGGTTCAAGCCACTAAACTGAATGGCTTATGGCAGATGAAAAGGGAGATGAAATATACTCTGAGGGGAATGGCTCAGAATGATGAGTGAGACTAGGAGTTAGCTCTGCTGCCACATCTTTGTCTTCTGACCAAGTGAGTTCATTGTACCAAGCCAGCATCTTTACTATATGCCAACTCAACTCAGTGAGAAAAAGCATCAGAATGGTTTATTGGGTAGCCTTAGGCAAGCTATGGTGTTGGAGAAGACTCTTAAGAGTCCCTTGGACTGCAAGGAGATCCACTCAGTCCATCCTAAAGGAAACCAGTCCTGAATATTCACTGGAAGGACTGATGCTGAATCTGAAACTTCAATATTTTGGCCACCTGATGTCAAGAACTGACTCATTTGAAAAGATCCTGACGCTGGGAAAGACTGAAGGAGGGAGAAGAAGGGGACGACAGAGGATGAGATGGTTGGATGGCATCACCGATTCGATGGACGTGAGTTTGAGTAAACTCTGGGAGCTGGTCATGGACAGATAGGCCTGGTGTGCTGTAGTCCATGGGGTCATAAGAGCTGGACACGACTGACTGAGTGACTGAACTGAACTGAGCTGAACTTAGGCAAACTAGAGGATCACAGTGACCTTCAATAACATTTTGCTTAATTTTTACTCCATTACTAAGTTCTGATGAAATAAAATCTCCTGAGCAAATGTTGATCAGGACAAAAATGTATATCTAAAAAGAACTTAAAATAATTATGATGGCACACAGAATAACATAGGTCTTCTATCTAGTATATTATATATATTAATAGAGTTCAAAGACCTTTAATTCTGAAAATCTTTAAGAGTTGGATAATGGACAAGTCTGTTTCACCTCAAGTCAAGAAAGGATTAGGCTATTGCTAATACCTTCAACATCTCTTATTGAATAAACCAGGAAAAGTCTAATGTTGTGAAGTTAAAACCATTCTAACTTGTCTCTTTTGCTTGGGTTTGCAAATGTGCACACACATCAACCAAATCAAATTGGAAGGAATACATTGTAGTAGATACCAATAAAATCCTCTGCCAAAAATAGTACAGTAGCTTGTAAAGTAAATATGCTTAAAGTAACAGAAATCTATGACAACCAATGTATTATATGAGGTTGTGTGATTAAATCTAACTGTGTGGATTCAATTATAATTGCAGATGTAGGAGCCAGTACATTGGCAGACAGACTTGCTAAGCTCAGCTTGCAAAACAGAGTAACAAAAGCTGGAACCACACCATGAAAAGTCTCAAGTCTCTATTTGATAGCATGATGCCCCCAGAGAATAGTTATTGGGAGGTGGACAAGGGCTAGAACAGATTAGCATATAGTTAGATATAATGATTAGATGACTCTTTGTATAGTTAAAGGAGTGCATAACAAATACTTGGAATGCTGAGCACAGCAGAGTCAGTAAGGCAGTGCCTTGCAGCGTGGTTATTCATGTGCTGCCTTTTAAGACAGCAGAGCTTACCAACCTGCTGGAAAATTTTATGACACTCTTGAGGGCAGAGAGGTAGAGGTTGCGTGTGTGCCTGTGTTGATAAACGAATCTTGGATGGGATGCCCTTTTTTGACTGGTCAAGCCAGGGATCTATTTGGGTTATCGAAAAGTTGGTTTACTTATTTGAAATCCAAAAATATCCAAATAACTTAAATAGGCTCTCAATGCAGTCCTATTAAAAGTCATTTTCTAATAGATAACTAGTGGGAACCTGCTACATAGCACAGGGAGCTCAGCTCAGTGCTCTGGGATGACCTAGATGTTTGGGATGGGGTTGGTGGTGGGAGGGAGGTCCAAGAAGGAGGGGATATAGGTGTACATGCAGCTGATTCACTTTGTTGTACAGCAAAAATGAAAACAACATTATAAAGCAATTATACCCCAATAAAAATTTTTTAAAAGAAAAATTAAGTAATTTTCTTTCTTGAAATGTCTGTAGACCACAGCTAGCTGACTTTGAGTGCTTACTGTGTGCTAGGCATTGAGTTAAATATTTTACATCTTCAATTCTTTTAGTTCTTTCAGCAACCTTTAGAAGTAGACACTATTATCATGCACTTAATTTTGTAGATGACGAAAATGAGGCTTAAAAAACTGGTTACTTCCACAGGCTCGTCAGGCAGTGGTGATTGTGGTTTAGTTACTAAGTCGTGTCCGACTCTTGAGACCCCATGGAATATAGCCTGCTAGGCTCCTCTGTCCATGGGGATTCTCCAGGCAAGAATACTAGAGTGGTTTGCCATTTCCTTCTCCAGGGCATCTTCCCAACCCAGGAATTGAACCCAGGTCTTCTGCATTGCAGGCAGATTCTTTACCAACTGAGTTACAAGGGAAGCTCTAAGTCAGGGCTTAAATCTAGATCAAACTCAAGTTTGTGTTCTTTCTTGCACTTCTGTGCTTCCCAGTAGGCATCTAAACACTTCACCTAGATATTCCAACAACCATGAATTTATAGGAAAAATTCAAATGAAAAATATGATAGAATAATGGCCTCCAAAGATGTCCATGTTCTAATTCCTGGCACACCTGCAAGTATATTTCCTTACATGGTAAATGGACTTTGCAAGTGCAACTAAATAGAGAGTCTTAATTAGAAGGTTAGCCCAGTGAGACCCATGTTTAACTTTCTAATCTGTATATAGAACACAAGAATGAATGTCTGTGGCTCTAAGCCTCTGAATTTGTACTAGTTATGCCAGCAATAGGAAGGCAATACAGGAAATTTCACTGATATTAGAAGGTCATGGAATTCCATAGAAAAAATGTCCAGGCTAAGTTTATGCTAATGGCATTTTAGTACTGATGCATTGAGAAAAATGCTCTTGGACTTCATATACCTTGAGAAGCAGGTCATATAGTGTATCATCAAAGACCATGACTTCACCTTTGCCACCTCTGCCTTCTTCTGGGATATAGAGATTGATATGTGCTTAGTTGCTCAGTCGTGTCCGACTCTTTGTGACCCCATGGGCTATATAGCCCACCAGGCTCCTCTGTCCATGGGGATTCTCCAGGCAAGAATACTCGAGTGGGGTGCCATGCTCTCCTCCAGGGGATCTTCCCAACCCAGGGATTGAACCCAGGTCTCCCGCATTGCAGGCAGATTCTTTACCATCTTAGCCACCAGGGAAGCCCAGAAATTGATGTGACCAGAATAAATAAGTGGCTACTGAGCCAGTAAACAGAGAAGGCAATGGCACCCCACTCCAGTACTCTTGCCTGGAAAATTCCATGGAGAGAGGAACCTGGTAGGCTGCAGTCCCTGGGGTTGCTAAGAGTCAGGCATGACTTCACTTTCACTTTCATGCATTGGAGAAGGAAATGGCAACCCACTCCAGTGTTCTTGCCTGGAGAATCCCAGGGACAGAGGAGCCTGGTGGGCTGTCTATGGGGTCGCACAGAGTCAGACACGATTGAAGTGACTTAGCAGTAGCGGCAGCAGCAGAGCCAGTAAATGTTTGTCCTGGGCCCTAACCTGGAATTCCAACTCAATCAACTCTTTCCCCACATGTACTCAATGATGATAATTACCAGCCCGTTATATAATGGGAGTGCTGTAGGATAGATCTCAGCACACTGCATTGTCATCTAAGGAATTCAGTAAATTTAATATGTACAAATAATAACCAGCTACAGGATATAATGAAGGTGAAAACCTATTTATAATAGCAGCAAAAATATAAAATATTTAGAAATAGATTTAGAAAGAAGTGTTCAAGTTGTATATTTAAAAAACTGTAATAGCTCCTGAAAGGTACAAAGGTAGACTTGAGTTAGTGCAAAGATGTTGCTTGTTTTTGCTTGGAATGTTTTGACACCATCAAGATCTTAATCCTTTAAAATAAAATCAGTTTAATCCCAGTTGAACTAGACAAATTGATATCAGAATTTGTTTTGGAAAAATACACATGCAAAATAACTAGGAAGCAGTGACAAGGAAGATATCTAAATATATTACAAAACCTTGATAATTAAAACAGTATGATACTGGTGTGCATAAAAGTCAATGGCAAGAACAGAAAGTTCATAAGTATATGGAACTACATATGCTACAAATTATAATCTAATCTAGAATATTAGAATGGTGGTTCCTGGAACCACCAGGGCAAAGACAAACTTTTTATATCATGTTGTTGGGAAATAAAAACATAACACTAGCTCCATTTTCACCATGCACATATGAGTATTTCCGAGTGAACCATAAACCTAAATGTAAAAAAATGCAACTAAACAAGTATAGACGAAAACGTGGGAGAATAACTCTACAACTTTGGTATAGTGTTTCCATACTGTGTCTTTTTTTACTTTTAATATTTCTGTAATCTGTTTTGGAGGCTTCTCTTGTATGTAATATATGTTTGGATTGAGTTTCTGTGACCCAATCTATAAAACTTTAAAAGATTAATATTTTATTTACATGTATGATTATACTATAAATACACACATATATTTGTTTAATTCTGTTATCTCGTTGTTTTTAGTTTATAAAGTTTCCTTGAAATCTATTACCTCAGTTGGCTTTGGCATAGATTCAATTGTTCTGTATCTGTTTTTCTTTGCAGATAATGTGACTTTCAATCAATAAACTCAGTATTTCCTTAATCCCTTGAATTTTTTTCTGTATTAGGACCTCAATACCTATTGTTTTATTTATAGGATTCTTCATTTCAGAGACTCCGGTCATATCATCTTTAGGTTAGACTGTACCACCACATTACTAATTGCTTTAGTATCTTAAACTTTTCCCTCTCGATATTCATTAAGATTATTTTAAATCTTTCCTATGTGCCCATAATTCAGTTTTAAGTAGTCAACTCTGTCACAATCTTTTTCTGATTAATTTATTTTCTGTGATATAGAAAATATAATTAATTAATGTTAAGCAATGTTTTGGTCCTTGGTTTGTTTTAACTCTAAAAATTCTCTTCTCATCTTACTCTGTTGTTTGAACATCTTATCTCTGAAATCATTTCGACTGGATCTTTTGTCTTCTCTTTGCATGTGGTATCCCTTTCGTCTCTCATTTGTTATCATCAATTTATCGTCATCTATTTCCACAGTGTATTTGAAAGCTTTTCCAACGTTTTTCATGCTTTAAGTGGGAATCTCTTTCTGGCCCTTTTGTCCCTTTGTTTTATTGCAATGTGAGTAGATTACCTTCAAGTCCCTTTCCATCTTGGCTGAGAGTTGTCTTTGCCCTTGATGCTACAGTTCAGATGGGGTTTTCTGTATCCTAAAGACCACAGGAGGGAAAAAGAGGGTCAAGCATTTGAGAAAAGCCTCAGTCAGTAGTATTAGCCTTGGTTTGCGGTTGATTCTCTTCTCCCAACTTGGGTTTTGTTAAACTATGCCCCAAATCTCACAGATAATTTTATATAAGAATATTCTCCCAGTGTTGTTTTAGCCATTAAGCTTTTCAATGCTCCTTGTAAAATGTTGAAGCATGAAATTATTATTTGAATCCAAAGGACAAATAGAAAACTGAAAGATCAAAAGTGATGATTTGTTAATGGATGCCTCTAAATGTCACATGATGCCACATTTTCACTGTTAAATTTGATATTAGTAAAAATAGTCCATTATACTTGAAAGATAGCATATGTTCAATTTTCTTAGTTTGTAAGAATTCCTGAGCTGGTATGATACATGTGAATTAATCATTATAATTTTAAAATGTAATAAACTACTGGAAACAAAAATAGTTTTAAAAGCAAAATTATAAAGGAATTTCCAAAAAAAAGTATGGGCATTGTTTATATTTAATGGGGAAATGCAGATGAATTTTAATACATTTGTTATACTGAAGTGGAGATTCCAAAAATAAGACTGTCCAGGAGCTACAGACGTCACACACATCCCAGCATTCATGGACCATGGATGTTTTCTCCATTCCAAAGTCCTGGATCCTCTGCTTTACAGAGTTGCCTGGCATCATTCTCTTACCCAACTTCATCTTTCTGATGCCAGCAACCATTGCAACATCTTCCCAAGCAAAACAGAGCAAAGAGCTGGTAAAAGAGGTTGTGGCAGCGGACCCCTATTATATTTACAGTGGCCCTGAGTCTTTTGAAATCCTCTCTTGGAGTTTGGCTCTCCCTCCTACAGTATGGGTCCTGCCTCCCCAAGTTAGGAGCTGGAAACTAATTTTTCTCATCTTTTTGTAGCCAGGGCACAGAAATGTGACCCCAGTTGCTGTCAACTGTACTCACCATCCAGGCTGCAAGAATTAGAGATGGACCTCTTTTAAAAATCTGTGCTTTTGCCCTACCTTTTGCATGCTGGAGAAGAGGAAGTTCTGTGTGGCATCTCTTCCTGGGCCAGGAGGCTAAAGGAGCACAGTGGAGAGCCAAGGCGTTCAGACGCAGTGATGGCAGAGGTCCCAGCAACAGCATGCCTGGTGAAGGGTCTGTGCGATGCCCTCCGGCACCTTGACACAGAGATGATGAGACTCCCATTGCAAGAAATTCTGTGATGTGCTTGGATGTTGTTCTAGGCTACAACAGTAGCAGCCAGTCTGATTCTCTGGCTCTCCCAGAGTTGCTGCGGGTTTTCTTTAGGAAAGAATGTTTCTCCCGAACCAGAGTCACTGGCTGCTCTTGGCTCTGGGGCTTGTGATAAGGGGCCACATGTAGTGAGGAGAAGCACCTCCAGGTTTCCCCTGGGCTGTGAATTTTTCTCTGTCTGCTGTAGTGAATTTCCTTTCTCTTTCTATTCTCTTTGGTTAAAATAACTCTTCATTGCTCTAGACTATTGGCTTTGGGCCAGGGCTGTCAGATGTAGAAAATAAAAATACAGGATACATCATAGATGATATGGTTCAATTATATGAAATGTCCAGCTTGGTGAGTGTCCAGAGACAAAACATAGAACACTGTTGCAAAATGTAGATTTGTGTTTGCCTTAGGCTAGGCATGCTGACGTCAAGTGGGTGCTAATAGGTTCTCATTTCCTTTCGGAGGGATGACCAAGGTCTTAACAGGGGTTATGGTGATGACTGTACAACCCTGTGACTATTCTAAAAAGCCCTTAAATTATATAGTGTAATTGGGTGCATTTCATGGCATATGTATTACTACTCAGTAAAAACCAAAACATTTAAGATGCCTAATTAGATTTGAATTTCAGATAAACAAAAAATAACTTTTAGCATGTCCGATATAATATTTAGAATACACTAAGAATATGACTTGTTTATCTGAAATTCCTTTTTTAATATGATTTTTTTCTTTAAATATCTTTTGTCTATCTCAAATTCTTGAGTCCAGGGCTGACTTTCAGTAGAGCACGGCAAGGGAACTGTTCTGCTTGGTACAAAGCCCTGACCCAGAAGCAGGTTGTCTACAAATATTTTAGTACAAGTTTCCCCATAAGCATGCAGCATCATGGGGTTAGGAGGCAGTCACCTTTCCAGCCACACCTGAATTCCCAATTAAGTGATGTCCTGTTTTTTCTCTGGCAGACTTACTGTAGATGTTGACGATGGCCTTGCTTTCCTCTCCTCTTTAAGTAGGGCTCACCATAATGGCAAACACCAGAAAATGTTTTATTTCACTTTTGTATTTATTTTTTAAATGTCAGACTCTTAGCTGCACCAAAAAAAACCATGTATATGCTTGGAAATTTATGTCTTAATCTTTCAGTAGCTTCTAGGCTTTCCTTTCTATGGCTGTAATTCCCTGAAAATATCTGGCTGAGGCCCACTCATTTGTTTTGCTTTGTCTTTGCATCTCCATCTTCCTCAGTGTTCATGTATGGCTAAAAACAAAACAAAACAACAAAACACATACACACATTGGTGAAAATGTGCATTTAACTTACAAGAAGTGACTAGTTACTATCAGTCAGAATATTTTCTCAAGAAAACTTCATTTCTTGAAAATTAACGATCTTTGGCATGATGCGCCTGGGAAGGGCTTCCCAGGTGGCACTAGTGGTAAAGAACCCACCTGCCAATGCAGGAGATGTAAGAGACGTGGGTTTGATCCCTGGGTTGGGAAGATTCCCTGGAGGAGAGCATGGCAATACACTCCAGTATTTTTGCCTGGAGAATCCCATGGACAGAGGAACCTGGTGGGCTATAGTCCAGAGGGTTGCAAAGAGTCAGACATGAATGAAGTAACTTAGCACGCATGCATGATGTACGGGAAGAAATTGCTCTGGTACTTCAATTACAGAATGAAAACCCTGCAGTAGACTCCATGAGGCAGTGGCAAAGGTCCAGCTCAGTTCATTTCTGTCGCTCAGCCATGTCCGACTCTTTGTGAACCCATGGACAGCAGCATGCCAGGCTTCCATGTCCATCCCAATTCCCAGAGCTTACTCAAACTCATGTCCGTCATGTCGGTGATGCCATGCAACCATCTCATCCTCTGTCATCCCCTTCTCCCACCTTCAATCTTTCCCAGCATCAGGGTCTTCTCCAGTGAGTCAGTTCTTCACATCAGGTGGCCAAAGGATTAGAGTTTCAACTTCAGCATCAATCCTTCCAATGAATATTCAGGACTGATTTCCTTTAGGATGGACTGGTTGGATCTCCATGCAGTCCAAGGGACTCTCAAGTCTTCTCCAACACCACAGTTCAGAAGCATCAGTTCTTTGGTGCTCAGCTTTCTTTATAGTCCAACTCTCACATCCATACATGACCACTGGAAAAACCATAGCTTTGACTAGACAGACTTTTGTTGGTAAAGTAATGTCTCTGCTTTTTAATATGCTATCTAGGTTGGTCATAGGTTTTCATCCAAGGGGCAAGCGTCTTTTAATTTCATGGTTGCAGTCACCATCTGCAGTGATTCTGGAGCCACCCCAAATATAGTCTTTCACTGTTTCCACTGTTTCCCCATCTATTTGCCATGAAGTGATGGGACTGGATGCCATGATCTTAGTTTTCTGAATGTTCACCCGTGTTCAAAAGGAGAAGACACAGGCTCCACTTCTTTATAAAGTGACAAGAGAGCATGTAGGATGGGAGGTATTTTTGTGGCCATCTTTGAAAAACACAAGCTAATACAATATATTCAGTCATCAATGTCTTAGTAGAAGGCAAAATGTTTTTAGTTAAATATAGGTTCACTCATTGGATTTCTTATTGTTTCATGTAGATAAACCACGCCTATGCATGGGCTTCCCTGGTGGCTCAGAGGTTAAAGCACCTGCCTTTGATGCGGGAGACCCGGGTTCAATCCCTGGGTCGGGAAGATCCCCTGGAGAAGGAAATGGCAACCCACTCCAGTATTCTTGCCTGGAGAATCCCATGGACAGAGAAGCCTAGTAGGTTAGTCCACAGGGTCGCAAAGAGTCGGACACAACTGAGCGACTTCACCTCATGCATGGCTCAAGATTTCAACTTAGACAAAAATGTTAACTATATTAGGTGATGGATGCATCAATTAGCTTGATTGTGGAAATTATTTCACAATGTATGTGTATATCAAACATCTTGCTGTACACTTTAAATATATACAATTTTATTTGTCAATTATTCCTCAATAAATCTTGAAAAATAAGAATCACTAAGTTGTTTTTTCCCTAGAACTAGACGAGTTGATTATAAAATTCATCTGAGGATAAATAAGGAAGAATATAGAGGAAGTCTCTAAAAAAAGAAGTAATTAACTTCCAATTAAAATAAATAAATATATATTTTTTAAAAAAGAAGCAATGTGGGAAACTGGCCTACTAAATATTTGAAACATATTATGCAGTGCAACACTGGTGCATGAATAGACAGATCAGTGGAAAAGTAATGAAACTCCAGAATTTTTTTTTAATTAATATATGATAAAGATGGCATTTCAAATTGGGGAAGAGAGGGATGGACTCTTTAATAAGTGGTGGTGAGATAACCAGATAGCAACATGATTAGAGATAAAAGTGGGTGTATTTCTCATCTTGTACATGAAGATAAATTATCAAGACCATATCTAAAATGACGAGATATTTAAAATGTAAAATTTGGGAGACTTGGCTCTAGTAGTTAGGACTCTGTGATTCCAATGCAGGGGATGTGGGTTTAATATTGGTTAGGGAACTAAGATCCCACGTGCCGAATGAGGGCTGCAGCGATAAGCAAATAAATCAATAAAATGTAAAAGATCCCCTGGAGGAGGGAATGGCAACCCACTCCCAGTATTCTTGCCTGGAGGATTCCAAGGACATAGGAGTGGTGGGCTATAGCCCATGGGGTCGAAAAGAGTCATGGCACAACTGAGGGACTAACACTTTCCATTAAAAATTGAAAAAATGAAATCATGACAAACACTAAAAAGGGAGATGGTAAATTCCTAACGTCTATTGGGAAAACTTGCTTGTTAGGACTCAAAATCCAACAGTGGTAAGGAAAAAATGTTAATTTGACTACTTAAAATAAAATAAAATAATTTTGCATGACAAAGATAATAAGAAAAGTATAAAAGACAAAGGACAGATATTGGCCACATATTACACAAGGATAATACACCTAATGTTTGGGTTCAACCATGCAAAACTCTTTGCTCATCGATGTTCCAAAATGGCAGTTTTATATTGATTAGCTTCCCTGGTGGTGCAGAGATTAAAGCGTCTGCCTGCAATGTGGGAGACCTGGGTTCGATCCCTGGGTCGGGAAGATCCCCTGGAGAAGGAAATGGCAACCCACTCCAGTATTCTTGCCTGCAGAACTCCATGGACAGAGGAGCTTGCTGGGCTACAGTCCACGGGTCGCAAAGAGTTGGACATGACTGAGCGACTTCACTTTCACTTAACATAATATACCAAGGACAGCTGAAAAAGAAAATAGGAATTTTAACAACCCTATAGAAAAATAGTCTAGAAATATGAGCACACAGTTCACAGGAAAAAAAAAAATACAAATGGTTCATAACCCATACGGAAAAATGTTTAACCTCACTCATTGTAGGAAAATGCGTATTCAAAAACTATAGGGAAATACCATTTTTCACCTGTTATGCTGGCAAAGATCCCAAATGTTGACAACATGTGCTGTTATGGAGACTGTGGGGGAAATTGACACTCTCATATTGTTGTTGATGGGATGCAAATTATCCAACCCCCTGGAGAGGAGGAATTGGTACTATCTAGCATAGTTATATATGCACTGATCCTCTGACTCAGTGGTCCTACTTCTAGGGATTCTTAGGGGTTCATTTCTAATGTGTTTGACCTTTTCCCTAGTAAAAGTCTGATGAAATTATAAATAAAAAACAGGAAATGGGGAATTCCCTAGTGGTCCAGGGGTTGAGACTCCATGCTTCCACTACAGGGGGCACAGATTTGATTCCTGGTAAGGGCTTCCACCTCTCAAGATTCCTAAAAATCGAAACATCAGCTGTTAACAGCCAGCATGATCTGACTCCAGCACGTCAATGTTTGCATGCGTTGTTTTTCAGAATGCAGAGCAAGCCAGGCCTCATATCTGACTGCAGTGTAGGGATTGTTGAAGCTAAGGGGGCTAAGTGCTTCACCTGAAGTTACTCAGATGGAGGTTCAAGACATAGATATTTAAAACTTTTTCTATGAATTCAGCACCTATAAACAAAGTGCTGCTCCATGCCAGATTCTTGTTGAGACAGGTCATCCCAGGATGGATAAAATTGTCCCAGCCCTGCCTCATCGAGTGTACGGTCCCAGCTGGTCACGTCCCCTAGGCTTTGCTAAATCCCTTTCCCAGGTCAGCTCTGGAGAAGGCAATGGCAACCCACTCCAGTACTCTTGCCTGGAGAATCCCATGGACAGAGGAGTCGCAAAGAGTCAGACACAACTGCAGTGACTTAGCACATATGTGGGGAGTAAGATTCTCCATGCCTTGCAGAGCAGCCAAAAGTAAATAAATAAAATGAAAGACAGGAAATTGAGGGTATATCTTAAACTGGTCAATTGCTTAAGAGGAGGTCAATTAACAGACCTTCCACTCCATTTTTATGCAGAGCCATCCGGATTTGCAGCTTCAGGACATATATTTTGCCAGGGTTCTTAACAAGCTAAACATAAGGAGGGGGGCTGGTATGTACTTAGCTTACTGGGAAAGAAACCAGAGTGGTGGGTATCAGCATCTGTAGCTGATGAAGGGGCCGGCCAGTTTGGTGGGTAATACAGGTCCTGCTCCCTGTGTCACCAGAAGCATTCAGGCAGCGTCGACAAGACAAGCAAGACTTTTGCATCCACACTTGCTTGTGTAATGCAAACTCAGTTGCAGTTTAATTATGAAAACAAAAGAGAATTCATTACAACAGAGAACATGGGTCAGAGGGTATTTACGTGCCTCTGCTACAAATAGACACACAGACCTCTGAGACTGGGAGCAGATCACGACTGTGGATCTCCACTTTCTCACCTAGAAAGCAAGGGGTTTAGTTCACATAGCATCAAAGGGTCCCTTCAATTGTAACATCTGCAGATCCATGCAGCTGCGTCTCTGGAGCCTTGGCCTCCAGTTCATTAGCACTTGGCAGCTATGGCAGAAGGGCCTCGGAGTACTGTTGAGACAATGTTGGGTGACATGCTGCCCCTACTGGACATCAGTCATGGCTCTGACCATCTTTGATAGTCTGTCCCAGCTTAGAACTCACTCCACTCTTGAGCTCTGCTCAGCATTTCTTTTTATGAAGACCATTTGAATGTTTCTGTTATACATCTTGGTTGCCATGCAAACTTGGCTCGCAGAAGCCTGAAACAAACCCCAAACACCTCCTTACATACTTGCTTTATGACATTTTATTTGAATGCCAATATAACAAGTTTATAGTAAATGGAGGATATGGCAGGGGACTAAAATAACACAATAGTCTTTGAACACTCTAATCTGAGCTTAATAATTTTAAGATTTTTTAGACGTTTGTAACTCAACCTATGGGCATAATCTAGTAGTAATGGTACTTGGGTAAAGATGTTATGCTCAAAAAGATTGTACTGGATCAAATAACACAGTGGTTCCAAAGGAAACTAAATCTTTTTAAAACCCTCAAACATCAGTTTAAACTGTTAACTTTAATTTTATTTTAAATTCATGTTAAAGTAATTGCATCAAGCTGGGATTAGGTACCGTCTCTGACTCTCCTACAGAGTTAACCATTTCATGTGTTAGAAACACAACTAGAATTACTTAAACGGGGTTGTTGTTGTTCAGTCACTAAGTTGTGTCTGACTCTTTGCGACTCCATGGACGATAGCCTGTCAGGCTCCTCTGGGATGTCCCAGGCAAGAATATTGGAACAGATTGCCATTTCCTTCTCCAGGGGATCTTACCAGATCAGGGATTGAACCTGAGTCTCCAGGTGGATTGGCAGGTGGATTCTTTACCATTGAGTCACCAGGGAAACCCATTTAAAAGAAGAGGAGGTGAAAAATAAGCTAGAGGTTGCTGCATACAGTGGTTTTGCACTAGTACCTGTTCATGTGTCTCCCTCGGCCTGGACATCAGTCATCCATCTCTGCATCAGTTAGAAGACAGAGCATCCCTCTGAGTGAATTATCTCGTGGAGAGACCACAAAACCATTCTCAAGTTCTTGAGCAAAGAGACATTTCAACCAGGACCTTGCTCATTAAAAATGTGAATGTTCAAAGTGGGTCTGATGAGGCTTTTATGACAACAACTCCTTGGAGGTGCAGCCTTTGGAGTAGAGTGAGCACTGGGCAGGGAGTCACCCAGACCAGGATTCCAGGGCTTGCTCGGTCAGTCTCTAGCATCCCAACTTTAGAAAATTTATCTCTCTTGGTCTCAGTATGTTAAACTGTCAACTTAGAGAGTTAATAAAATCTCAAGGGTCAAATCAGAGCCTGATGTTCTGGGATTTTTTCATTTAGCAAAGCTTTTTGGATGCAAACAGCAAGAAGGGAACCGTCCAAGGGGAGCATTGTGAAGTGTTATTTCACTTCTCTTTGTTTTCCTATGACTACAAACTCAGTCACATCAAGAAAGGGCCAGGAGATGCCCAAGTGCCCTGGTCTGGGCAATCTCAGGCTGTGGGGGGCAGTATCGATCTCATTATGTGGGGAAAATAAGGAAGCAAAGTGAGTGCCCAGTCACTTCACTTGTGACCGACTCTGCGATCCTGTGGACTGTAGCGTGACAGATTTCTCTGTCCATGGGATTCTCCAGGCAAGAATACTGGAGTGGGTTGCCGTACCCTTCTCCAGGTTATCTTCCCAGTTCAGGGATCAAACTCAGGTCTCCTGCTTTGTAGGTGAATTCCCTGACAAGTCCAAGGAAGGCCTTTAATTTGTCTTTTTCTTGACAAAGCAGTACTTCAGATTTCCATCCACAGAGGGGTGCTGCCCAGTCCAAAAGGGCTCGAACGCTCCAGCAGACAACCGCTGCCCAGGTCATCAGAGCTGCAAACTGTCCAGCAAGAAGACTGCATACAGATCAACTTCAGGATGGACTCACTGAGATCAGCTCTGGGTAGACAGGAGTGGCCAACAGAGAGGGACAAGTCAGAGCTGATGGTCAAGGAACAGCCCAAGTCAGAATAGAGGGACACTTCCTAACACTGGTCGTTTGGGACCAGAGTCCCATTCTTCCCTGTGCATGTCATTCTGTTGCTCCAGTGATACAGTGTAGACATGAGCCAGCTCCCAGAAGGGGATCGGAACATGATGTCTATACCCCATCATTCCAAGTTCTTGAGTAAGTGTCTACCTGCGCTGGACAAAGATCACTCCTTGGAAACCAAATGTCTATATTCCGTTCAGAAGAATTTCCACATAACTTCCTCTCAGGCTCTTAAAGTTTAAGTGCCCAGATGTGATTTGGAGGCACTTAGTTACTCTGAGACTCAGGCTTCACACAGAACCCAAAGTCTTTGATTTTTCTTTTCTAAACAGGAATGTAGGCATTTGAACTCGTAACTTCTCAGGCTGCAGGCTCTCACCTTCATTTTTCCAAATAATTTTTCTTCTGCTAATTACAGAGCAGGGTCACCTGTAGAGTAGCTTCAATACTTAATTTTTTGAATGTATAACATCTAAAAGACACGGAATACAAGTCTCATCTCAATTTCCTTGTTTTAATTCGGGATTTAAAAATATAGTTATGTCCAAAATAAGATTAAAAAAATCAAAGATATACAGTCATGAAAGTTTTTAAAATGGGATGTATTTCATGTATCTATGCAGCTAAAGCCTTACTTTAGCAGGAAAAACATGAAATTATTCAAACTTAGGTTTGTTTAGATTAATGTGTGCTGTGTGCTAAGTTGCTTCAGTTGTGTCTGATTCTTGGTGACCTCATGGACTGTAGCCTGCCACGCTGCTCTGTCCATCAGATTCTCTAGGCATGAATACTGGAGTGGGTTGCCATGCCCTCCTCTAGCAGGATCGAACCTGCATCTCTTACCTCTCCTTTATTGGCAGGCAGGTTGCAGCACACCAGGCCCCCTTGTCCATCACCAATGCCTGGAGTTCACTCAAACTCATGTCTATTGAGTCAGTGATGCCATCCAGCCATCTCATCCTCTGTCATCCCCTTCTCCTCCTGCCCCTAATCCCTACCAGCATCAGAGTCTTTTCCAATGAGTCAACTCTTCACATCAGGTGGCCAAAGTATTGGAGTTTCAGCTTCAGCATCAGTCCTTCCAAAGAATACCCAGGACTGATCTCCTTTAGAATGGACTGGTTGAATCTCCTTGCAGTCCAAGGGACTCTCAAGAGTCTTCTCCAACACCATAGTTCAAAAGCATCAATTCTTTGGCACTCAGATTTCTTCACAGTCCAACTCTCACATCCATACATGACCACTGGAAAAACCATAGCCTTGACTAGATGGACCTTTGTTGGCAAAGTAATGTCTCTGCTTTTCAATAT